>SJYA01003188.1:90263-179460 GCA_006410615.1 Neotragus moschatus | reverse complement strand
ACTGAGTGACTTCACTTTCACTTTTCACTTTCATGCATTAGAGAAGGAAATGGCAACCCACTCCAGTGTTCTTGCCTGGAGAATCCCAGGGACGGCGGAGCCTCGTAGGCTGCCATCTATGGGGTCTCATAGAGTCAGACACAACTGAAGTGACTTAGCAGCAGCAGCAGCAGCAGCAGAAGCCAATGTATTTGGGCTTCCTGTTACAGTACGTCCCTCACATAGAAACAAATTCTATTCCAAAAGCATATCTGTAAGTTCAAGTTGTTAGTAAGCCCAACAGAGTTAGCCTAGTTACTCAACTAACACAGTCAGCTGCCCAGTACTTTACTATAATGGGTTTATAATACATTTCATACAAATAATACATTAAAAAACACCAAAATCAAACGTTTAAAATCTTACAGTACAGCACCTTGAAAAGTACAATGTGCAGTATAACAGTTGGCACATGGGCTGGCATTGGGTGAACAGGCAAAAAGAGTTACTTACTGGAAGAGGGAGAGGTGGCGGGAGCTGGTAGAGCTGAAGGGTCGTCAGCAACAGAGACGGAGGGCAAGCTGCCATTTCACTCACGCCTGACGCTGAGGGAACACACGTTCACATCTTCAACAGTTCACAACTTGAAGGTTCACATATAGAGGACTTACTGTATTCCTGAAACTTTTGTGAACTTTTGGGAAGACTGAGTCGGAAAGCCTTAAAAATAAAGCCCAAGCATCCAATTCTTAATGTTATTAATCCAGCCTGTGGGACTAAGTAGAGGAAAATTTATGCCATGGAACTCCAAAGAAATCAGAGGAAGACAGGACTGAAATTCACATTCCAGAATCTTCCTTGACAAGAAGTGGGTATCAGAGAATGAGTTTAAGAGAACAGAAGAGAGAGCTCTTGAGGTTATAGAAGGCTGCTAATTATGATGCAGTTCCTCTTATAACAACCTTCCCTTCCATAAAGTTACTAGATTCATATAGAACAAAGATGGGAGACATTGAAATAAAAGCTTAAGCAATAAGAGCTTGAAGAAGAAAGGCTGAACACGTTTTGAAGAATGCAGGTAGGGCTTCCCACAGACTGATCATGTCAGAGGAATAGGAGAACTCAAAGTGACCTGTGACTGACCAAGTGAGTCCACCCAGGCTCTTTGAACCATAATATAAGTACTCAATTGCATCTTGAAATAGATTGTTTCTCCAGAACTGAGCCAGAAGTGTGCCCTCTCACCAAGCATGCTGGACAACAGCTCTAAAGAGTGGAGCCTGACTCAGGGCTGGTCTGAAAATATCACTCCAAAGTCAGAAGAAAGTTGTGGAAAATATTCAGATTTCAGCAGAAGTCATCATTCAAGATGATGTTTCAGCAGGAGAGACAAATTTATACCTTATTATGTGAGCTGCCTCTACTATGTCTAGAAACTTCCTCTTAAACATTAATTTGGAAGATGGTGGGCCACTCAGTCTCTATAAACACACAATTTCTGAAAATTCATGCTGTAAAAAGAGCATTTTGAGTCATGACTACAAAGGTCACAGAAAGGTTCAGAACAAAAGGAACTAGACCAGACCGAAAACTGGGATTGAGAATATAGTTCAGATCAGAGTCTTAAGGTTCATATATCATTTGAAAGGAGAGAAGGAATATTGATTAACTTTAGACTTTATTAGGGCAACCCTTGAGCTTCCCCAGTGGCTCAGTAGTAAAGAATTTGTCTACAATTCAGGAGACTCGGGTTCAATCCCTGGGTTGGGAAGATCCCTGGAGGGGGGTGTGGCAACTCACTACAGCAGTTTTGCCTTGCTATTCTTGTGGATTGAGGAACCTGGCAGGCTACTGTCCACAGGGTTGTGAAGAGTTGGACATGACTAAAGTGACTAAAAATGCTTAAAAGAAGGGTCATAGGATGTTTAGAATTAGGAGTATGGGAGTAAACTGAAGAGTTAGTATTAACAGAAAGCAGGGAAGAAGACAGGCTTAGGGACAATTTATAGAGGACTTTAGAAAATCATGGCTTTCACGATCAAATTACTAGCCAGCCAGTACTTAGTAAAGCTTCCGTAGAGGGCTTTGGACTTCACCTGTAGTGGGGGAGGTATATGCATTTTCTTGGTAAGTGTAGTAGGTTCAGGTTAGGAATCTATTCTCACACAAAACATGAGATAGGTGAGAATAGATGAAACACAAGCTGGGATCAAGGTTGCCATGAGAAATAACCTTAGATATGCAGATAATACCACCCTTATGGCAGAAAGGGAAGAAGAACTAAAGAGTTTCTCGATGAAAGTGAAAGAGGAGAGTGAAAAAGTTGGCTTAAAACTCAGCATCAAAAAATGAAGATGTTGGCATATTGTCCCATCTCTTCATGGAAAATAGATGGGGGAAAAAATGGAAACAATTACAGCCTTTGTTTTCTTAGGCTCAAAAATCACTGCAGATGATGACTGTAGCCATGAAATTAAAAGACACTTGCTCCTTGGAAGAAAAAGCTATGACCAACCTAGACAGCATATTAAAAAGCAGAAACATTACTTTGCCAATAAAGGTCCATCTGTCAAAGCTATGGTTTTTCCAGTAGTCATGTGTGTATGTGAGAGTTGGACTATAAAGAAAGTTGAGTGGCGAAGAATTGCTGTTTTTGAACTGATTGATGCTTGTGAACTGTGGTGTTAGAGAAGACTCTTGAGAGTCCCTTGGACTGCAAGGAGATCTAACCTGTCAATCCTAAAGGAAATCAGTCCTGAATATTCATTGGAAGGACTGATGCTGAAGCTGAAACTCCAATACTTTGGCCACCTGATTCAAAGAACTGACTCATTGGAAAAGAGAATGCTCATGCTGGGAAATATTGAAGGCAGGAGGAGAAGGAAATGGCAGAGGAGGAGATTGCTGGATGGCATCACGGACACGATGGATATGAGTTTGAGCAAGCTCCGGGAGATGGTGATGGACAGGGAGGCCTGGCATGCTGCAGTCCATGGGGTCGCAAAGAGTCAGACACGACTGAACAACTGAACTGAACTGAACTGGGCCCCTGGAGTGGGTGACTGGGAAAAACAGGGTTCCCACCAGCTGCTGCTCCCTCCCAGGGCATGAAAGTCAGAGCCACAGTGGTGGGCCTTCCATCGAGGGGTGAGAAGGTAAGATCCCTTCTGGGAATGCAGTCCATATTCTGGTGACCTTTCAGCTCCAGTGCTTCTGTGTTGGATCCAATAATACCTGAAAACCCCAAAATCTCACAGAGCCTCTGGGGGTTCCTCTCACTGTGAAATTTCTGCCCAACTGGCCTAGATCCAAAGATGAGTGCAAGAGATTCTCCTTGCCTCTAAGCAAGGAAGATGCATCCCAAAAGGAGAATTCTTATTTACTACATTTTCTTATTTTCCATATATGTTCTCAGTGCTTTGGGTATATTGTTTTATTCAACTCCAATGATAGTCCTCACTCACTACCATTGATAGCGATATCAATGATAGTCCTGGGGCTCCTCTCATAGCTCAGTTGGTAAAGAATCTGCCTGCAATGCAGGAGAGCCCGGTTCATTTCCTGGGTCAGGAATATCCACTGGAGAAGGGATAGGCTACCCAGTCCAGTATTCTTGGGCTTCCCTTGTGGCTTAGCTGGTAAAGAATCCACCTGCAATGCAGGAGACCCCGGTTTGATTCCTGGGTTGGGAAGATCCGCTGAAGAATGAATAGGCTACCCACTTCAGTATTCTTGGGCTTCCCTTGTGGTTCAGCTGGTAAAGAATTCCCCTGCAATGCGGGAGACCTGGGTTTGATCCCTAGGTTGGGAAGATCTCCTGGAGAAGGGAAGGGCTACCCACTCCAGTACTCTGACCTGGAGAAAACTATGGCGTTACAGAGTCGGACATGACTGAGTCACTTTCACTTTCAGAGACAGTTTTTATATACTTTTTTTGTTATCTATTAGTAGATATGGGCCAAGTTGGAATTTGCACCTGGGTCTGTCTGGCTCTAACACTAGTGTTAGTAGCCAGTATTCATTATCGTTCAACCCTATCACTAACAGAAGGTAAGGAGTTAGCATATTCGTGCATCAGGGCTTGATTCTTTGCTTTTGTCTCTTCTCTGCTTTCACATACCTTAAACTCTCTGGTTTGATCATGGTTTATACCTCTGTGCTGGCCTGTCCTTGAGGTCTGGATTCAAATTCCCCATTTTGTTGTTGGTACAGAAAGTTACACTAACTTGGCCAGGTTGCTGCAGGTGCTCAGCTAGAACTCAAGTCCAGGCTGACCTGACATGCAGATCTGAGCTCTTTTCTCTGCTCCGCACTGCCTGGGGTCAGTATCGCAGTTTTCATGGTACACAGGATCCAGCACTATAGCTTCCCTGGTGGCTCAGATAGTAAAGAATCCACCTGCAATGCAGGAAACTGTGGTTTGATTCCTGGGTCAGGAAGATCCCCTGGAGAAGGTCACAGCTACCCACTCCAGTATTCTGACCTGGAGAATTCCATGGACAGAGGAGCCTGATAAGCTATAGTTCACAAAGTCACAAAGAGTTGGACACAAGTGAGTGACTAACACATTTCCCAGCATTTTATGGATGGACCTTCATACATACCAAAAATCATAGTCTCTGACTCTTNCAGCTACCCACTCCAGTATTCTGAACTGGAGAATTCCATGGACAGAGGAGCCTGATAAGCTATAGTTCACAAAGTCACAAAGAGTTGGACACAAGTGAGTGACTAACACATTTCCCAGCATTTTATGGATGGACCTTCATACATACCAAAAATCATAGTCTCTGACTCTTTGAGCTGAATTCATCCTTGGAAGCTCTGACCACATAGACTAACGTCCAGTGACATGAGTTCAGTTCTTGGTTGGCACCTTTACTTCTGCACCCAGCCTATGCAGTGAGTCCTAAACTGAATTTGGCATCTCTCCTCTCAAGCCTTTGCCAGTCACTGTCCTTCTCTAATAACTTCAGTCACCCAGCCGGAAATCCCACCTTATTTTGTGGACTTTCTTTTCTTTGCCCTTCACGCCAATCACTTGCTAAATCCTGCATAGCAAGTCTTTTCTGAATATTGTTGTCTTGCCATCATTCCGTTCCTATTGCCTCCTCTCGCTCAGGTTTCACTCCCTCCTACAGGACAACTCTCAAGACTCCCTGTTCCTTACAGAACAAAGGTCATACCTGTAAGCTAACATTCCAGGCCCTTCTCCATNATCATCTGCCTATCTGAGGCTATTGTTATTTCTCCCAGCAATCTTGATTCCAGCTTGTGCTTCTTCCAGTCCAGCATTTCTCATGATGTTCTATACATATAAGTTAAATAAGTAGGGTGACAATATACAGCCTTGATGTACTCCTTTCCCTATTTGGAACCAGTCTGTTGTATTTGGAACCATCCTTCATAACCTGGTGCAAATTCCCCTCCCACAGAAAGCCTTTTAATATGGATTGTAATCTCTCTTCCTTGAGCCATATTTTAAATTTCTTCCTCTCTTATTTTCCTTAGCATTTCTCACGTGGGGTTACCTACCTAGTTATTTATATTCAAGGCTCATTCTCCTCGCAAGACTATGACCTCTCAAAGGTGTGATCTGATGCTGAGTCTGTATATTCTGTGTCAGTTGTTGTGGATGTCCTCAAATTAGTTCATTTAAATAGTCAATTTGACCTTTTTTTTTTTTTTCACTTTTTACTGCTGAAAATACCGGACTGACTACAATTGTCACACATGCTATGGGCACAATAGCACATTTCAACCTTCTGAGAACTCTTGGAGCAGCGAATTTAGTTTCTTTTGATTTCAGGAGCAACCCTTGCAGTGATCCAAACTCATTCAGAGACCATAAAACTCCCTCTCCTGCCAGCTATATTTATAGCATGGTCAGTGACGAACATTCTTCCCCACTGGCGCTGAGAAGGTTTCAGGGCAGATGGAGGCTTATCAGTAAGTCTCTTCAAGGTTTATTCCTGCTCGCTTTTAGAGACAAAGATTTGTACTTCATTCTAAACACGCACTTTCTATTTTTTCAGATGAGATTTATACCTAATTCTATCTATTAAATTATCTTTGCCAGACATAGATTTATCCTCACTCTGTGAAGAGCTTGGGAATTTGTAGCACAACCCTTATTTCCCATTTTAAGAAAGAAACTTGGTGGTCATGTTGGTGTTCTTGCCAGTTATGTGACAGAGACCGTGTTACAGGTTGTCTGATTAAAATGAGCACCAGGTTTGTGGTTGATGAGGATGGGATAAACATTAGCAAAGGAACATGGATGACATCAACTCCTGAAAATAATGATAAAAATTTAGCCTCTCAGGCTAAGAAAAAGTTAGCTAAGACACTGAATTTTTGTTCTGGAAATCAAAGCACTCAAGAAATAATAATAAAGACTAATAATTGCTTTACTTATGAGGTGGGGATTTAATTGAGGAGGATCTAATGCCATGCCTTAGAAATCAGTCAGTAGATATGGACTGCACACCTAGCAGGTGTGGGGCACTGGGCAAATGGGGATGGTGGACCTTCATATGACCAGAAAGGTCAGCAGACTGTGAATCTCTTTTTAAAGGCAGACTCTACATTAATTCATTCAACAAACACTTATCAAAGGTCTTCAACATGCCTAGCACTGTCTAGGCTCTAGTTGGAAGGCCTTTAGAAGAACAGAAATTACTAGACTGTGTGTATTTGGGGAAAGATACTTAAAATTCATGCAACACACAATGGTCAAATGTTTGTTGCATGCTGGGTGAAGCCAGGGGCGGAGGCAGGTACCTGAATTTACAATATTGCTGCAGCATGCTACATGGTACTCTGATGACCTCTTTAACTTCTTTAGGCTTAAGTTTCTGGCCAGGGATGACCACAGAATAACTACCCAGCAAATGTTTGTGGGATAAATGATAAATGAACAAGTCACTTAAATGTAATTTCTTTAAAAAACTAGGTTTGTTATTCTCATACAGACAAAAATGAACACACATTAAAGATTTTGCTCAACCCCTCCTGAGGGAATCAGGCATATATGATAACCGATTCAAAAGAAAATTTGAAGAAAAGACATATCTATAGATTAGGAATAATTGGTATGAGTATATGAAAGCTGGCAAACTAATTTTTTATCAGAGTGGGAGAGAAGACAATTGAATCTCTACTGGGAAAAACAGAATATGTATGTCCATAGATAAGAATTATTTTACATTGTGATTGGTTACCTATAATTTACACTTTGAGCTATAATAGTAATAGCTCAAAGACAAGGAAAGTGCAGAATCAAATCATCTGGAGGGGTATCCTCTAGAAAGAGTATAGTTTTCCCTGGAAGTACAATTCTTTTTTTCTAAATAATAGATTAAATATGGTGTGGCTGGCTGCATAAAAGTAAGGAAATCTTGGGTCACCATCCTAAACAGCTAAATATCAGATCCACCGTTCTCATGCAAGGTCCACTGTACTGGCACTTACCTTCTTGTTTCTTTCTGAAGATTCACTTTACTTTCCTGTGAGATATTAATGTGGTAAGGTAGTATTTAGACATTATGTTACAAAGCTCCTCCATATACAGTATTAATTAATTCTTGTAACAGCCCTGTGAAATAGTCAGAGAGAAGATAATTATTTTCTTTTGTGATGAGGATGAAGTCTCAGAGAAGTTCTAACTAAAACTGAGAAAATGGTGGTTCTGGAATTCAGACTCTCATGTTTCTAATTTCCAAGCCTCTTACACTTTCTATCACAGAGTCAATATTACCTCAGCAATAAAGTGTGAATTATCTTTTTTTTCTCTCTCTCTGTACCACATGACATGTAGGATCTTAGTTCCCCGACCAGGGATCTAACTCACACTCATTGAATTGGAAGCACAGAGTCTTAACCACTGGACTGCCAGGTAAGTCGTATGAACAATTTCTATTTACTTATTTTACAGACTTTTACAGAAAGCTCTCTATCTTACACAAATGTAAGAAATGGGCGCTTCCTAGCCTCTTCTCTCTACATCTTTCTTAAAATGACCCTGTATATAACAAATGCCTGCATGTCATCACTCTTTCATAATAAGCCTTTATTATCGTATGCTGAAATGACATCAGTCAGCAGTCACTGAGCACCTTCTAATACCTAGAATTAAGAGGTAAAATGTGTGCTTTGTATTTTCTATCAGGTCTCTCTATAATTCCTTGAGAGCTATACCTTTCATTTTTATGACTATCATTATTATCAATAACACTTACTAAGAGGTTCTGTGGCATGTCCTGTCCAGACACTGTTAATTTAACAAAACCTTATCATCTGATTTATTTCCCACAATAATCTTAAGGCTGCTTCCCACATAGCTCAGTCAGTAAGAATCTGTCTGCACTGCAAGAGACTCGGGTTCAATTTTGGGTCAGGAAGATCCCTTGGAGAATGAAATGACAACCCACTCCAGTATTCTTGCCTGGAGAATCCCAAGGACAGAGGAGCCTGGTGGGCTACAGTCTATGGGTTTGCAAGAGTTTGATACAACCTAGTGATTAAACCACCACATAATCTTAAGGGAGAGATATTTTCATACCCATTTTACAGATGATAAAACTGAGAAAGGTTAATTGACTTGGTCAAGATCACTTCTAATGAGAGAGATTAGAACCCAATTCTGACTCCATAGCCTGTTTCTTTGACCACTGCAACTTATTTATTTTTTTAATTAAAAACATTTTATTTATTTCTGGCTCTGCTTGGTCTTTGTTGATTTGTGCAGGCTTTCTGGTTTTCCACGAGGGCGGGAATTAGTCTCTAGTTATGGTACATGGCTTCTCACTGCAGTGGCTTCTCTTGTGTAGCACAGACTGTAGGCACTAGGGCTTCAGTAGTTGCCGTGCACGGGCTTAGTTGCTCTACTGTGTGTGGGACTGTCTCGGAACAGGGATCAAACTCTGTGCTTGCATTGGCAGTTAGGCTCTCAACCGACTGGACCACCCGGGAAGTCCTAACCACTACAGTTTATAATGCAAATCATGGTAAAGTTCTTTAGGCTGCTCCTGCTGCTGCTAAGTTGCTTCAGTTGTGTCCGACTCTGTGTGACCCCATAGACAGCAGCCCACCAGGCTCCTCCACCCATGGGATTTTCCAGGCAAGAGTACTGGAGTGGGTTGCCTTTGCCTTCTCCGCCATCTAGAGATTTGTTATGACTGTGTGAATGATTAGCACTTAGAAGAGTGTGAACATACATGAGATGTTGACACAGTGGGAGATATTTGTTAAATTCAAATATTCGCAATGAAATGCTGAAAGATTGATGCTTAAAACACATAGGTACCATTGGAGGGAGGGGTTGAGAAGACTTTGAACCGCAGTTTAGATGCAGAGGAACATCAGCCATGAGCTGGTCTATTTTTTCTCCATAATAAACCTGCGGTGAGGCAGGGCTTTTCCCTTGTTCATGGTTTTCCATGAGAACGCCCAGGATCCTCAGATGGGCTTTTCTAGTCTTCCTCCATCTCCTTAGGTATGTTCCCTATAGTACCATATCTGTGTTTAATTACACAAGCAATGGGGTTCCTCTAATTTCCCTTGGAAGATAGCTTCCCAACCTAATTGTCTTCTATGTGCTTGCTTTGCCATTTCCCTTGGTGGGCAGCCCGCATTCTACTTGGCATAATTTTGTTTCCTCCGTCTGGCTCCCTTGCTCTCTGTTATAATTATCCCCACTTGGACAATAGCATTTTCTGCTATACTTTTTTTTTCTTCCTCTCTCCTCTAAAAACCACAGGGAAAGGTAATCAGCTCACATCCTGGTCTGTCATTTGGCTGAGCAAGCGCTGTTGTCTTTGGACCAATCTCACCCTTCATGTCAATTCTTCCTTCCTTAGTTTTTCCCTATTTTGCTTTTACACACACAGGAAAACAAAGAGGAAACCTCTGGCTAATTATGCTCAAGCTCCTTAGAAATAACTGCGCACAAATTCAACAAAATGACCAAAGTTCCATATTTTTTTAGACTTTGCCAGTTTGTGGAATAAAACTCTCACCTTCTTTCTGCCTCCCTTTTCCCTTGGTCTCCACTCACAAGACTAAATAATCTGATTTTAAAGTCATGTAGGGCTTCCCTGGTGGCCCAGTGGTGAAGATTCTGCGCTCCCAATGCAAGGGGCATGGATTTCCCCAGTTGGGAAACTAAGGTCCTGCGTGCATACTGCACCACGTGACCAAGAAAGGAAAAACAAAACAAAGTCATCTAGATGCTTTGCCTGCTTGCTTTGTTCAATTTTAGCCTGTTGGGATGATGACGCAGAAGAACTGGGTCCTATTTCCTGAGAGTTGGACCAGAGAGTTAAAACACTAAACCCCACTGTACCTCAGTTTCTTCATCTGATGGGTAGTAACAGCTCTTTAACTTAATACAGGAAAACTTGCTATCCTTGGATTAGCTCACCCGNTTTAGCCTGTTGGGATGATGACGCAGAAGAACTGGGTCCTATTTCCTGAGAGTTGGACCAGAGAGTTAAAACACTAAACCCCACTGTACCTCAGTTTCTTCATCTGATGGGTAGTAACAGCTCTTTAACTTAATACAGGAAAACTTGCTATCCTTGGATTAGCTCACCCGGACTCTAGGACTCTTCCTGTCTCCACTCGAGACAAATCTTCAGCCACCTGTCCACCTTCAGATCAGACCTCTGGCTTTCTGACTGCCCTGCACATAAACCTCTGCTCCCCTGTTGACTTGAGAACAGATTCCTGGACACATGACTCTGCTCACACTGCTCTTCACACAGCTTCCTCTCACTTGTTCCTCTGGCATCTATTATACTTGACCTGCCTCATCTGCTCTGGATCAATAGCAACTGCACACAAATCTTCTTGATGCATAGGGACAGAATAAAATCTTNAATGTCCTGTTCAATTTGCTGTTAAATGTCTGAAACTGTTGTTTCATAGATTTTGTCTGTGTTTTATTATTTTTCTCAGAGGGTAGACGTAGTCCCTGTCACTCTGTTGGGCTAGTGGTAAAGAACATGCCAGTGCAGGAGCTATAAGAGACATGGGTTTGATCCCTGGGTCAGGAAGATCCCTTGGAGGAGAGCACAGCAACCTATTTCAGTATTCTTGCCTGGAGAATCCCAAGAACAGAGGAGCCTGGATGACTACTGTCCATAATGTCACAAAGAGTCAGACACGACTGAAGCAACTTAGCACACACTCTGTCAAGGACAGTGACATCTGAATTTTGAGTCAATGTTGTTGTTCAGTTGCTAAGTCATGTCTGATTCTTTGTGACCCCATGGACTGCAGCATGCTAGGCTCCTCTGTTTTCTACTCTCTCCCAGACTTTGCTCAAATTCATGTCCATAGAGCTGGTCATGATATTNCACACTCTGTCAAGGACAGTGACATCTGAATTTTGAGTCAATGTTGTTGTTCAGTTGCTAAGTCATGTCTGATTCTTTGTGACCCCATGGACTGCAGCATGCTAGGCTCCTCTGTTTTCTACTCTCTCCCAGACTTTGCTCAAATTCATGTCCATAGAGCTGGTCATGATATTTTACCATCTCATTCTCTGCCACCTCCTTCTCATTTCGCCTTCAGTCTTTCCCAGATTCAGGGACTTTTCCAAAGAGTTGGCTCTTTGCATCAGATGGCCAAAGTATTGGCGCCTCAGCTTCAACATCAGTCTTTCCAATGAGTTTTCAGGGTCAACTTCCCTTAAGATTGACTGCTTTGATCTCCTTGCTGTCCAAGGGACCCTCAAGAGTCTTCTCCAACACTTTTGTAAAGTCATCTATTACAATATCTGGTACCTCTTAAGCACTAGTGAAAAGTGTAAAGCAGTAATGTAAAGTGACGTCTCTGCTTTTTAGCATGCTGTCCAGGTTTGTCACAGCTTTCCTTCCAAGAAGCAAGTATCGATGATCAATATTGAGCCTGTTATATCAGGCACTGTAGTCAGAGTGGTGGAGAAGACAGTTATCATGTTTCTCTTTCTCTGTACCCCTCTAAGTGCTCAGTTCCCGGGTTTCTTCCTTCTTGTTCTGCCTTTGGCTATTTGCATTTTTCTACAGCATTGTGGTATCTAGATCCCTCCAACTCACCTTTCCTGGCTCCTACTTCTTATTGTCAACCTAGATATATTTATTCAATTAGTTTAAAGAAGCCTTAAATAAAAAATGGTCCAAGCTTAATTTATCAACTTCCAGACATAAGGGGAGTTCATTTACTCTGTTCAGTAAAAGTAGCACTGTTGTCAGAGCCATCTTTATCTCCAATCCCTTGCTCGTCACATTGAATGAATTACCATTTCAGTTATTTATTCAGATACTATTTATTGTATCGAGTATCAATCTTCTAGGTACCGAAATTGTCCACTGAACAAAACAGACAAAAATTCCTGGCATCCTGTAGTTTACCTTCTTACAGGGTAAGTCAAACAATTTTGAAAACAAATTATATAAAATGTTTGAAGATGATATGGACTATGGAGAATGATTAGGCAGGGAAGGAGTAAGGCATGACAGAGGTGGGAATTTTAATTTTAAACGGTATGATGAGGAAAGGCTTCCTGGGTGACTCAGTGGTGAAGAATCTGCCTGCAATGCAGAAAAAGTGGTAACAGGGTTCTATCCTTGGGTTGGGAAGATCCCCTGGAGAAGGAAATTACAACCCAGTCAAGTATTTCTGCCTGAAAATATCCACGATTAGAGAAGCCTGGTGGACTACAGTCCACGGGGGTTGAAAGAGTCAGACGGGACTGAGTGACTGAACAACAACGTGATGAGCAAAGGTCTTTAGAAACATGACATTGGAGTAGTTGGGGAAAGAAGCCACGGGGCTGTTTAAGGAGAGATTCAGACAGAGGCAAGAGCTGGGGCAGAGCCCTTGGGTGGAATCCTGCATGCCTGCAGTGTTCCAAGGACAGCAAGAGACTGGCGAGGGTGACGAGGAGGGAGTTAGAAGAGGTGAACAAGGAGATGACGGAGACTGTATTGCTTTGGGGCTTTTTAGTTATTGGAAGTTCTTTTGGACTTTGAAAGAGCTAGGAGCCTTGTGAACCTGTGAGCCCAGGAGTGTCATTATCTTGATGTGTGGTCCTGAAAGCATCAAGCCTTACTGCTGGGTTGCGACTGCACTGCAGGTGGTCAAGAGTGGAAACAGGAAGGCCACTTAGGAGGTGGTTTAAATTTTTAAGGTGAGGAAAGAAGGTGACTTGGACTGGGATGAGAGCTCTGGAATTGGAGAGAAGTCGTTTTGGGAAAGTTTGAAGGTAGAATCAACAGAACTGAGAGAAGAGAAGTCAAGATCACTTTCCTCACTCTGAGTTTGGTGTTTGAACAACTTGAGGAATAGAGTTGTGAGGAACTGAGATGTAGAAAACCATGGATAGGACAGGTACCAGGCAGAAGGTTAGGAGCTTGTTTGGGGGTGTGTTAGTTTAAAAATGCCTGTTAGATAGCCAAGTGGATGAGTTAAGAAGACAATTGTAGATATTATACAAATATGGAGTTCAAGGTAGATATGTGATCAACAGGTAAGAAAGTAAAGGTTATCAAGATAGGTGAAATGTCATACCATGGGACTAATGGGAATACCAAGGGGATGAGTGTAGCCAGAAGAGAGATGAAGTCCTAACGCTAAGCCCTGGGAAACCCAAGGTAAAGAGGATAGCAGAAGAAAACAAGCCAATCAAGGCTGCTGAAAAGGAGCTACCAGGGAAGTGGGAAGAAAAACATGAGTGTGATGTCTTGGAATCCAAGAGAAGAAAGTGTTTTAAAGAGGGGAAGGTGTTTAGTCGCTACATCATGTCTGACTCTTTCCAACCCCACAGAATGTAGCCGCCAGGCTCCTCTGTCTATGAGATTCTCCAGGTAAGAATACTGGAATGGGTTGCCATTTCCTTCTCCAGAGTATCTTCCCTAGCCAGGGACTGAACTCAAGTCTCCTGCATTGGCAGGCAGGTTCTTTACCAGTGAGCCATCAGGGAAGCCCTTGCTGCTGCTAAGTGGCTTCAGTTGTGTCCAACTCTATGTGACCCCATAGACAGTAGCCTACCAGGCTTCCCCATCCCTGGGATTCTCCAGGCAAGAACACTGGAGTGGATTGCCATTTCCTTCTCCAATGCATGAAAGAAAGTGAAAAGTGAAAGTGAAGTCGCTCAGTCATGTCCGACTCTTAGCGACCCCATGGACTGCAGCCTACCAGGCTCCTCTGTCCATGGGGATTTTCCAGGCAAGAATACTGGAGTGGGTTGCCATTTCCTTCTCCAGAGGATTTTCCCTAGCCAGGGATCAAACTCAAGTCCCGTGCATTGGCAGGCAGGTTCTTTACCAGTGAGCCATCAGGGAAGCCCTTAGCAACCTGTTAAATATTTCTTGCTTTTATGCTCTCCTACTGTCAGTATCGTTGCTTCAAATTTTCACATCTCACCTGGAAATGTACATAAAAATTCCAGACGGGTCTTCTTGCACCTCCCCACCAGCACTCTGTATCCATATACGTCACACTGTCATCAGAGTGACATTTCTCAGTGCTCCTATCACATAGTTTTCGTATATATCACCATACACTTTGTTTCTTTGCCTGGTTCCTCTATCAGATTTAAAACTCCTCGAGGTGAAGCAGCAGATTCTCTCACTGTATGTTTGGAAAGTGAATTAAGGAATGAAGAAGAGCTTTCCAGGATTACTGCCGCCATCTTCAATCCTCTGACTCTAATGCCACTCATGCTTGTTTAACCCTTGATGGCTATTGCTTCTTATTTCATATGCCTTTGTTCTTCCCTGTGGCTCAGATGGGAAAGAATCCACCTGCAATGCAGGAGACCTGGGTTCCATCCCTGGGTTGGAAGATCCCCTGGGGAAGGGAAAGGCCACCCACTCCAGCATTCTGGCCTGGAGAATCCCATGGACTGTATTGTCCATGGAGTCACAAAGAGTCAGACAGGATGGAGTGACTTTCACTTTTCACTTTGTTCTGTCAGGTGATGTTTATATTACAAGTTAGGGTTTATTAAGCAGTATCTGCAATGTACCAAGCATGGCTCTGAACATTTTTATCTCTTATTTTCCTAGGCATAATTTTTACTTCTCAACAGTCTGATGAAGTAGTATTATTATCACGTTTTTTTCAGGCAAGAAATTCAGGACTGAAAGAGGTTAAGTTGTACAAGGTCACATAAGACTAGAGAATGGTAGAGCCATGGCACAAGCATTGTCATCTATTAAGCTCTATTTGAAAGAGTCATGTACTGGGCAGTCCTTGAAGCTACTGGCTTCATCCTATATGTGTTCTTACCCCTCTGGTCCTTTCTCTATACCCAGATTCCTGGTAACAGAGAAAGACACATGGTAAGATTCCAAGAAATGTTACTAATAATCACTTTGTGGGATGGTCAAGGCTATTCTCAAGAGAACCAAATCATAGGGCGGCTAGCTTCTCCTACCCAGTCACTGCCTAGCATATGAGAGAATTGGCAAAAAGCCCAGAATGAGCAGAATCAGTCTCCAGAAGAACATGTCATCCAGGAAAGGTACATGCTGTGTGCAAGAAAAATGTAAATGCCAGTCAAACTGAAAAGAGCTTTGTCAGGGAAAGAAAAATTCACAACCCCCAAAAAAGTGTTTTGGGGAAATGTCTTCAAATTGATTATTATTATATATTTTTTAAGTAATCCCACAAATGTATTCTTTTTTTAATTTAAATTTATTTATTTTAATTGGAGGCTAATTATTTTACAATATTGTACTGGTTCTGCTATACATCAACATGAACCCACCACAGGTGTACACGTGTTCCCCATCCTGAACCCCCCCTTCCACCTTCCGCTCCGTACCATCCCTCCGGGTCACCCCAGTGCACAAGCCCCAAGCATTCAGTATTGAACCTGGACTGGCAATTCATTTCTCATATGATATTATACATGTTTCCATGACATTCCCCCAAGTCATCCCACCCTCTCCCTCTCCCACAGAGTCCAAAAGACTGTTCTATACATCTGCATCTCTTTTGCTGTCTCACATACAGTGTTATCATTGCCATCTTTCTAAATTCCATTTATATGTGTTAGTATACTGTATTGGTGTGTTTCTTTCTGGATTATTTTTAAATTAAACCATGAGCTTCCTAGAGAAAAGTGACACATTATAACAGTGTTTTGAGCAATATAGGCCAAGCACTGTGGTTGTTGTTGAGTCACTGTGCCCAACTCTTTGCAACCCCAAGAACTGCAGCAAGCCAGGCTCATCTGTCCTCCGCTGTCTCCTGGAAGTTGCTTAGATTCATGTCCACTGGGTCGGTGGTGCTTTCTAGCATTCTCATCCTCTGCCACCTTCTTCTTCTTTGGCCTCCAGTCTTTCCCAGTATCAGGGTCTTTTCCAAGCACTATGCAAACTCATGTATATTTATTCATTCAATCTCTGTTTATTGAGTAGCTATTGTGAACTAGGATGTTTTCCAGTAATTGGGATACATCAGCGAATAAAACAGACAAAAATTTTTGTCTCCATGAAAGGAAATGAATAGATAAGGAATAGATGGACTACAAGCATAGTAAATCCTTAAATTGGCATGTTAAAAAGATTATAGATGTCACAGAAAAAAAAAAAGATTTAAGGCAAGTGAGATCAGGCATGTCAGAGGGAGGGAACGACAGGTGGGATTTTCTAAAAATCATTGGCTTCCTTCAAAGGTGATATTTGAGCAAAACAAAACAGCTGAGAGAGTTCTCTGAGCATATGTGGGGAAGTATCTGCCAGCACCAACGTGGTTAAATAGCGTGAAGAAGAGAGTGGTGGAGGTGCGATTCAGTTCAGGTCAGGTCAGTTCAGTTCAGTTCAGTTCAGTGGCTCAGTCGTGTCTGACTATGTGAGACTCCATGAATTGCAGCACGCCAGGCCTCCCTGTCCATCACCAACTCCTGGAGTTCACTCAGACTCNTTTTACAACCATCTTTTTCATAATATTATCTATATTTTACAATTGCCCAGGCAACAGTAATAAGAGCAATCGCTTGTATAATAGGCTGACCTGGGAAAAATCACCAAGGAACATTCAGGGCTATTTAGAACCATTAAATGTTTGCCTTGCCTTCTGAGCAGCAAGACAAACAATTCTTTTCACAAGAAGATATTATAATTTGTCTCCTTCTCTGCTCCTCTAATTCATTAAAATTAAAATTTAAAAATCTGAATATCTCCCAAGGGTGTCCTAACAGTTCTTCATGTTTCGTGTGATTTCTTTGTTTAGTGCACAGGTAATCACTTGCCTTGGAGCTTCCCCGGTGGCTCAGTNACAAACAATTCTTTTCACAAGAAGATATTATAATTTGTCTCCTTCTCTGCTCCTCTAATTCATTAAAATTAAAATTTAAAAATCTGAATATCTCCCAAGGGTGTCCTAACAGTTCTTCATGTTTCGTGTGATTTCTTTGTTTAGTGCACAGGTAATCACTTGCCTTGGAGCTTCCCCGGTGGCTCAGTGGTAAAGAATCTGCTTGCAAAGCAGGAGATGTGGGTTCAATTCCTGGGCGGATAAGAAAGATTCCCTGGAGGAGGGCATGCAACCCACTCCAGTATTCTTGCTGGGATAGTTTCGTGGACAGAAGAGCCTGTTGGGCTACAGTGCGTGGGGTTGCAGAGAGTCAGACAGGACTGAAACCACTGAGCATGCATGCACGCAGTTACATATACCACGAAAGGCTTGCCTGCTCTTTCAAACATAGTGGCACTTCATTAGATTTTGAATAGACTTTAACACTTTGTTTTTTGATGGGAACAATCTGCTTTCTTGGTTTTGGAAAAAATTGGAACCAGTGTATGTAATACAGAGGTCATCTGAATTTAAGATTCAGGAAAGAATTATTGAGTACTTACTTACCAGGGGTCAGAGCTTCCCTGGTGGCTCAGATGGTAAAGAATCTTCCTGCAAAGCAGGAGATCTGTGTTTGATCCCTGAGTCAGGAAGATCCCCTGGAGAAAGGAATAGCAACCCACTCCAGTATTCTTGCCTGGAGAATCCCATGGACAGACGACTCTAGCCAGCTATAGTCCATGGGGTTGCAGAGTCGGACACAACTGAGCAATTAACACACACATATAAGGGGTCACACATGAGTTACATAGTGCCAGATATTTACATGTACAGTCCTTTGTCTATTTATGTCAATGATAATTTCAGCATCTTTCCTATAAATTATCTCATTGTTGGACACATTTGCATAATTGATCTTTTTTTTGGACTTGTGTGAATCTTCTTAAAAACATTTGTAATTTCAGCAATTGTCGAATTGCTTATTATAGAATTGATTGATTATAGTCGATGAAGAGCTTGCTGAAACCAGGAGCTGTTCATCCATAGCATTTATCGTTTAGAGCCTGACACAGGGTACTGACGCAAAATATGTCTATTGAAAGAATGAATGAGTGAGTGACAGAAAACTGGTCACATCCTGTACTTTGTGTTTCTCCCTACTAAATTTAGGGTGCACCGTGCATGCCCTTATGGTGCCATCTGTTGGGATTTACTCAATAAGTTTGACAAGAGCAGAAAAAAGCTAGAAGCAGGACAAGTACATAAGTTAATAAGCTAGCCTCATATAGCTGCTTGGGTATAGACAGAAAACATGAGACTCCTGGGTCAGAGATGAAGGGCTTTATCATCCACTGTAAAATCGGTAGCAAGAGTATTAGCATAGTCGCACCGTTCCACAGCCCCCACGTTCCATTCAGCCACAAAGAGGCCACAAAAAGGCCAGTTAGAGCCTTTCTGCTCAGTGGGTGCACCACAGAGAGGGGCGCTGGGATTAGGGCCTCTCCTGGTTTCACAGCAAGCAGTGAGCAAGCCTGTGCTGTGACCAGAGGGAAAGCACCTGCTAGCACAGGTCCACGTNTATTAGCATAGTCGCACCGTTCCACAGCCCCCACGTTCCATTCAGCCACAAAGAGGCCACAAAAAGGCCAGGTAGAGCCTTTCTGCTCAGTGGGTGCACCACAGAGAGGGGCGCTGGGATTAGGGCCTCTCCTGGTTTCATAGCAAGCAGTGAGCAAGTCTGTGCTGTGACCAGAGGGAAAGCACCTGCTAGCACAGGTCCACGGGGCGAATTTCTCACTTTTCAGGATTACCAAGTCCCGAGAAGCAGCACAGCAGCATTTTCATGGAGTAAAAGCCTGTTCAGGACCTTGTAATTTTGGCCTTCACAGCCAAGACATGAGGGGATGTGAGACGCCCATGGCAGGCTGAATCCAACAACAGCGGTGGAAGACACTCTCACGTGGTACAGAGAAGCCTGAGGCTCTGAGAGGTGAAATGGCCTGTTCATGATTATATCTGTTTTCAGGACAGAAGCTCATCTCTCCAGACTTTAAACCCCAACACTCTTTCCAGGGCACTACTCTTGCCTCTCCATATTACTTTTGTCATTCATCTTCCTTACAGCTCTACCATGATTTTCAACTGTTAAACAAGATTCCTTACATATTCCTTTGCTTTATTTTATATCCACAAAAATAAGTGCTTTAGTCCTGTGGTTCACGGCTTCACAAAGCAAACTGTATTGAACACTGGGACAGCAAAAGGTGCTATGGAAAATCCTTCAATCCTCAAATATGTTTAGAAAAGACGGCACATACTGCCCCAGAGCTAGATATTCGTAGCGTAGGAAGCATACCTTATAAAGCTTAAGAGAATGGGCTCTGAAGTCAGTGAGGTTTGGGTTCAAAACCTGTTCATTGAGTTTATGATCTTGAGCATGGTATTTCAACTTTATGAGCTATAGTTTCATCCTCAAAAAGAGTAGATGATAATATCTTTTTCACAAATTTGATGAAAAACTTAAATGAGGTAAAGTATTTAAAATGCTTGGCACATTGTCTGATATATAGCTTAAACATGACTTAATAAGTTTGTCATAATTAACACAGAATAAAGGTTCTGAGAAATCCTGCACTAAAGAAACCCGCCAAACAAGCAGAATTTCTCAAATATTCAGACCATGCAGCAGTAAATCTATTTATTTTTTGCATTGCTAATCTTAACGTTGCACAGATCTTTTACTCTGAAATACACATTAAATGGAAATTTACTGAAGAAACAAAAGGGTTCTGCCTCATTTAGAGATGGCTAAACCAAGGAATTAAACTCTATAGAGAGGAGTTAAATTTCATGAATAACTTCCCTACTATCCTTGAATCACTACACAAAAGAGGAACAGTTTTGCTTTGGGGATGTTCTGAAACTCCGGTTAGGGTTCTTGGAAGTTTCTGAGATGTATTAAAACATCCCAGCTTGTTGATTTAACTGTATTCCACCAAAGAGGCTGATTTCCCTCTGCCACTGCAGGGGAACTTCTTCTGATGGCAGGTTCAGTGACTTTTTATTCCAAGGGCAAGTGGCTGATTATCGGAGCAAACACACCACTCCAGAATGCCAAAGACTCTTCCTAGACGCCGGTAAACACAGGTGGGACCCAGCAGTCAGGCAGCTCTTCTTTCAGTGACAAAGGGCTCTCTGAGCTTAAGTTGGTCCAGACTCTCTGCTCAGAATTTAATAAATATTGTGCGTCCTGAGATTCCCAGCTGTTTAGAAAACTCTCAGTTGAAAAGTCAAACACACAGGAAAACCTGTCATTGCTTCTGAGAACCTGCCCTATACTGCCAGGGTGTACTAGTTTGTAAGACTAACTATCGTCACTCTTACTAACTTTGTGTTCAATGATGTCTTGTTGGTAGCTTGACATTGGCCTCGGTGGGAGCTTTTCCAGAACGGAAATCAGGAAATGCTATAAATCAAGCACGCGGGTCTGAGTGAACTCCACGAGTTGGTGATGGATAGAGAGGCCTGGCATGCTGTGATTCATGGGATCGCAAAGAATCGGAAACGACTGAGCGACTGAACTGAACTGAAATGAAGCTTCTCCCCGCCCCCCACCCCAGAGCTGGCTATCAGCACACTGCCACTATCCTCCATCACCTTAACACAAGGGCATCACATGGATTGTTTGCTTTGCCCACTAGACTTGAGGGCAAAAACTGCATTTGCACTTCCCCATGTGTTCCACAGCTATCACACATTCAGTAAAGGTGGTTGAATCCATAAATGAATTAATGAGTCTGTGAACCAGTCACTTACATGCGATTATATTTTCTGTGAGGGTGGAAAGAGTTGTGTAGGTATATGCTTTACATTATTAAACAATGTTGATGCTGAATCTGAAGCTCTAATACTTTGGCCACTTGTTGAGATGAGCTCATTCATTGGAAAAGACCTTGATGCTGGGAAAAACTGAGGGTGGGAGAAGAGGCGACAGAGGATGAAATGGTTGGAAGGTATCACTGACTCAATGGGCATGAGTTTGAGCAAGCTCCAGGAGTTGGTGATGGACAGGGAGGACTGGCACGCTGCAGTCCATGGGGTGGCAAAGAGTCGACCACAACTTAGTGAGTGAACAAGATTAAACAATGTGGTCAGTTCTACTGGAGTACTTGTGTTGAATTACGGTTGCAGTGTCTGGAGCTGTTCCAAGGATAATTACTCTGTATCTTTATTCCCAGAGCTGGATTCGCCTGATTGCTATGGCATCACCCTGGGTGATCATTTGGTGGGAGGCAATCAAAGCTAAGTCTAATTGCTTTCCCGGGCTACTAACCCTTCCCATTCTCTCAGGATCTGGATGAGAATGCTTCCTCCTCAGAAGGAGATTGAAGTTACAGCTTTTGCTAGAATCACAAATTATTCATTAGGGTAGAATGTTCTGTGCCAGTATGGTTTCAATCAGGATACCTGGTAAAGACTTTACGATGAAGGATAACTGTTTGCAAGGTTTAAAGAGGGTGGTGTTGACAGATGACTAAGAATTGGTATTTTAGTCAGAACTGAACGCAGAAACCACATTTTACTGTGGATTAAAAATTAGGGTCTAAAGGAGGAAATGACTTTAACTGTGCCATTAGGATGGATGAGAGACCTTACGATCGCTTGGTTCTTGTCCTTTACATGCTGAGGCCAATGATTGTGGCCACTGCGTTCTGTGATTGGTACTAAGAGAAGTTCAATTAATTCTGATGAGAACGAAGGAGTTTTATCAGAAGAAATAAAAGCGATCTTTTATTCTGTTCTCACTGTGGTGCCAGGCCTGCACTAAGTGGTTTGCATATATTATTTAATCAGCAAAATCAAATGAGGAAGAGATGGTTATCTTCATTTTTACAGATGAGAAAACTGGGACCCAGAGTGATTGACTTAGCTGTCCACGACCACACCTAGTGGTCTGAACTACTTAGAGGCAGATCGGTGCTTGCATCTAAGTGTGTCTCCTACCAAAGCCAAAGCTGTTAACCCATACAGTACACAGTCTTCCATATACTAGGGCAGGGCTTCCTTCTCCTTCCCTCAGTATAATAGGTGAGTTTATGACAAAGACAGTCTCTGCTACACAAAGTAGGCATATGTATGAGTTGCTAGAACCAGGAGCCCAAATGAAGCAGGAACAGCCTCTGGAAGGCAGCCGTGCCCTAGAGAGCTTAAGCAATGTGGTTTGGTAGCACAAACAGAGATAGAGGAGGAGGTCTGCTACGTGTGGGTGCAGTGAGTTTGAAAAAAAAAAAAAAATCAGCTTCAGTCAAATGCAGAAAGTGCATCTCAACCATGTCCATGTTGAAAGTATGAAGGTTTTACTGTATAAAGAGCAGGACTGAATAGATACAATTTAAGTTCTGTACTTGAGGGCACTAAAAGGGTACACCTTGTGTTCTCAACTAGTCCCCAAACCACATTCCTTTTGCAATGGCTCTTTAAGCATTTCTACTGAATGAAGGTGCTACTTGCCTTGGGATCAAGCAAATTTCAGGTGAAATCTTGGTCCTGCCATGTACCTACTGGCTGTCCTTGGCTAATCACTCAGCTCCCTGAATTCTGATTTTCCCATCTGGACACCCAAACAAGGAACAGAGCTGCCTTATACCTGTGAGGTAGCATTTAGATCCACTTCATAGTCATTCTCTCACTGGCATCTCTCAGTGACCCAGAGTCACTGGCAACGTGGTAGCAGAGCTAGGAAGCTGACTCAGAGCTTTCATTTCCATGGCTAGAAGATGCTGGTACAAAGAATATGGGTTTTACAAGGAGAGCATCCTGTATACAGAACCTCTTCTAGCACGTTTAGCTTTTTGTAACTCTTCCAAGTTCAGCCCCTTGCTGTAAAATCCCCATACAAATACTTCACTCTTTGGAAATACTGGTCCCTCAGTATTTTACAACCTTATCCCAGAATCTGAGACTATGTTCCCTTCCATGGCAACAAGCACTTGGCAGACAAGATTAAGGCTCTTGAGATGGGAAAATCATCCTGGATTTCTCCGTTGGGCCCAATGTAATCACAAGAGTCCACATAAGACAGTGATAGGAGGGTCGGCATCAGAGAAGGGGATGTGACNTTGGCAGACAAGATTAAGGCTCTTGAGATGGGAAAATCATCCTGGATTTCTCCGTTGGGCCCAATGTAATCACAAGAGTCCACATAAGACAGTGATAGGAGGGTTGGCATCAGAGAAGGGGATGTGACAATGGGAGTAGAAGGTAGATAATGCAGGGGAGGAGCCATGAGCCCAGGAATGCAGGCAGACTCCAGGCAGTGGAAAAGGCAAGGAGAGGAATTCTCCCTTGGGGCCTCTGGAAGGGACACACCTCTGCTGACACCTTGAGTTTAGCACTTCTGACTCCCAGGACTTAAGATAACAAGTGTGTGCTGTTTTAAGCCACTAAATCTGTGGTCATTCGTTACTGCAACGATAAGAAATGCACAGAGTAATAATGATAATTTATAACAATAATGATGATTAATGACCATAATAATGAATAACAATGCTGACTAGGGTACCTATGTCCTTGACATTTTTCCAAGTTTTATAAATGCGTATAGACTTTATATATTGTCTAGCATATATTTTATATATTAATTAATGTTTTATATATTTATTTTGATATACATTTCACATGTTATATATTTACATAATAGTTCAAGCAACCCTCACAAAAGCATTTTACCTAGGAGGAAACTGAGGCAAGGAGAGGCCAAGTAACATCCTCAAGGTCACACAGGTAGGGATGGGCAAGGTTGGCATCTGAATGTAGGCAGTCTGTAAAGTACCTACAGAAAGTCTGGCACATGGTTCCTTCCTAACACATGGAGGCCGGTTATTGCTATTCTTGTTGCATCACACTGCTTCTAAATCTCTATAGCTGGGAGAGTCCTCCTTTGGAAGCAATGACTGGCATTGCTGAAGTTTCTTTTTCTCTCTCTCTTTTTTAATTTGTTTTTTAATTAGAGTATAATTACTTTACAACGTTGTGTTGGTTTCTGCTGTACAACCGTGTGGATCAGCTACAAGTGTCCTTATCTCCCTTCCCTCCTGGACCGCCCTCTGCCACCCCTCTAGGTTATCACAGCGCACAGTGAGCTGAGCTCCCTCCTTCCTGCTAGCTCTCTGGTTCATGCAGGGTAGTGTCTCACAGGGGTTTCTCTCATAGCTCAGTTGGTAAGGAATCAGCCTGCGACGCAGGAGATCCGGGTTCGATCCCTGGGTCGGTCGATCCCCAGGAGAAGGGAATGGCAACCCACTCCAGTATTCTTGCCTGGAGAATCCAATGGACAGAGGGGCCTGGTGGGCTACAGTCCGTGGGGTTCCAAGAATTGGACCCAACTGTGGTGGACACACCACCATGGTGTCTCACACGTCCTCCTCTCTTCTCCCCGCGCCCACCCTGTGTCCACAGGTCCGCTCTTCACATCCGTCTGCATCTCTATTCCCTTCAAAGCTCTCCTCTCTTGATTACAGATACAGTCTTCAGAGCCGTCCCCCGCCCCTATCCCAGGATTGGGCAGAACCAGTTCCTCCCCTTTGTTGGTACCGGGGTCGGGACCGAGGTGCGGGAAGGAGACTGCCCTTGGGGCGCGCCAGCTGCTCCTGCCGTTGCCCTCCCAGACCCACGTCCTCCTCCGTCCTCCTCCTTCGGAAACCACAGATAGCCCAGCCAAGCCCTGGGGACAGGATGATGGAGCCGGCCTGCGCCTGCAGCTGGGCTAAGTTCACAAAGGTGATAATGAGCACTAAACGGAATCTGAAGGATAGCTGCAAAAATTGCTGCGATTGATATTTCCGGCAGCCATCTGCTGCAGGAGCAGGCTGGAGTGGGTCGTGCCATGTGGCCCATCCTGTGGAGACAAATGGTGGCAGCTGTGAGGAGAGCTTCCATTTGTGTGGCTTCTCTGAGCAGCTTTAACATATATTATCTAATTTTGTTTCTAGAAAACCCCTGTGAGGTCAGACTCCTTTCACAGATGAGGGGAAAGGAAAGCACACACCTCAGAGGACTGATTTCATTACTTGACCCTTTCTGCCTGATGGTTGCTTCAGAAACAGAGTGATTCTGGAATGTCAGGAAGGACAGACTTTGGGGGTCATGGTTGGGAGGGGTCTCTCCAGACCCCTCGCTAGGACAGTTGCTTTGGTTCCACTGTTGACAGCCCCAGGCCAGCGGAGCTGTGCTCATTTGGAATTGTTCTGCCTCGTAAACATTAAGGAAAGTTGAAAGTGCTAGTCACTCAGTCGTGTCCAACTCTGTGACCCTATGGACTGCAGCCCATCAGGCTCCTCTGTCCATGGGATTCTCCAGGCAAGAATACCGGAGTGGGGAGCCAGGTCCTTCTCCAGGGGATCTTCCCCACCCAGAGATTGAACCCAGGTCTCCTGCATTGCAGACAGATTCTTTACTGTCTGAGCCATCAAGGAAGCCCTCTCCAAGAACTGCTAGGGACCAGTATTGAACCCCACATGTTTACCCTCCTCTCAGCACTTGGCTGGCTTTCCTCAGATCCATTCTCAAGTCCCGTGCCCCAGGTGGAAGGAGCTTCTCTAAATCCTGCAGTCCCATACTTGGGCTCCTCAAAGCAGGCTTCGCTCCGGGGACATTCCTAACCTCTAGAACTGGCTCTGCACACAGTAGGTAAGTGATAAACAGTTTTTGAATGGCCAATTCAAGGAAATACTTAGGTTCATGAGACACAGTTTTCCATTTGTGGTTCTGTAGAACATTTTTACCAAAAGCCATTTTAAAATCAATTCATTTTTTTTGTTGTTTGTCTGTTTAGTCCTAATTTGGAAGTCTTATTTCACAGTTGCATAAGAAGCTTGAATCAGCCTTGTGACAGAACCACAATGGTCATTGTTTTAAAATCACAGTGTAGTACAAGAGCAGGAAGGCCCAGGAATCAGATAAAATGAGGACTGAGGAAGACTGAGTTCAAGGTCACACAGTGAGTTCACGGTTCACGGTAGAGCCGTGACAATGAGTTCAGAGAGAGCTGTGATAAGAGAGAATCAGTTCAGTTCAGTTGCTCAGTCATGTCCAATTCTTTGTAACCCCATGAATCACAGCAGGCCAGGCCTCCCTGTCCATCNGAGAAGACAGCGTGAAGTGCCCAGTACAGTGTGAAAGAGGGCTAGCACACGGGGCCTTGTGTGCCACACTAGTATTCTGGAATTTCCCCCCAAAGGCCATGGTGATTTTCATTTAGTTTTAAATTCATGCACCAGGCCTTCACTGCTGTCATGGCTCTCTCTGGTTGCAGTGAGCAGGGTCTACTCTCTAGCTGTGGCGCGTGGGGGCCACTCTCTAGCTGCAGTGCCTGGGCTTTCATTGTGACAGCTTCTCTTGCTGAGGAGCACAGGCCCCAGGGCACATCGACACACAGGTTTAGTTGCCCCTCAGTATGCGGAACCTTCCGGACTAGGGATCGAACCCATATGCCCTACATTGGCAGGCAGCTTCTCAGCCACTGGTCCACCAGGGAATTCCCGTGGTGATTTTAAACAGAGGGTTCGTGTGACCATTGTGAAGCTGTGTCTGACTCACCAAGGCAGAGTAAGGGGTGGTTTTTCCTATGCCCTGAATGTTCTACACCCCTCTTCTTCAACAATTATCTCTCTGAATTCCCACTGTTTGTAATTGAAAGGCAGAAGAGTACATGGGAATTGAGTTAGANGTGGTGATTTTAAACAGAGGGTTCGTGTGACCATTGTGAAGCTGTGTCTGACTCACCAAGGCAGAGTAAGGGGTGGTTTTTCCTATGCCCTGAATGTTCTACACCCCTCTTCTTCAACAATTATCTCTCTGAATTCCCACTGTTTGTAATTGAAAGGCAGAAGAGTACATGGGAATTGAGTTAGATAGAAAAGGGTTCAAATGCCCACCATAGTGTTTATTCTTCTTGCCAGCATTTATTTCCTTTGTTTTTTTTGGGCAAGCCACTATACCTTTCTAAATGCCAAGTTATACTCTGGAGGATAGGCTCATCCCACATCATAAAGTTAAGATTAAATGCCGTAATCAGTGCAAAGTTGCTTGCCACTTAGTAGGGCTTCAAGAAAATAGTAGCTATGATGGTTTGCAATGTTATCTCCTCAGTTTATTAAATTCCAGAGTGCAGCATCTTTTGTATTCCTGGCATGTTTGCAGCCCACATCTGTCAAGTGTCTGTCACAAAGGATGTGCTCAGTAAACATTTGTGGAATGACTGCATAAATCAGATTCAGAGTTTGGAGAGATCAATCTGGGCTTTGGAAAATAGGTTGGTGAAAAATAAGCTTGTTCGTTAGTCTATCCAGCAAAAACATCACTCTTCATTTTAAGCAAACAGGCTAGTTTGTGAGGCTGAAAGAAGCGGTTTGGGTTATTATAAAAAGCAATTGGCCGCAATAGTCAGAAAAGGTTTCTTTTGGCATTTTAATTTAATCATTACTTATAAATAGCATTTAAAATTATCACTAACATCATCATCCTAGGAAACATTATTTATGATTTTTTTTTGTGTATCAGGTTTTTATTTGAACTGGCTTATTCATTCTCACCATAGTCCTAAGAGGCAGGTAGTCTTACCTGTGTTGTACAGATAAGGAAACTGAGATCTGGAGACAGAATAACATGAATTAATATGATCCAATATTGGTGTTAGTAAAGGGATAATGTGATGGTTAATTTCATATGTCAGCTGGACTAGGCCATGAGGCCCAGGTACTTGTCAAGCACCCATCTGGATGCTGCTGTGAAGGTGTTTTTAGGTATGACTAAGGATTGGGGGCAGGAGGAAAAGGGGATGACAGAGGATGAAATGGTTGGATGGCATCACTGACTCAATGGACATGAGTCTGAGTGAACTCTGGGAGTTGGTGATAAACAGGGAGGCCTGACATGCTGCGATTCATGGGGTCGCAAAGAGTCAGACACGACTGAGCAACTGAACTGAACTGAACATTCAACTGAGTAGACTTTGAGAAATTAAATTGTCCTCCATGATGTGGGTGGACCTCGTCAAATTACTTGAAGACCTTAAGGATAAAAGACTGAGCTACTGAAGGAAGAAGGACTTCAGCTTCCAAATTGCTTTCAGGCTCGAACTTCAGCACTAACTCTTCTGCACACCTGCTCTGAAACGTGGGATTTGCCAGCCCCCATCATACGAGCTGATTCCTCAAAATAAACCTTTCTGTCTTGTTACATAGAACATATATTTATATCCTACATAGTTGGGCTTCTCAGATGGCACAGGGGTAAAGAATCAGCCTGCCAGTGCAGGAGACACAAGAGATCGTGGTTCGACCCCTGGATTGGGAAGATCCCCTGGAGGAGGGCATGGCAGCCCACTCCAGTATTCTTGCCCACTTGGAATTCTTGGAGAATTCCAAGGCCAGAGGAGGCTGGCGGGCTACAGTCCACAGAGTGACAAAGAGTCATCAGACATGACTGAAATGGCTGAGCATGCACAGACATGAGTAATATACAATAGAATATATATATTTGATGAGGAGTACATTTTTGTGTGTACACATATACTATGCATATAACAGACACATCATATACATATTGTATAATGTATAATGTACTGTGCTGTGCTAGGTCGCTCAGTCGTGTCTGACTCTTTGTGACCCCATGGACTGTGGCCCACCAGGCTCCTCTATCTGTGGAGATTCTCCAGGCAAGAATACTGGAATGGGTTGCCATGGCCTCCTTCAGAGGATCTTCCTGACCCA
Source organism: Neotragus moschatus (assembly GCA_006410615.1). NCBI lineage: Eukaryota > Metazoa > Chordata > Mammalia > Artiodactyla > Bovidae > Neotragus > Neotragus moschatus. Next base: position 150,421 of record SJYA01003188.1, on the reverse strand, counting down.
GGGATTGAACCCAGGTCTCCTGCATTGCAGGCAGACTCTTCACCATCTGAGCCACCAGGGGAGCCCAATGTATAATAGGACATGTATGCATGATGTATGTGTACATATTCTTTATATATATTACACACACATCATACACACACACACTCCATATAGACATATCCTATTGGTTCTTTCTCTCTGGAGGTATCTACTATAAATATCATTATTTTATTTTATAAATGAAATCAAGGCATCAAAATCCCACAGCTAATAACAGTTATACCTCAAACTTCTTTCTTTTGATTTATGATTGGGACACACCATTGATATTTATATGATGTTCCCTTTCCTCTCCTGTTTATTTTTGGAAGAGAAGGAAAGAAGGGAGATGTTAATGAAGGAATGTTAATAGAAAAGAGGACTGAATCCCGAGGAGGGTGAAAGAGGGCAGATAGTGCAGACCGAAGTGAGCAGCCTCAGTTTCCTAAATGCGTCGTAGTCATTCCCCTGGCCCCCTAGGGTGGCTATAAGTTGTCAGATCTGTTCCCGTAGAGTCACATGACATGATGATCAGTAGGCCCTCCTTAACCGTATCAGACGCCGCTCCTTTCTGCCCGTACAGAGATACTATTCCCAGTCATGTCATCTTGCTTTCTTCCTTTGTGGCTCTAACAATCATCTCCCATTGTCTTGTTTAACTGAGTAAGTAAGCGAGTAACTGCTTAGTTCAGTTGCTTATCGCCTGCCTTTCCAACTAGAATGTGCATGCTGAGAAGAAAGCGGTGTTTCCCATGTTCACTCACTGCTTGTGTTTAGTTTAGAGCATGCTGTAGAAGCTGAATGAATGAGTGAATGCCGTGTTCATCCTCACCTTCCTGTCTTCACTCCCTCTGTCTCCTTTCTCATTCTTCATTTCTTGGCCATGCCATGCAACATCGTTCCCCCAGCGAGGGTGGAATCCATGCCCCATGCAGTGGAGCTGTGGAGTCCTAACCACTGAAGAGATGGCGAATTTCACTACCTGTTTCTTCATCGCCTTCCTAACGGCACCCATCACTCCAGACCCAGTCTAAGCTTCCATGTATCCTCAAGCCCTCCACGGGTATGATCTGCCCCAGCCACATCTGACTTCTTGTAGTGCCTAAAACATGCAGTGTTTTCCCACAGTTTGAGAGGCTCTTCCCTTTGCCTAGGATGCTCTCTAACCTCTCTCCTCCCTTTCCTCAGCCTAACCAGTTGGAACATCCCTCCTCGAGGAAGCCTTCCCTGACTTCCGATAATATGGAAATCAATATCACTAACAGATCCTGTTCTGCACTGTTGTAGTTGCTTTCCCACCTTTTTTCTGTTTTCATGGTCGATTCCCTTTGTAATCATCAACACACTTAAAATAACTTTCTATGGCTCATCAATTTTGAAAGAACTAGTTCAGCATATACCTTGGCTTTTTGTGCTCAATGTGTTCAGTCATGTCTGACTCTTTGGGAACCCCTTGGCTACTGTATTTTAAATAATATTAAAGCAGTCCTAGTTTTCCCCTTTTGCTGCTATATGTACAGTTCTTGGTACAAACAAATTCTTTGACTAGTGGTTGAAATGGTGTTTAAGAAATATCTGTTGGTTGAATGACAGGACAGTATTCAATGATGTATGCATTTGCACAACTCTAAAAACAAGTATGTGTTCAGTGATTAAATGTAAAAGTAGCTATCAATTTTTATTCATACAGCCCGGCATTTCTCATGATGTGCTAAGTTAAATATACAGGGTGACAATAGACAGCCCTTTTGTATTTCTTTCCCAATCCTGAACCAATCAGTTGTTCCATGCAGGGTTCTAACTGTTGCTTCTTGACCTGCATATAGGTTTTCCAGGAGACAGGTAAGGTGGTCTGGTATTTCCATCTCTTTAAGAGCTTTCCACAGTTTGTTATGATTCACACCTAGATGAGTTACAAGCTGGAATCAAGAGAGGTGGGAGAAACATTAACAACCTCAGATATATGGATGATACCACTTGGGCAGAAAGCAAAGAGGAGCTAAAGAATCTCTTGATGAGGGTGAAGGAGGAGAGTGAAAAGGATAGCTTAAAACTAAATATTAAGAAAACTAAGATCATGGCACCTAGTCCCATCACTTCATGGCAAATAGAAGGGAAAAGGTGGAAGCCGTGAAAGATTTCCTCTTCTTGGGCTCTAAAATCACTGTGGACTGTGACTGCAGCCATGAAATCATAAGACAATCGCTTCTTGGCAGGAAAGCTATGACAAAACTAGAAAGTGTATTGAAAAGCAGACGTCACTCTGCCGACGAAGGTCCATATAGTCAATGGTCACATGTGGTTGTGAGAGTTCAACTGTAAGGAGGGCAGAGTGCCAAATAATTGATGCCTTCAAACTGTGGTGCTGGAGAGGACTCCTGAGAGTCGCTTAGACAGCAAGGAGATCAAACCAGTCAATCTTCAGGGAAATCAACCCTGAATACTCATTTGAAGGACTGATGCCGAAGCTGAAGTTCCAGTATTTTGATCATCTGATGCAAACATCTGATTCATTGGAAAAGCCCCTCATACTGGGAAAGACTGAGGGCAGAAGGAAAAGAGGGCATCAGAGGATGAGGTGGCTGGATGGAATCACCGATGCAATGGACATGAGCTTGGGCAAACTCCAGGAGATGGGGAGGGACAGGGAAGCCTGGCATGCTGCAGTCCATGGGGTCGCAAAAGAGTCGGGAGGTGACTAACACTTTCACTTTCTGGTTCTGGGGCAGTTGTCCAGCAGATTTACATTTTGGGATCATCAGAGCAGTTGCCAACAGTAGACTTAACAGATGTTAAGAAGAAAGAGTTTGCAGAGGGCTACAGGAGTCTGAGCTGCATTTATGAACCATAGTGCTTGAACTGGTCTAGAAGGAAGTGTAGGATTTACACATTTGGAAAGGAATAGAGGCTTTCAGTCATGGCATGTACACTGTACATATTTTATCATGGAATGTCCTGTTTTAAGAGTTTATTCTATGGCTTTCCTACTCAAAATCTAGCCTGGGAGTGTGTTAGAGGTGCAGCATCATGGGTTCCACCCTAAAATCTGCATTTTTAACAAGTTCTCCAGGGGACTCCTATGTAACTGAAGTCTGAAAACCATGATTCTCTATGTTAACCTTGGCACCTCCCACCTATCTAATAAACTGGAAGGTCCTTTTAGGAATAGGGCATGACGTATTAGAAGATTTATAGAAATAGTTTAGGTGCACATGTATTTATTTAATCCACTCAACCACCATGTGAAGTACACTGTTGTTATACCCGTTTTTCAGAGATGCAAACTGAGGCTTAGGGAAGTCAACTGTTACTTGTTATTTCAAGTTTAAAGCTCCATCTACTATACAACCAGGATCTCTTTTATTCTTCACTCTCCTTCTGATCAGCCAACACCATCAAAAACAAGATTGCAGGTTCAGAAAATTCCTAAAAATCATACATTTTTGTAACAAGCTGGGAGGAAATTTAGAAGTAACATTGCCAATTAAAGTTGAAGAAACGACTCTGCTTAAGATCACAGAGCTAGCGTGTGAGTGACATAGTGAAACTAGCCTTCAGATCTCGGGCTCCGCGTCTAGGGTGCTTTCCTCTACATCTTGGCACTCGCCTGTTTGTTGTTCTTACTCCTGCTACAGCCTTCTTTGGCCTGTTACAAACATAGCTTCCTGGAGTAGCCTGGTTTTTAAGCGCCACTTTAAGACAGAGCCAAATAAGCTCGTTGGGTAGAAAGCAGCTTTAAAATGTGCCTGGCTGGAAAATTCCCTACAATGGACTGTACTTAGAGTCGCTGTGTGTGGTTTCCGGTTATTCCATAGATGTAAGAGGACACGGGCCTCTGTTATATAAGTAGGTCTGATTCTGAGCACCCCTGATGAAGTTTAGTCTCCTGGCTTCTTGCTGGCCTTTTCATTTCCCCTCAGAATGTCTTCCAGCCCTGAATGAGTCTTTGGCCTTTTACTAGCATGTAGAAAATTGTGATAATAACTGTTTTCTGGGGGGAGGACAGTGCTGTCATTTTGCTTCACCTTTGGTTCTGACCTGTCATTAACATCGCCTGTGCATCAAGCTGGGGGTAACTCTCTGGAATCCCAAAGGCTGCTCTAGCCGGCTTCACAAAGTCAAGTGTCAGACCAAGTCTCCAAAATCTTTCAAAGAGATGCTCTCCAAATCAGAGCCTGATTCTCAGCTCATAATACTTTTGCTCCAAATTTCATTTTCTCCCTCTTCCTTGCTGTTCTTAATGCATTCTTGAAGCATGCAATCAACTTGAAAGGACAAGTGCTCAAATTCAAGATCAGAATGAAAGCTGTCGCCTTCTTGGCTGCTCTGGATTTGTGAAATTCTCTACCCAGGAATCTTTCTTTGCTTTGGTGTCCTTCCACAGTCTGCAAAGTTCTTCCCAGGTTTATGACGAATAGTTTTACTCCCCACTGCTTCCTTTTTAACCCAGGTTGGAAGTAATTAATACAGTTCTAACTGGATAGGAAAAAAGGGAGGATCTTTGTAACTAAGGAGGGAGCAAGGTTCAGTTCAGTTCAGTTCAGTCGCTCAGTCGTGTCCAACTTTTTGCGACCCCATGAATCACAGCACGCCNGTTTTTGTTGACTGTATAGAGCTTCTCCATCTTTGGCTGCAAAGAACATAATCAATCTGATTTTGGTGTTGCCCATCTGGTGATGTCCATGTGTAGAGTCTTCTCTTGTGTTGTTGGAAGAGGGTGTTTGCTATGACCAGTGCATTTTCTTGGCAAAACTCTATTAGTTATTATCACCTAAACACAGGCTTGATTCATCAGGGTACCCTGTGCTTCAAACAACTGCTTTCTGTCTTCGGTGTTACTCTCTTTAAAGTCCCATCTTAGTCAAGGGAAACTCCTCCAGTCCTGAGCTTCTACATGAGACAAGGGAGGAGGTAGACTCTTACATACCTTGCATGTTTGCTAAATCCCTTCAGTCATGTCTGACTCTGTGACCCTATGGACTTTAGTCCTCCAGGCTCCTCTATCCATGGGATTCTCCTGGAAAGAACACTGGAATGGGCAGCTGTGCCCTCTTCCAGAGGATTTTCCTGACCCAGTGACTGAACCCACATCTCTTATGTTTCTTGCATTGGCAGATGGGTTCTTTACTAATAGTGCTACCTAGGAAGGCCCTTATTTATCTTATGTTTAGTTGCTCAGTCATGTCTGACTCTTTGTAACCCCATGGACTGTAGCCTGGCAGGCAGCTCTGTCCTTGGGGATTCTCCGGCCAAGAATACTGGAGTGGGTTGCCATGCCTTCCTCCAGGGGATCTTCCCAACCCAGAAATCGAACCCAGGTCTCCTGCATTGCAGGCGGATTCTTTACCACCTGAGTCACCAGGGAAGCCTTGTTTACCTTAATTAGTATCTAAAAACAGTGAAAACCAACCAAAGCATTGAAACCCTGAAGATTAATTCTATCATCCTGATGAGTTTGCCACTCAGTGGGGAGAGGAAAATTCCTATTAGCTGGCAAGTCCACAGAAAGCCAGTCTTGAACAAACAAAAGTTATGAAGGAGAAGAAGCAGTAAAGCTGTGTGCAGAGTGGGAAGAAGGTGGCTGATCTCAGGCATGCAGAGGGTACTGGAGGGTATTGGCTTGAGTTTAGAAGAACCCTCTGGGGCTCATTTGGAACATGTCAATCTGACTTCACACTCAATTCAACCAGCTTGGTTATCTAGTTTTCTCAGTCTGCAGGAGATTCAAAGCAACCAATTAGGAAGCATGAAAGAGGCCTTAAGAGGCAGCACACTGACAGTACCCAGAAAGGACATGCCAGCTCTCAAGGCAGAGAGTGGAAATCCGTGACATGCAGGCTGAGGAGTCTGAAAAGCAAAGAAGTCAAAAGCCAGCCAGAGTTAGAAGCGAGTCCAATAATTAAAGTTCCTAACAAAGACTCAGAGTCTTCCAAAAATGTTGATTTATTTCATGTACTGTACTTTAAGAAGACAGAGACAAATGTAATATTTTTAAGGATTTTTTTTTTTTAACTGAAGCCTTTTGATGCTTAATGGAAGCCTTTTTTACTTATCTGGAAGAGTCATTGTCATATTTTCTTTTCCTGGCATTCTGTTCCCATCTTTAACAAATAGTTAACTTTAACTCATAGTCCATGCCGGTGACTATGATGAACAGACTAAGCCATAGTCCCTGTTTCACGTTCCTAACAGTTTAATCTCAAGGACACAAAATCAATGTTTAATAAGTAAAGTTTAATGAATAATGATCATTCCATTAGAATACAGACAAATGTGACTTGTGCCATGATAGAGGGACATTCTATGCTACCTGAGTCTGCAGCATGCTACCTAGGCTGGGAGTGGGGGGTGATGAAGTCAAAGGTCAGATGGCTCCCTCAAGGAATTGCTGTGTGTAGTTTGAAGGCTGAGAACTAACTAGTGAAGAAAAGGGGACTGCCTGTGTGCTCAGTCATGTCTGGCTCTTTTCGACCCTTTGGTTGTATCCCTCCAGGCTCCTATGTCCATGGGATTTCCCAGGCAAGAACCCTGGAGTGGGTTGCCACTTCCTACTCCAGGGGATTACCCCAACCCAGGGATCGAACCCACGTCTCCTGTGTCTCCTGCGCTGCAGGCTGATTCTTTACTGCTGAGCCACTGGGGAAGAGAAAGGGAGACAAAAGCCTTGCAAGCAGAGAAAACCAACTCCTATGTTGGAAGTGGGGATGAGCAGTCAGTGGGGGGCAGAAAAGTGAGCAGTGGGGGTACATAGAGGAGGGGGAACAAGGGCTGGTACATCTTGGGATGAAGCTGGGGAAGAAAGAACCAGACCATGTTGGCCACAGTGGGCCTTATTCATGAGTTCTGTCTTTGACTTGAAATCCAAGGAAGGCCTTTGGAAGCTTACCTGATCAGATTTTCATCCTACAGGGGTCTTTGGCTGCCCTGCAGAGGATTAACAAGTGGGGGAAGGTTGGTGGGGATAGTGGGCCAGTGAACATGGAGAGAGCCATTGTAATTCAAGGGGCAATGGCAGTGGTTCGTTCGAGATCAAGGGTGAGACTGAGAGCTAGACATGATCCCAGGGACATTTCAGGAGGTCATCATGAAGGTTAGTGATTGGCTTCATAAGGGAAGTGAAGGAAAAGGGGTCCTATAGACCATGCCCAGGTTTCTGCCTGCACAGGTGAGTGGTGGTTCGTAGTCACTGAGGCAGGGAGCTCTGAGAAGAGGACACAGCTTAATGAGGGTCTCTTGTTGAATTTGAGAGGGCCTCTCATCTTTATCCAAGTTCACAGGGGAGNATCTTCCCAACCCAGAAATCGAACCCAGGTCTCCTGCATTGCAGGCGGATTCTTTACCACCTGAGTCACCAGGGAAGCCTTGTTTACCTTAATTAGTATCTAAAAACAGTGAAAACCAACCAAAGCATTGAAACCCTGAAGATTAATTCTATCATCCTGATGAGTTTGCCACTCAGTGGGGAGAGGAAAATTCCTATTAGCTGGCAAGTCCACAGAAAGCCAGTCTTGAACAAACAAAAGTTATGAAGGAGAAGAAGCAGTAAAGCTGTGTGCAGAGTGGGAAGAAGGTGGCTGATCTCAGGCATGCAGAGGGTACTGGAGGGTATTGGCTTGAGTTTAGAAGAACCCTCTGGGGCTCATTTGGAACATGTCAATCTGACTTCACACTCAATTCAACCAGCTTGGTTATCTAGTTTTCTCAGTCTGCAGGAGATTCAAAGCAACCAATTAGGAAGCATGAAAGAGGCCTTAAGAGGCAGCACACTGACAGTACCCAGAAAGGACATGCCAGCTCTCAAGGCAGAGAGTGGAAATCCGTGACATGCAGGCTGAGGAGTCTGAAAAGCAAAGAAGTCAAAAGCCAGCCAGAGTTAGAAGCGAGTCCAATAATTAAAGTTCCTAACAAAGACTCAGAGTCTTCCAAAAATGTTGATTTATTTCATGTACTGTACTTTAAGAAGACAGAGACAAATGTAATATTTTTAAGGATTTTTTTTTTTTAACTGAAGCCTTTTGATGCTTAATGGAAGCCTTTTTTACTTATCTGGAAGAGTCATTGTCATATTTTCTTTTCCTGGCATTCTGTTCCCATCTTTAACAAATAGTTAACTTTAACTCATAGTCCATGCCGGTGACTATGATGAACAGACTAAGCCATAGTCCCTGTTTCACGTTCCTAACAGTTTAATCTCAAGGACACAAAATCAATGTTTAATAAGTAAAGTTTAATGAATAATGATCATTCCATTAGAATACAGACAAATGTGACTTGTGCCATGATAGAGGGACATTCTATGCTACCTGAGTCTGCAGCATGCTACCTAGGCTGGGAGTGGGGGGTGATGAAGTCAAAGGTCAGATGGCTCCCTCAAGGAATTGCTGTGTGTAGTTTGAAGGCTGAGAACTAACTAGTGAAGAAAAGGGGACTGCCTGTGTGCTCAGTCATGTCTGGCTCTTTTCGACCCTTTGGTTGTATCCCTCCAGGCTCCTATGTCCATGGGATTTCCCAGGCAAGAACCCTGGAGTGGGTTGCCACTTCCTACTCCAGGGGATTACCCCAACCCAGGGATCGAACCCACGTCTCCTGTGTCTCCTGCGCTGCAGGCTGATTCTTTACTGCTGAGCCACTGGGGAAGAGAAAGGGAGACAAAAGCCTTGCAAGCAGAGAAAACCAACTCCTATGTTGGAAGTGGGGATGAGCAGTCAGTGGGGGGCAGAAAAGTGAGCAGTGGGGGTACATAGAGGAGGGGGAACAAGGGCTGGTACATCTTGGGATGAAGCTGGGGAAGAAAGAACCAGACCATGTTGGCCACAGTGGGCCTTATTCATGAGTTCTGTCTTTGACTTGAAATCCAAGGAAGGCCTTTGGAAGCTTACCTGATCAGATTTTCATCCTACAGGGGTCTTTGGCTGCCCTGCAGAGGATTAACAAGTGGGGGAAGGTTGGTGGGGATAGTGGGCCAGTGAACATGGAGAGAGCCATTGTAATTCAAGGGGCAATGGCAGTGGTTCGTTCGAGATCAAGGGTGAGACTGAGAGCTAGACATGATCCCAGGGACATTTCAGGAGGTCATCATGAAGGTTAGTGATTGGCTTCATAAGGGAAGTGAAGGAAAAGGGGTCCTATAGACCATGCCCAGGTTTCTGCCTGCACAGGTGAGTGGTGGTTCGTAGTCACTGAGGCAGGGAGCTCTGAGAAGAGGACACAGCTTAATGAGGGTCTCTTGTTGAATTTGAGAGGGCCTCTCATCTTTATCCAAGTTCACAGGGGAGCTGGATCAGTAAGAGCCCAAACCAAAGAGCACATTCACGTTAAGGTTTAAGTAGGGGTGGTTTGCAAAGATTTTGGGGTGGGGCAAGTGTAGGAAAACACAAGAGGTAGTGCGATCCTGGTGAGAGTCGGTAGACCTAGTCCCTCCCTTGGATCTGAAAAGCGATAGGGAGTCTAGTAGAGGTGAGCATCTTGAGAAGAACCAGGGCCTTTGGTGGTGGGGACAACTGGCTTGCGGTGATCTTGTAGGGAGGGAGTCAGGAGCCCCAACCTTACCCTTCCCTTTCCCTCTGCTTCCTTACTGGAGCTCCCCACTTAGCTGGACCCAGCAGGAAGCCAGGGGGACTCCTTGATATAGTCTATCCGAGCTGGCCTGCAGGGGGATGTGCAGGATAGAGGCGTGTGGGAAGGGGTGAGGTCTCTGGAGGCTAATGGAGGGGTCTCACCCAGCACAGAAGGCAATGTTTAAGCTTGACTTTGAGGACTGAACACAATGCTTGCCCAATGAGTCGAGGTAAGACACAGAATTTAACAAGCTCATTTATGATACTAGGGAGCTTTGATGAAGAATTCCTAGATGGGAAACAGAAAATTGTCAAGGATAAAGCACTGGAATCAGAAAATATTTTTTGGTCCACTTTGCCTTCTGTGGCCTGCAGGCTCCTCTTGTGGCAAGTGGAAACACTATTTGCTACTTCACAGGGTAGGGAAAGAATCAAAGAGGAAACTATATATAAAAATCCCTTTAGAGGTAATTCCCTGGTGGTCCAGTGGCTAAGACTTCACCTTCCAGTGCAAGCGGCTGAGGGTTCAATCCTTGGTCGGGGAGCTAAGACCCCACATGTCCTGTAGCCAAAAAATCAAAACGCAAAACAGAAGAAATACTGTAAAAAAATCGATAAAGACTTTAAAAATAGTCCATATGCAAACATTAAAAAAATAATTCTTTCTAAGATTAAATAACTGTACAATTCATTGTGGTAAAGCAGAAAAGACTAGAAATGTTAGTTGCTAGCTGATTGTGCTGTTTCATTGGTGCCTCAGTTTCCTTATCAGCAAAACACCAGTGATAATACCTACACTCTAAATGTTTTATGAGGATTAAAAAAGATAATACACATAACACAGACTTTAACATGTAATACCCACCCAGCAAAGGGCTTTCCAGGTGGCTCACTGGTAAATAATCTGCCTGCCAATGCAGGAGACGCAGAAGACATGGATTCAATCCCAGGGGTGGAAAGGTCCCCTGGAAGAGGAAATGGCAACCCACTCCAGTATCCTTGCCTGGAGAATCCCATGGACAGAGCAGCCTGAAGGGCTAGAGTCCTTGGGGTCACAAAGAGTCAGATGCGACTTACTGATGAGCACCCACACACAATAAATGATTATTATCATTCTATACCCATTTCTCATTTCTACCCCTGGAGATACCTAAAGGAAAGTGTACCTTACACATCTCTGTATCTCCCCCGGAGCCCAATGTAAAACTCCCTGCACCCCATTGCCACTGATCAGAGGGACAATCACCCTACTTGGCACTTTCAGAATGTTGCTTCCTAGAGGGCATTTGGATTGTACTCAAAAGCATCCTAGACATTGTAAAAATAATTTGTAGGGAACTTCTAGAAAAGTCAATTAAGTCCTGCTATTCAGACGAACTTGGGCAAGACTATGAAGGTTTGAGACATTCCTCTAAATGCAGTTATGTTTGTAAAATTATGCAGTATTTTGTAAGAATATTTGTGCATAATAATATGCCATAAATGTGGCCACACTGTATGGCTAGGAGCATGCTGGTAGGAATTCTCAGTGCTTAGAGAACCAGGGAGGAGAGGCACAGCGGGGCAGAAGAGAGAAAGCATGTGGGTTTTCTCACTGAGATAGGAAATGGCAAGTCATGAGTTATTGAGAAATGTAACTTAGGAGAATCAGACCCTAGGATAAGGTGAGGTGAGACAGGAGTTCAACTCTACGCAAATTTTAGGTGACTGCCCAGACCTCAGCAGACAACACAGACATTTTAAGGCAATATTTAAAAAGAATCAAATCAACAAACTACTGCCCACTGGCTGGCTCATGAGTTTCTAAATAAAGTTGTACTGGAAACAGGGCCAAGATTAAGATGAGACTAGTAGGACAAGCTGGAGCAGAAAATGGTAACCTGCTCCAGCATTCTGGCCTGGAGAATCCCATAGAAAGAGGGGCCTGCCGGGCTACGGTTCATAGGGTCCCAGAGCTGGACACAACTGAGCGACTGAGCACAGCATAGCACAGTAAGACGAGATTGTAACACGGAATGGTCAGAATCTGTCCATACTCAAGATTTAGATTATCTATCATTATAGATTGTTTGCAGTAATTTTTAAAATATTGCTTTAAAATAGTATTTATTTTGGTTCCTGAGTTTGGGGGGCTCCCTCAAACTTTGTGCACATAAGGGTCACTCACTTGCTTTACCCTGGTTCTGACTCTGAGCAGCAATATGCTTTGGGGATATATTATATATATATATAATATGTACTTATATGTGTACATATATATGTATGGAATTTAGCATATGCTACCTTTAAAAAAATAATTAATTCTTTATTTTTGACTTCACTCGTCTTTGTTGCTGCTCACTGGCCTTCTTTAGTTTTGGCGAGAAGAGGCTACTCTTCACTGAGGGTCTCTGGCTTCTCATTGCGGCAGCTTCTCTTGCAAAGCATGGGCTCTAGGGCGCTCCAGGCTCTAGGACCCAGGCTCAATAGTATGGCTTGGGCTTAGTTGCTCTGCTGCCTGTGGGATCTTCCCAGACCAGGGATTGAACCCGTGTCTCTTGCACTGGCAGGCTGATTCTTTACCACTGAGCCACCAGGGAAGCCCAACATATATTTAGTCACTTCTATGTCCCTGTGAGATGAGTACTGTCGTCTTCATTCTTGACATGAGAAAACCACCTCTGAGAGAGAGGAGTAAGTTGCTAAAGTGGCACAACTCACTGGAAAGCTCATTTTTCCTCACACTTCAGGCACGGCTGACTCTAAACACTGCTCTCTAACCCAAGCTGCCCACCCCAGATCAGAGTCTCCGCAGAGCTGGCAGTCTCCTGGTGACTGTCGGTCTCTTCCCTGAGTGCCCCCGCCAGACAACACTGCATGGGCCAGAGGAGAATCATATGCCCTGCTCTGCCTCATGCTTTGTAGCAGCTGGAAGGGAAATAGCCAATCGTTTCAGCTGCAACATCCTGGCTGCCAGAGGAGAAGAGTAGCAGCTGTTCCTGGGAAAACACGCTGTGGCTCTTACCCAGATGGGCAGCAGTGGGCTCCTGGCTGAAGCTCAGCCAAAATGGTGGTTTTGTGGGTTGAAACTCGACTCCACTCTGAGGAGGCTCATCTACAGTTGATCCATTTCACTATTTCATAGTTCACTGGTGCATGGGCGCCCTCCATAGCACCCCAACTGTTCAAAGATGGCCCAGGGATCTGTTTTTGCCCAGGGACATGACAGGTTCCTAATGGGGAGACTCAGAAAGCCTGGATGGCTTACCATTTAAAAATGTATTTGACTATTTCCTTGAAAAAACAAAGGCACTGGAAAACTAAAGCCTATTAGACACGCTATAGCAATGGCATCGGAACAGCTGTCACTCCTAAGACTTCTGAGACTGATGAAGATGCACTGATAACAGTAACTGGCGTCGGAATCATGTGCCGCCTTGTGGAACAGAGCAAGGCCACGGGCCTGAGAGGGGAAGGACTGTTCTTCTTCCTTTGTCTTATGTTTCATTCTGGATCAGAGGCCCAGGTCTTTATTAAAATACCAGAAAAGGATATCTCCATCTGTTATGGACTGCATGCTTGTGGCCCTGCCCCCAGACTCATATACTGGAATGCTAACCCCTCGCATGCTATGAAGAAATGAGGCTCTGGGTTGCAATTCGGTCCTGAGAGTGGAGCCCTCGTGAGTGAGCTCAGCATCCTGTAAGAGGAACACTTAAGACATAACAGTTTGCCCTCTGCTGCATGAGGAGACAATGAGCAGATGGCCTCTACCAACCAAGAAGGAGGACCTTCACCACAAAGGGGTGTGTCCTCACTTTGATCTTGGACCTCCCAAGCTCCACTACTATGAGAAAGAACGGTTGCTTAAGGCATCCAACCTATGCTATATTTGATGTAACAGCCTGGACTAAGTCACTGCCTCTCTTCTAAATGGATAATGTTTTGAGGGAGTGCAAATATTTCCCCTTTATGCTCACAATTTTTGAGTATTCTTGTAAGACTATCAGACTCATAAAATAGCTTCTCAAAAAACAAGAAGAGACAGAGGCGAGGAGCAGTACATTATACACGAAAGGTGGCACAATAAATGTTGGTTGAATGAAGAAATGATTCCAAGAGATACTGGACCCTAGGCACTAGGAAATTGCTGTTGATGGGGGTCAAGGCTGGCAGAACACTCCTGGTAACACAAGTTAAGACTACAGGTTTAGTTTTATATATATTCTGAATTATGAGTATAGAAGAGTATGGATATAATCCCACATGGGATTATATGTCCTTCAGAAGAACATGAGAATAAAGCAGGCCAGCACAAGAAATTGTGATTGGATCTGTGTTGCTGACAACAATATGAGGAAGGTATTCCATTAGTGAAAAAAGCGTTGAAAGTGTCAGTTGCTCTGTTGTGTCCGACTGTGACCCCATGGACTGAGGCCCACCAGGCTCCTCTGTCCCTGGGATTCTCCAGGCAAGGACACTGGAGTGGGTTGCCATTTCCTTCTCCAGGAGATCTTCTCAATCCAAGGACTGAACCCAGGTCTCCTGTATTGCAGGCAGATTCTTCACTGTCTGAGCCACCAGGGAAACCCTGTGCATATAGAAGTCTTGATACATATGGGCTATGAAAGAAACCGAGCACCAGGCCTCCTGCCCACGGCAAATGCGAGGCTGCTGTACAGGCAAAATAAGCAATAAGAACAAAACCCCCAGACAGACAGAACATAAGCAATCCTCCATATTTACAAAAAGACGGAAAGAGGCAAGTGACCAAAGACTCAACGGAAGAGTGGGCCTTCGTTTATGATGGAACTCCCCCCAAATGTTTGGGAAACTCTTGAAAAGATCTATGAGATATAATAAGACCAGTATGAAACAAGAGAAAAAAGCTGGAGGGAAAATCTGTGAGAACCATCAACCCCATACCATGAGGATGATTTGTAAGACAGGAGAAGTGCTGAAGAAAAAAGATGAGGAAGAACAACAAGCAAAATTGGGTAGCAAATTAACATGCACATGGGAGGTGTATGTATTTCTTAAAAAAGAAATATGAAGAAATAATGCAGAGGGATTCGGAGAAGATGGCAGAGGAATAGGACGGGGAGACCACTTTCTCCCCAGCAAATTCATCCAANCAATAAAACTCCTAGAGGAGAACATAGGCAAAACACTCTCTGACATAAATCACAGCAGGATCCTCTATGATCCACCTCCCAGAATACTGGAAGTAAAAGAAAAAAAAAAAACTTTTTAAAATGGGCTTGGGTTTCCCAGGTGGCCCTAGTGGTAAGAATCCTTCTGCCAGTGCAGGAGATGCAAGAGACATGGCTTTGATCCCTGGGTTGGGAAGATCCCCTTAAGTGAGAAATGAAACCCACCACAGTATTCTTGCCTGGAAAATTCCATGGGCGGAGGAGCCAGGCAGGCTACAGTCCATGGGGTCAAAAAGAGACAGAGATGACTTAGAGACTAAACAACATCTATTATTTCTACCCCAAACAATTTGTTTTTTACACCCATCCTCTGCTGCCCCCTTCTTCTCCCACCTTCAATCTTTCCCAGCATCAGGGTCTTTTCCAATGAGTCAGTTTCTTGAATCAGGTGGCCAAAGTATTGGAGTTTCAGCCTCAGAATCAGTCCTTCCAATGAGTTTTTCGGGTTTGTTTCCTTTAGTATTGGCCAGTTTGATCTCCTTGCAGTCCAAGGGACTCTCAAGAGTCTTCTCCAGCACCACAATTCAAAAACATCAGTTCTCCAGTGTTCAGCCTTCTTTATGGTCCAACTCTCAGATCCATACATGATATTGGAAAAACCATAGTTTTCACTATACTGACCTTGGTAAACCAAGTGATGTCTTTTCTTTTTAATACTGAGATGATTGGATAGCATCAGTGACTCAATGGACATGAATTTGAGCAAACTCTGAGAGACAGCAGAGGACAGGGAGGTCTGGTATGCTGTGGGTCCATGGAGTCGCAGAGTCAGACATGACTTAGTGACTGGACAACAGTCAGTATCTTTTCTATCTCCTTTAAGGGTCATCTCATTGATGAAATGAATGTATATGACGTATAACCTTTCAATTTTCTTTGTTTGCAAGATAAATGTACAGAAGGATGGCATTGAGGCAGTGGAGTAGTCACTACTACTTCCAAACAAGGGAGCATGAGATTTAATATCAGACACTTCCAATTTCAAAGTCTAGCTCTGCAATTTCTGAGTTCTGACCTTAATTATTCTCTCAGCTCATTTTCCCCATCTGAACTCTAATATGTTTGCAGAGATAGTAGTGAATAGCTTAAATGCTTCCCAGGTGGTGCTAGTGGTAAAAAAACCATTTGTCAATGCAGGAGACATGAGATGCGGGTTTGATCCCTGGTTGGGGAATATCCCCTGGACAGGGAAAAGGAAACCCACTCCAGTGTTCTTGCCTGGAGAAGCCCAGGGACAGAGGAGCTTGCCAGAGTGCAGTCTGTAGGGCCGCAAAGAGTCAAACACAACTGAAGCAACTTAGCCAGCACACATGGAGATTAAATGAGACAGTATACATACAGTAAATAGGTGGGCACTTGGTAACTAATAAAAGATCTATAAATGTTTATTAAGTAAAGATAAAGTGAATAAACTCTTCTAGGACTTGAAGGATCATCTTTTTGGTATACACTGATGTAGTCTCAGATTGATAACAGAGTATATCACTTAAAGTAATATATAATGCAGAAAATCTCCAGGTTGCACTCTTTGTCTGAAATAGATTTTCTTGTTCTTTCTCTCAAAGCAATTTTCTGTTTTCTTTGAAATTTAGAGACTGAATCTTTAGTGAGGGCTTTCCAGATATCCTACTCTTCTGGGATAGATAGTTAAAGCTCTGAAAACAAAAGAAAACAAAAGCTCTCCTTTCCTCCTCTGTCTGGAGGAAAGGAGCTATGGCACTTGCTGCCTGAGGGAAATCTTCCCCTTTTCCTGGCATTTTATGGCTAACAATGCCTGTGAGTCTCATTTCAGATTTGGAGTCTCCTGAGTAGATATAATGCTTCCCTGAGTCTTTTACAGTTGAAATTAGGCTGTCTGGATCCATGATTCTGTGGTTTATAACAGAAGACATAATCAGACATGGAACAATTTGGATCTTCTTTTTTAAAAATTTTGTTGAGTTTTGTCTGCACTGGGTCTTCGCTACAGTGAACAGGCCACCTAGTTGCAGTGCCTGGGCTTCCTTTCTTGTGGAGCACGGGCTCTAGAACACGGGCTCAGTAACTGTGGTGCTTAGTTGCTCTGTGGCATGTGGAATCTTCCTGGACCAGGGATTGAAACTGTGTCCCCTGCATTGGCAAGCAGACTCTTAACCACTGGACTACCAGGGAAATCCCAATTTGAGTATTCTTGGAGGGCTGTGTGCCCAGGATCTTTCAATGTCCAAGATGAAGGGAGGTAGCAAAACCCCAGATAATGAAGACTGCACATTCATTTATTCATTCAACAATCACTTACCAAGCACCATCTAGCCAAGTGCAGGTTAGCAAACTATTACTGTCAACATAATCTTCTTCTTCAAGGGTTTTAGAAGACAGGTTTTCCTTTGGCATATCGAGCTCAGTCTCATGGCTAGGGATAGCAGAGGTGTATAATATTCTGCAACACTGCTGCCCTGTTGCTGCCAGAGAACTGACAATGACCCAGCCAGACTCTGCTTACGAGCTGTCCCTCACCCTCCTTCCTGCAATTCTAGGTAGAGACTCTAGCATACTCAGTGTATCTGTACATGTAGTATATCCAACATGTAGAATATTTGTTACCCAGCCCAAATAACAAACTGTGTGGTGGTGTCTCCACAGTTTAGTACTCAATTCATGTGCTAATATTTGTGACTTGAGTTTGAGAGCAGTGATGAGTTCGCTACAGAAAAAATGAGCCTTGGGCTCCATTTGTATGTGTGTGTGTGAATCTGGTATGACTGCATAATTGTGCTTGTTCTTTCAATTTTTTAATGTATGAATGTCTCTGAAATCCCAACTAGATTATTGATCTTTATGAACCTGGATCATATTATAACCTCAAATTTTGATGCCTCTTGCAGTTATCTACTGTATTTGGAGTACATTCAGCTTCATGATTCATACATGGTAGGCACAGAAATATCCATTTAATGACTGTGTCAATGATTGATTAAAGAAGAGAAAACAAAAGAGTAGGAAATAGGATGACATATATAGTTGATGTGTGTATAAGATGGTAGAAAGTGATGGCAGAAGTTCTCAATTAGAAGGTAGAGGTCAGGGAATAAGGAAGATTTTCCTAGTGTTTCCAAGTCATATCTCAGATTGTGAAGATTGAGAAACAGATTTAGGGAAGAAAAGTGTATTCGTAAGGAATTGGAATTCTCACACAACAATCATTTCCATTCAAAATCTAGGATTCTTAGATTTTATGAGGCCATGTTATATAATTTAAGACATGACTTTCAATAAGACATTGCCTGTCCCTATTTCTGGACCAAATGTGGAGTCCTGAACAGCTGGAGGGAACTTGCAGGTCCACAACTCCTGGTAGATGATTGCTGATAAGTTCTTTAAAGGGTGGACCAAGCATTCTGAAGGGATGCAGGTAGATAAGAAAGTACTCTGAAAGCAACTTTCAGTGTTAACCTTGAATCAGTTGACCTGGGCAATTACCAGTACATAATAATAGTTCACTACTATCACTGAGTATGGTCACTGTGTGCCAAACACTATTTATCACATAATTACCTCATTTAAATGCTACAATAACCCGATAAATTAGATAGTTTTTAGATGAGGAAAATGAAGCTTACTAGGTTAAGCATTTTGCTATGACCAGTGTGTTCTCTTGGCAAAACTCTATTAGCCTTTGCCTTGCTTCATTCTGTACTCCAAAGCCAAATTTGCCTGTTACTCCAGGTGTTTCTTGACTTCCTACTTTTGCATTCCAGTCCCTATAATGAAAAGGACATCTTTTTTGGGTGTGAGTACTAGGAGGTCTTGTAGGTTTTCATAGAACCGTTCAACTTCAGCTTCTTCAGGATTACTGGTCAGGGCATAGACTTGGATCACTGTGATACTGAATAGTTTGACTTGGAAATGAACAGAGATCTTTCTGTCGTTTTTGAGACTGCACCCAAAAATGCATTTTGGACTATTTTGTTGAATATGGGGGCTACTCCATTTCTTCTAAGGGATTCTTGCCCACAGAATAGCAGATATAATGGTCATCTGAGTTAAATTCACCCATTCCAGTCCATTTTAGCGTTCACTCTTGCCATCTCCTGCTTGACCAATTCCAATTTGCCTTGATTCATGGACCTAACATTCCAGGTTCCTATGCAATATTGGTCTTTATAGCCTTGGACTTTGCTTTTATCATCAGTCACATCCACAACTGGGTGTGTTTTTGCTTTGGCTCTGTCTCTTCACTCTTTCTGGAGTTATTTCTCCACTGATCTCCAGTAGCATACTGCACACCTACTGACCTAGGGAATTCATCCTTCGGTGTCATCTCTTTTTGCCTTTTCATACTGTTCATGGGGTTCTCAAGGCAAGAATACTGGAATGGTTTGTCATTCCCTTCTCCAGTGGACCACATTTTGTCAGAACTCTCCACCATGACCCATTAGTCTTGGGTGGCCCTACACAGCATGGCTAAGAGTTACATTGAGTTAGAAAAGGCTGTAGTCCATGTGATCAGATTGGTTAGTTTTATGTGATTGTGGTTTTCAGTCTGTCTGCCCTCTTATGGAGAAGGATAAGAGGCTTATGGAAGCTTCCTGATGGGAGAGACTGACTGAGGGGTAAAATGGGTCTTGTTCTGATGGGGGGGAGCATGCTCAATAAATCTTTAATCCAATTTTCTATTGATGGGTGGAGCTGTGTTCCCTCCCTGCTATTTACCTGGAGCCAAACGATGGTGGAGGTAACGAAAATGGCGATCTCCTTCAAAAGATCCCAGGCTTGTACTGCTACACTCACTGCCTCCAACCCCCCAAAAAGATCTTCATGACCAAGATAATCACAATGGTATGATCACTCACTTACAGCGAGACATTCTGGAATATGAGGTCAAGTGGGCCTTAAGAAGCTTCACTAAGAACAAAGCTAGTGGAGCTGACAGAATTCCAGTTGAGCTATTTCAAATTCTAAAAGATGATGCTGTGAAAGTGCTACACTCCATATGCCAGCAAATCTGGAAAATGCAGCAGTGGCCACAGGACTGGAAAAATCGGTTTTCATGCCAATACCAAAGAAAGGCAATGCCAAAGAAAGGCAATGCCAAAGAATGCTCAAACTACCGCACAATTGCACTCTTGTCAAACACTAGTAAAGTGATGCTCAAAATTCTCCAAGCCAGGTTTCAACAGTATGTAAACTGTGAACTTCCAGATGTTCATGCTGCTTTTAGGAAAGGCAGAGAAACAAGAGATCATATTATCGACATCCGTTGGATTATCAAAAAAGCAAGAAATTTCCAGAAAAAATCTATTTATGTAGATTTCTGTGAGATCTACATCTTTTTCTCCTTTATTGACTATGCCAAAAAGCCTTTGACTGTGTGGATCACAACAAACTGTGGGAAATTCTTAAAAAGATGGGAATACCAGGCCATCTGACCTTCCTCTTGAGAAATCTGTATGCAGGTCAGGAAGCAACAGTTAGAACTGGACATGGAACAGTTAGAACAACAGACTGGTTCCAAATTGGAAAAGGAGTATGTCAAGGCTGTATATTGTCACCCTGCTTATTTAACTTCTATGCAGAGTACATCATGAGAAACAATGAGGCTAGATGAAGCACAAGCTAGAACCAAGATTTCCAGGAGAAATATCAATAACCTGAGATATGCTGATGACACCACCCTTATGGCAGAAAGTGAAGAAGAACTAAAAAGCCTCTTGATGAAAGTGAAACAGGAGAGTGAAAAAGTTGGCTTAAAGCTCAATATTCAGAAAACTAAGATCATGGCATCTGGTCCCATTCAGTTCAGTTCAGTCGCTCAGTCGTGTCTAACTCTTTGTGATCCCATGAATCACAGCCTCTGGGTCCATCACCAACTCCCAGAGTTCACTT
The DNA here is from genome assembly GCA_006410615.1 of Neotragus moschatus. Classification (NCBI taxonomy): domain Eukaryota; kingdom Metazoa; phylum Chordata; class Mammalia; order Artiodactyla; family Bovidae; genus Neotragus; species Neotragus moschatus. The sequence goes on along the minus strand of SJYA01003188.1, from coordinate 129,786 downwards.
AAACTCATGTCCATCGAGTCGGTGATGTCATCCGGCCATCTCATCCTCTCTCATCCCNCAGTTCAGTTCAGTCGCTCAGTCGTGTCTAACTCTTTGTGATCCCATGAATCACAGCCTCTGGGTCCATCACCAACTCCCAGAGTTCACTTAAACTCATGTCCATCGAGTCGGTGATGTCATCCGGCCATCTCATCCTCTCTCATCCCCTTCTCCTCCTGCCAGCATTAGAGTCTCTCCAATCCCTCCCAGCATAAGAGTCTTTTTCAGTAAGTCAACTCTTCGCATGAAGTGGCCAAACTATTGGAGTTTCAGCTTTAGGATCAGTCCTCCCAATGAATACCCAGGACTGATATCTTTTAGAATGGACAAGTTGAATCTCCCTGCAGTCCAAGGGGCTCTCAAGAGTCTTTTCCAACACCATAGGTCAAAAGCATCAATTCTTCTGCACTCAGCTTTCTTCACAGTCCAACTCTCACATCCATACATGACCACTNAGTTGGTGATGGACAGGGAGGCCTGGTGTGCTGCAATTCATGGGGTCACAAAGAGTCAGACATGACTGAGTGACTGAATTGAACTGAGGTGCTGTTCCACGTCCAGTTCTAACTGTTGCTTCCTGACCTGCATATAAGTTTCTCAAGAGGCAGGTCAGGTGGTCTGGTATTTCCATCTCTTGAAGAATTTCCCACAGTTTATTGTGATCCACACAGTCAAAGGCTTTGGCATAGTCAATAAAGCAGAAATAGATGTTTTTTCTGGAACTCTTTTGCTTTTTCCATGATCCAGCAGATGTTGGCAATTTAATCTCTGGTTCCTATGCCTTTTCTAAAACCAGCTTGAATATCTGGAAGTTCACGGTTCATGTATTGCTGAAGCCTGGGGAATTTTGAGCATTACTTTACTAGCATGTGAGATGAGTGGAATTGTGCGGTAGTCTGGTCCCATTACTTCATGGCAAACAAATGGGGAAACAGTGGCAACAGTGACAGACTTTTTTTTTTAGGCTCCAAAATCACTGCAATGGTGATTGTGGCCATGAAATTAAATGACGCTTACTTCTTAGAAGAAAAGTTATGACCAACCTGGACAGCATATTAAAAAGCAGAGACATTACTTTGCCAACAAAGGTCCATCTGGTGAAGGCTTTTTCCAGTAGTCATGTATGAATGTGAAGGTTGGGCTATAAAGAAAGCTGAGCACCAAAGAATTGATGCTTTTGGGCTGTGGTGTTGGAGAAGACTGTTGAGTCCCTTGGACTGCAAGGATTTCCTACCAGTCCATCCTAAAAGAAATCAGTCCTGAGTATTGATTGGAAGGACTGACTTGAAGCTGAAACTCTGATACTTTGGCCCCCTGGTGGGAAGAAATGACTCATTTGAAAAGACTCTGATGCTGGAAAAGTTTGAAGGCAGGAGGAGAAGGGGACGGCTGAGGATGAGATGGTTGGATGGTGTCACTGACTCAATGGACATGAGTCTGAGTAAACTTCATGAGTTGGTGATGGACAGGGAGGCCTGGTGTGCTGGGTTCCATGGGGTTGCAAAGAGTTGGACACAACTGAGCAACTGAACTGAACTGAAGTTAAGCAGTTAAGTCCACACACTTGGTAAATCATAAAGCTAAAGAGTCCTTCTTTTATACTATGTTCTTCCATCACATTTGGCTGCCTCTGTCAATCAATTAGACTGCACTATGGGTTAGGGGCAGCTAAGAAGGAACTTCTATGCGTAATCCATTGCCATTCTGTGGCCTTAAACTGGCAACTACTCTGATATTAGGCAGCACTAAGAACTTTACATGGATTAATGCATTTTATTTTTATGAGATAATTGCTACTGGTATCTGCACTATATAAAACAAACCAACAAACAATACTTGAAGGGAAATAAAATTTTATTCTTTTTTTTTTTTCTCTTAAGATGTTTGTTTGTGTGTTCGATGTGGATGATTTTTAAAGTCTTTATTCAGTTTGTTGCAACACTGTCATCTTCCGGTTTGGTTTTTTCATAGCTACCATGTGGGATCTTACCTCTCAAGCTGTGATCCAATCTGCATCCACTGCATTGGAAGGCAAAGTCTTAACCACTGAGTCACCTTGATTGATTGACTGGGAATTCACCATTGGAAGTCACCTTGATTGACTGATTCAAGGGGATGTATCATTGATTCTTAATTATACCCAGTAGAGACATAACCTGTTGGGAGATAGTTCCGAGCCATTTCCATGTGTTTGTTCATCTGAAGAGCAGAGGCACTGATCGCCTCTGTTCTGGACTATCTTTTCCAGGATGTCTGTATGGGGAAGAGTCTTAAAAGCTAGGAATTTGTGTCCTCTGAAACAAAAGTCAGGCAGGCTTACTATCTAGCATAGTAAAGTGAGTAACACAATGTCTCCCTTTGGATAGAGGGTCAGGCAAGCTTACTGCACATTATAAAAGATTTGGCTTCCCATACCCATAGTCCCTCTCCTGTAATACAACCTGTTGTGTATTCAGGTGTGAACTGACCCTTTTTGCATCACCCCATGGGAATTGGGGATTAGAGAACTAACAAAAATGTTAATACTCTAACAACTGCTGTTGTTATGAGCAGTAAATTGGCCTTTGTCTCTGATACAGGAGTCTTATGTTTCATACCAATATCCATTAAACTGTGACCAGCAAACTTACTAGCTTACAAGTAAAGTACAAATCTCTGAACCTTCAGAGCTATATCAAATTCAATTCAGTCCGAGTCCAAAACCCATAGTCTTTACTATTGCACTTTTGTGTTAGCTGTTGTGTGCTCAGAGGTAAAGTGATATAAGCTGAATAAAATTATCTTTTCTCCTTCCTCATTGAGCCATCTTTTTCATTCAAAATACTTCCAGAGGAAAATGGCAGTTTTTACTTGTAAGCCAGCTCTGATTCTGTTTTCTTGTCCTTTATATCACTTTTATAAGGTGTTTTAGACTCTGACAGTGAACTCCCTTCAGTAACTAGGTTTGGGGTATGGAGGAAGGAGTCTGTGGTCTGCTGACTCTCTGGGGATAATAGGTAACTTTATCTGGGGTCAAGGTGGGGGCAAATACCAAGTAACTGGACACCATTTTTTCCTCATCTTACTTGTCCTTCACACACACACACACACACACACACACACAGAGAAAGCTCTAAATTACAGTTATTGGCTTATATACTCAGTAGTTTGCAGTCTACTGGCCTATCTGAACTCATCCTATGAGCTGAATTTACCAGCAATAGCCTTCATGTATATATATATATAACTCTTCACCATTAACCAATTACAAAAATTCAAGTATTAGTTGCCTATTTGAGTACAGTAATCATTTTGTAAGGTTCAGAGAGGTTAGGTGACTTGCCCAGAATCATACAGTTCTAGAATTAGAACTTGAACCAGATCTACTGACTTCCTGCTCAGTGTCTTCTCTGCAAAGATTTCTCTCACTGAATTTTTTTCAGTACAAACTGGCCCTCATACTCTTTGTAAGGATGTCCATGCTTTAACAAGAAATGAGCCCTCATCTAATCTCAAATGAGCAACAAACAAGATAATTTCAGTCTACAGGGAAGTGATCAAAATCTTGCCTCTCCAATATGCCAAACTAAAGGAAAGCATGAAAGGGCAATTTGGAGGTCAAGGAGTACACGGTAAGCATTCAATTTGTATTGATCCAGTCACAAATTAATGGAATTTCTCTCCACAGAATAATACATACCATCTTTGTCTTCCACCTTCTTATTATTAGATAAGTATGGATTCCCAGGTGGCTCAGTGGCAAAGAATCTGCCTGCCAATGCAGGAGAGGCAGGAGATGCAATTTCAATACCTGGGTCAGGAAGAATCCCTGGAGGAGGAAGTGGCAACCCACTCTAGTATTTTTTTTTCCCCCAAATTCTGATAGGAAATTCTTAGATAACTTAAAACATAGAGACCCATAAACTTCCAACTTAAAACTATTCCAAAGTTACAAAATTTATAAATAAATCACAGGCAAGCTCTGAACCACATGTACCATGAGTTCACTCCAGACACAGACCAAAATACCATGAAAGCTGATGCACACGCAATGGACTAGATGACACGAGACAAACGATACCAGCAGGAGAGGCAAGAGATGACCTAACTGCACAAGGTGAAGCACCTTCGATAAAAACTGTTGGGTTGCATCACACTACGAGTCTTCAAGTGCCAGGGCCCAGTTTATGTGGTCACTTCCCTTGGTGCAGGTGGACGGTCAGGACACTGGGTGCAGGGCACAACACTGTCCCTTGCCCTGACGGGGTTGGGAAGTTTTCTTTGGAGTCAGTTCCTGCGAGTCCTGCCAGTTCCATCCTCGGGCTCCTTGGCACCAGTCTGGGAGAGGCAGGTAAGTGAAAAGGCTCCAAGGGGATGCCTGCTGACATGCCCTCGCCTGGTCACATACTTAAATCCAGGAACACGACATTTCTGCCTGGACATGACGCTGGCTCCAGACCCAGAACAAGATGCTCTCGGGCGGGCATGGACTGGTTCCAGGGCCTAGGAGTCGTCCACCACTGCTTGGAGTCTGCTCAGAAGCCCATGGTCCCCAGGTCAACCAGGACCTCTCGAGGGCCAGCCTCTGCTGAGGACCCTGCAGAAGGTGTCAGCTTTGCCCGCGAAAAGCTGATGGGAGGCCTCCCAGCACCGCCTCGTGCGGGGTTGAGATCCCGGCGTCCCAGGGGTGCGTGGGCCGTCTGGGCCGTCAGGGAATGGACGCCCTCCTTCCTCTGTCATGACTGCGAGAGCAGCGGCTGCACCTCCCGCCAGCACAGGCGGCCCTAGCGCGTCAGGTCCGGGGCTTCTCCAGCTTGTCCCCAGGGCTCTGCTTGTGCCTCACCAGGGCACGCCGCAGCAGCTGTGGGACGTGTACTCTGAGTTAAGGTGCGGGTTGTGCTTGCGCGGCTCGTTGACCGGAGCCAGGCAGGCGCCCGTCGACTCGTCCTCGCGGTGCAGGCGCAGGTGGCGCGCCAGGTAAGGCGGGAGCACGCGGCCGCCGCCAAGTGCTTACGGGAGGGAGCAGTGGCACAGCTGCCCGCAGCCCTGGGCCTGCCACGGCCAGGGCCCCTGAAGAAGGCTCGGTAGAGGTGGCAGCAGCGGTGGAGGCGGCGGCGGGCGCGGTCGCGGGCACGAGAACAAGTCCCGTCGTCTGCCTTGAGCGCGAACTCGAAAGCCACGTACTCATCTAGCCAGGCCAGTATGGCCGGCTCCTTGGCCGTGAGGCTCTACGCGTCACGTGGCCCCGGGCGGCAGCAGGTCACCGCGCTCTCCTGCTCCCGATGCCCAGCCCAGCCACACACACACACCACACACACATGCACGCATGCACGCACTCACACACACACATCGTTAGCAATTTTCTTACCTCATAGAAATGCCAATCAGACAATTTTCAGAGCAAAACTTCCTCCAGATGTGCCAGTGTCTTAAGAAGTTTTCTTTTCCTTTCCTTTCTAAATTCCTTAAAACTTTTATGCGAAAGAACTGTTTCAGTGGTTGAGGAAATGAGAATGATGAATTTAAAAACCACTTCTTTCACTGAATATTTTGCATTCCTGAGGTGATTTCAGAAATACATGCAACCAGCTCCAACTCAAAAAGCATGAAAGACGACCATTGTAGAGAAAAGGTCAAGTCATTGTATGGGAGCAGATAAATATGATGCCCAGTGAGTGCTACTGATAATGGCTTTATTACAAAGATGCCTTTGAACCAACTGAGTCTTCCAGGGTGAGTAGGGTTTTGGTAGAGAGAAGAGACCATTCCTGGCAGAAGGAATAGCATAAGGGATGGAAAATAAAAATGAAAATTAAATTAGAGGGAAAAGTAGGATTATGGGGTTTGGGGCAAAATATATGGACAGTGAAGACGGGAAAGTACCACATGGTTAGAGTGAAGAGTGTTCAATGACGTTTGTGGACACAATGCACGTTGATTTATAGTCTTTGCTGAGTCATTGAAGTTATCTGGGGAGAGGTGTAGCGTGAATCATACTCTCCACACCACAAATTACATGTATTGGCTGCATTTTCTAGAAACAGAAATGGAAACTTAGAAAAATGACCTTCCCTATGTCACCATATTGGTGACAAAGGAAAGATTCCAGCCTAAGTCTTTCTCTTACGTGGCAGCCTCCAGCATGGAAAATGACCACTTTTGTAGTCCTTTCCATCTCTATTAAGGAACAAAAACAGAACGCTGAAGGTAAATGGCCTGGTATAATTGCAATGGGGATAACTGGCAGTCTCTTTTCATTTTCTAATTCAGGGATTCTTAAATTTTAGAGTACATACAAATGACCTGGGATTCAGATTCAGGAGATGTGGGAAATCACCTGAGATTCTGAATATCTAATAAGTTTCCTGGGAATCCTGATGCCTTTGATTCTTGAACCAAATTTTGCACAGCAGGGCTTCTCAATGTGCCTCTTGCCTCCTAGCCCTATATTGAAGACATGCTTGCATTTTAAATTTCACATACCTTCCCCAAAATGAGCTATGTTACTCTATGTAACACACAAACACCTATGTGTCTCTGGCTTGTGAAGGAGAATTGAATTTGTGAAGGAGAATTGACTTTGCAAGAGCACCTAGTATTGTCTGACCCGTGTGGCCTGGCTTGGCTTGGCTATCCATGTTCTTATTGGTGATCCCTCCTTTCTTTTATAGGGAGGTCCCCAGCCTTTTTGGCATGAGGTACCAGTTTTGTGGAAATCAACTTTTCCACAGACTGAGAGGCAGGATGGAGCATGCAGCGTAGATCCCTCACGTGGGCAGTTCACAGTAGGGTTCCATGATCCTATGAGAATCTAGAGATCTGACTGGAGGCAGAGCTCAGGCAGTAATGTGAGCCCTGGGAGTGGCTGTAAATACAGAAGCAGCTTTGTTGGCTCCCCACCTGCTCACCTCCTGCTGAGTGGCCCAGTTCCTAAGAGGCCATGGACTGGTACCCGGAGTTGGGGACCCTGGCTCTATACTGTCTACAGCTCACTCTCTTCTCTCAGTGATTCCTTTCAAGTGAAAATATAGATTAATTATTTTAGGGAAAAATATCAATGAAAAATTAGGATTTTCTTTCTCGTGAAAGAAAGTTCAAATTTAAAGAACTTTATGAGTTACCATTTCTAAGCTAAACTCACTTGGTGATTTAGAAGTTCAGAAACTAAGCTCTGATGCTTTAGGCAGCTTCTGCTTTGGAAGATCTGAGCTCTGTTCAGAGCAGCCCCGGCCCCCGCAGGTTTCTCTCTGCCCTGTATCGTCTCTATGAATTCTGAGAAGCAGGTCTCTGGGATCACAGTGCCAAGAGCATCACAGGTCTCAGCCTTATTTTCTCCCTGCCATTAGATTCCATTTCTTCTTCAGTGCCCTTTCTTTTTTCCTCTCTCTCTCTCTCTCTGCACTTTGAAGCCGTCTCATTGTTTTTCTTTGATCTCTAGTTTCCCTAACTTCTTTCTATCATCTTTTTGTTGGTTGTCACGGGAATAGTATTAGTTGAAAGGGCCAAATCACAAGGCTATAGGCAGACCTAGTCTGTATTCAAACACCCATGGAATACTTGTTGCACCTGGAAAAAACTAAATCCCTCATTACTTCTTGAGGCAGAGAACAATAACAACAGCAAAACCCCAAGACTTAATGAGAAGCTGACTTTTTCAGCAAATCTGTCTCCTGACTGATTAGACACATGAACCTTAGCTTACGCACCTTCCTTTATCTTCACTGATACGGAGACGAGGAAGAGCTGAAAACCGTGGATTCCTTAGAGTGCACCAGATACTGAGCAAGGTAACTTCCATCTATATAACTCATTTTAGCCTCATAAAAGCTATGTACAATGGGAATCACTGTCTCTGTGGTACAGAGGAAGAGACTTAAGTTTCACAGAGGGTAAGCAGATTTCCTAGAGCTGCTCAAACTAACCAGTGGCAGAACTAAAATGAAAACTCAAGGCTCTGTAATAAAAAATCCATAGGAATGATAAAGGTTAAGAGTAGAGATTCATGAAGAACAAGGGAATAAAAAGCAGAACATATCAACAAAAGAAAAAGTTCATTAAAAAAATCAGTGAAATCAATAAGCTTCAAGCTGGGTGAATCATGAAAAAATAAGAGAAAACACAAATGATCAACATCAGAAATGAAAGAATGGGTGTCACTAACAATGCTACACAACGAATGCATAGTAAGAGACTGGCATATATAGGATGCCCACAAACCGGACACATTAGATGGAACTGCTAAGTCCCTGTGAGATACAAATTATCCCAACTGACACAAAAATAAATCCTAAAATTGCCCTGTACTTACTAAAAAAATTGATTTCATAGTTAACAGTCTTCCCACCAAGAAACTCAAGGGCCAAATGGTTTCACTGGTGAATTCCATCAAACATATTAGTAAGAAATAATACCAGTCTTATATGAACTCTTTTAGAAAATATAAAAAGAGGTCCACACTAACCCCATACCGAAACCAACAAAGATTAGAAGAACAAAAGCTACAGACCAATATAACTCATGAATAGGGATGCAGAAAAATGTTCAGTTCAGTTCAGTCACTCAGTCGTGTCCGACTCTTTGCAACCCCACCCAGACTTATGCCCATCGAGTCAGTGATGCCATCCAGCCATCTCATCCTTGGTCGTCCCCTTCTCCTCCTGCCCCCAATCCCTCCCAGCATCAGAGTCTTTTCCAATGAGTCAACTCTTTGCATAAGGTGGCCAAAGTACCGGAGCTTCAGCTTCAGCATCATTCCTTCCGAAGAAATCCCAGGGCCGATCTCCTTCAGAATGGACTGGTTGGATCTCCTTGTAGTCCAAGGGACTCTCAAGAGTCTTCTCCAACACCAAATAAAATTTAGTAATATATCAAAGTGATAATACATTAGGAAGAAAAGCAATTTATTACGGATATTCAGGTTTGTTTAATATTTGTAAATAAATCATTGCCGTTCAATATATACTCGAGGCTGATGCATGTCAATGTATAGCAAAATGAATACAGTATTGTAAAGCAAAACAAACTAAAAAATTAAAATTAAAAAAGAATAAAAGACAAAATATTTCATTATCATTTTAGTAGATGAAAAATTTAGTAATATGTCATACCCTATGACTCTGCAATTCCATTTCTAGGGGTTTACCAAACAACAACAACAAAAAAACCAAAACCACATGATAGGTCAAAATAAAAGCCTTGTGGGCACAGAAAAGAATTTGTATATATATGTTTGAAATAGCTTTCTTCATAAGAGCTGAAAGCTGGAAAAAGCCAAGATATACATTAATAGGTGGACAGATGAACATGTTGTATATTCATACAATGAAATATGCCTCGGTTATAAAATGAAGCAATGTCTGATAAATTCAAGAATGCAGGTGAGTTTCAAACATACACAAAGAGAAGCCAGCTAAAAAAAGAGTACATATGCTTCCATTTCTAGAAAATTCCTGAGTAGGTAAAATCAAGTTACATTGATAGAAATCAGAGCAGCAGTTGCTTCCAGAGAGATACAGTGATTTGCCTGAAGTGACAGGAGGGATCATTCTGAGATAATGGGATGTTCTCTTTTGATAGGTGTGTTTGTTATACAAGTATATGTCTCTATCAAAACCTTCCAACCCACCTACTTAGGATGTGTGTATTTCACTGTTTGTAACTGATGCCTCAGGAAAAAGCCAAATCAAGTTATTGTCAGCTGAAACATGTCACTGGCTAGGCAGACCGCATCAAACCTGTTAAGGAAAACTCTTACTTTGCTAAAAGGATGAAATACAGTGTTGACTTGTGAGCACATCTATTGAAAGAATTGCTTCCAAAGGTATGAGAAATATGGATGAAAGGGAGGAACCGAGGGAGTGGGGGACAGTTAGACTACAGAGAGGGAGAAAAGCAGACGGTACATGGGACTGAGTAAAGGGCAACTCTAACTGCAGAGAAATTTAATCTTGTTAAATCTAGTCACTCTGGTGACTCAGATGGTAAAGTATCTGAGTTTGATCCCTGGGTTGGGAAGATCCCCTGCAGGAGGGCATGGCAACCCACTCCAGTATTCTTGCCTAGACAATCCCCATGGATAGAGGTGCCTGGCAAGTTGCAGTCCAGGGGTTGCAAAGAGTCAGACATAACTGAGCGATTAAGCACACACATGCATACACCCTCCTCAGGGCTTGCTTCCCAGGTGGTAAAGACTCCACCTGTCAGTGTAGGAGACACTGGTTCAGTCCCTGGGTTGGGAAGATCCCGTGGTGAAGGCAATGGCAACCCACTCCAGTATTCTTGCCTGAGAAATCCCATGGACAGAGGGGCCTCACGGGCTACACTCATGGGGTTGCAAACAGTCAGACTCAATGACTAAACAACAACATCCACCACCTGGGGTCTCAGTGACTTGTCTATAAATATAGCATGCTGGGACAGGTGAATCTCCTTTCTCTACTGTCCATCTCAGGTCAGGAAGGAAAGAAGTGATTCATGGGTTCCTCTTGCTCTGCAGGCTAGAGCTGTCCTCCCCCCAGGTTGTATTCATTGACCAAGACATATTATGGAGAAGGACATCTACTCACTCAGCAGATGCTTATTAAGCTGCCGGTATATGCACAGTGCTCGTCAAGGAGCTGAGGATACAACAAAAACAAATCAGGCCAAGTCCCTGCTCACATCGAGCGTACCTTCCAGTGAAAAGTAGAGACACCAGTCAGCAAGCAAGCAAATGTGTACATGCTGTGTGCGAAGCAACCAAGGGAGTCTCTACCTCCAGGCCTCCTGGGCTCCAGTGATCCAGGCTGCGGGGAGAAGGAAAGTTGAACGAGGGTGCAGGGGGAACAGACACCTGGAGTGGTCCCTGAGGCTATCTGGCAGAGCCTGTGTGCTGTCCCAAAGAGCAGGGTGAGCCCAGAGGATTAATGGGACATTTACCATCCAGACGGGTTCAATCTAAGAGGGAGGTGGGAAGGAGGAGTGTTTGGGGCTTGCGGCCCTGAAGTGAGGCAAGTAGCTTTCCGGAGTACCTTTCACACTCCAGGCAGTGGGTTAAGCTCTTTTCTGCATTATGTTAGTCTCCATGAGTCAGGTACTATTATTACCTTTGTTTTTACAGGTGAGGAAACCGAGGCACAGCAAGGTTAAGCAGTTTGCACAAGGTAACACAGCTATTAAGCAGCACCACTGGGGCTAGGTCCAGTGTGGGCTGGCCCCACCATCCATGCTCTTACCCACTCCTGTTTACCACCCTCTGGGTTAGGGGTTAAAGCATGTGTCTGGACTTCAAGTGAGATTTGAGTTTCCAAGTAACCATGGGCACGCTGGTCAAAGCATAAATGTTAGCAATCATTAACCTCTCTACAGGGAAGAAGAGAGATGGTAACCAACCCAAGTCCTACGTGATACAGTTCATTGATCCGTTGGCCTCTGTGCTCATTTGCCGAGTTACTTACTTATTAATACCTATGGCGAGGTCACTTCATGTCAGGTGCTGCTCTGCACACTTTACAGGTCATCTCATTAGTTATCACCGTTCTACGGTGTCTCAGCTGTGGCTTACCCAATTAAATAAAGTATTTATTTACTTGTTTGGCTGCACTGGTCTTCATGACTGTGTGTGGACTTTCTCCAGTCGCAGAGAGCAGGCTCTGCTTACTAGCTGCAGAGCTCAGGCTTCTCACTGCAGTGGAGTCTCTTTTTGTAGAGAATAGGCNGGTCACTTCATGTCAGGTGCTGCTCTGCACACTTTACAGGTCATCTCATTAGTTATCACCGTTCTACAGTGTCTCGGCTGTGGCTTACCCAATTAAATAAAGTATTTATTTACTTGTTCGGCTGCACTGGACTTCATGACTGTGTGTGGACTTTCTCCAGTCGCAGAGAGAAGGCTCTGCTTACTAGCTGCAGAGCTCAGGCTTCTCACTGCAGTGGAGTCTCTTTTTGTAGAGAATAGGCTCTAGAGTGCCTGGGCTTCAGCAGTTATGGGCTCAGTGTAGCCCTGCCACATGTGGAATCTTCCCGGAGCAGGAATCAAACCAGTGTCCCCTGCATTGCAAGGCAGATTCTTAACCACCGGACCACCAGCAAAGCCCTGGTTCGCTCAGTTTTATAGAAAAAAGGAGAGATTGTATTTTTACCTATGCCNGCTCTAGAGTGCCTGGGCTTCAGCAGTTATGGGCTCAGTGTAGCCCTGCCGCATGTGGAATCTTCCCGGAGCAGGAATCAAACCAGTGTCCCCTGCATTGCAAGGCAGATTCTTAACCACCGGACCACCAGCAAAGCCCTGGTTCGCTCAGTTTTATAGAAAAAAGGAGAGATTGTATTTTTACCTATGCCCAATTCCAAAGCCAATATGTTTTTTAAAAAGTACTATAATATTTACATTCAAAGCTTTGTTATTTCCTCATTTTCATTGCTGCAGTTATTCTAGGCGGTTATGTTGGTGGAAGGGGAGAGGCCGGCAGGACCCTCTAACGGGTAAGGGCTCTATTAGCAGTGACAAGATAGGAAAACATCCAGGGAGGCTGTCTGGACTATGAAAGGTGAATATGATAGATGACAAACTCCTGAGTCTTCGCCAAACACCATTGAGAGGTGGCTGCGGAAGTCAGGGCGAGGTGAGCTCCCCAGGCCATCCATGTCCCTGCTAAATCAATACCTGTCAGGGCTCGGCAAGAAGGATGGAGGTGCTGCAAGGAGGTCGAACTTCTCAAGGTTCCCTGAAGTTTGCAGGTGGAGCTCTCAGCGGCAAGGATGCGTTTTACAGCACAAGGACTCAAGGATGCTGGGGAGGGAAGCAGGCAGCATTATGACTTCCTTTCCGCCTCCCCAGTGGGGTGTAAATGGAGAGAAATGCAGAAAGTGTCCAGGACAATCGCCTCTCCCAGCAGCAAATGTCTAGCCTGGGAAGGGCAGCAGCTGATGACAAGGAGGCTTGCGTCTGCTTGAGGATGTTGCTCACAGTCACAGTGATTCTCAGATGGGGGAGGGACTTCATCAGAGTGCGGGGGAAATAGTCAGGTAAAGCCAGAAAACCACACAAGAAAATGACTCCCCCTTCACTTTCCTGCCCTCTTTCACTTCCTCTCTCCCGTCCCAGCCAAGGGCTTCTTAACAGTTTTCCCAGCCATGCTCTGCATGGCCCTGGGGATCCCCACTTTGTCTCCATGGCCATAGGAGTGACAAGTGAAGAGCCGGGTTGGGGGGAGAAGCCAGCATGGCTCCACCATCACCTGTCACCAAACAGGGAAGCTCCTTTTTGGTTGGTTTGTGTTACTTATTATGGGTTATAGTTTCTGAGGTTTCATTTGCAAAAAAGCCTTTTGTTCTCCAACACCCATCTCCTAGCAAATCCAGACCAAACATGTGGGTTCATTTTATTTAGTTAGTTAGTTTTGGTTGTGCTGGATCTTGGTTGCTGCACAGACTTTTCCTAGTTGTGGTGAGCGGGGTCTTCTCTTTGCTGCGGAGCAGGGGCTTCTCATCATGGGGCTTCTCTTGGGGAGCACAGGCTCTAAGAACATAGGCTTCAGGAGCTGCAGCACGTGGGCTCAGGACTTGAGGCGCATGGGCTTAGTTACTCCACAGTGTGTGGGCTCTTCCCGGACTAGGCATCAAACCCATGTCCCTTGCATTGGCAGGTGGATTCTTACCCACTGTACCATTGGGAAAGTCCCATGTGGGTTATTTCTGCCTTTTTGAGGGCATAGCACCTGACAGGCACTTGGTACATAGTAACCATTATTCAGGGCTTCCCTGGTGGCTCAGACAGCAAAGAATCTTCCTGCAATGCGGGAGACCTGGGTTCAATCCATGGCTTGGGAAGATCCCCGGAGAAGGGAATGTCTACCCTCTCCAGTATTCTTGCCTGGAGAATCCCATGGACAGAGGAACCAGGCGGGCTGTAGTCCATGGGGTCGAAAAGAGTTGGACACGACCGAATGACTAAGCCCCGCACACAGCACGTGGCGCAGCCGTTATTAACCACAATGCCTCACAGCATCTGCCCTCCCACGTGCTGGCGTTTGAGGACACAGACTACGAGTTCCTCTTCCTGTTTCAGGAGAAGCTGTGCTAGGCTGTGCTCACACCACACCCTCCCTACTCTCTTCCCGGAAGATGGTTTATACCCCTGCTTGTTCTCTGTAGCCAGAATTCCAAACTGAGTCTCTCCTATCCAAGGAGCAAACAGCCTAGGATAAAGATAAGACTCATGTCAAAGTGCTTCTTCAACTGTAAAAGGCTGTAAAAATATGTGCTGTTCTCACCCTTATTGTATTTCTAGGAGGAAACAGACTCACAATGAATACTACTAGTGGGCAGCGTGAATTCCCCCAGCAGACCTGCTCCAGTTCTCAAAAGCAGCCTATGTTCTCCAGGCACTTGACTCTGGAACACTGACAGAGATGCTAAGAAGCCCACGGGACAGGGTCATTCCCTCTAGAGCCCCAACTGGAAAGCCAAAATTAACCAGACCCTACCTGCCTGTGCCTTCAATTAAATAGAATGACAATACATATTTTTTACACTTTCATGAAAAAGGCAAATGCCCAAAGTACAAAATGACATTATTACTTATTTTTATGTTTGTAAAAGTTTATTTTGTAAAGGTAAATTTAGGGCATGCCCCATAGTAATTGACTGAGTGCATGTTTATGAGCCTGCACTCTGACCAGGGCATGGATTCCGGAGGGAGACTGTAGGGTAAGGACCGAGCTCAGACCCCGGTGCAGTCTTCGGGATAACACAGACCTGCAGGAAGAAGGTCGAATGCAAAAGGATGACAAGTGACATACAAGCGGTACACAAACCATATATTAATTTTTAAAGTAGGAATCGGAGTCATGCAGAGAATGACTTTAGGATGTTGCAACAGTGAGCAGTGAAATAGCTACTTTAGATACGCTGGTCAGGAGAGACCTCTACAAGAGGGAACATCTGATCAAAGAGCTGCACATAGGGATATAGGTCCAGTGTTCCAGAAACAGAGGATGTGCAAGGACCTTGAGGCAGAAGTGAGTTTAAAGTTTGAGGAGCAGAAAGAAAGGCAGTATGTTACAGAGGAATGCATGAGAGAGAAAGCACCAAGGGAGGAAGTTAGACAGGCAGATGGGATTGTGAACTTTGATCTTAGTATGATTTAAAAAAAAATCTCTATTTATCATCTATCTATCCATCTATCCAAAACAGTCTTTGAGTCCAACCTCAGATCCCAACACCATTCCAGGCACATAGCAAGTGTTCAATAAATAATTGTGTCTGTTGACTAAGCAAGCATCAGATCATAAACCAAAGTTATAAAGTCATGATGGTAAATGAACAGGCATTTCTGCCAGGAGGTAGAAGACTAGAAGGGTCTTCCAAGTGTCTCAAGGACACAGGACAGATTTCTAAAACGTTCAGCACTGGTTCACACCCCATACGTAGCCAGGAAATTGGACTCTACTTTTTGGAAAGATTTTTCTTTTTCAGCCAGAGCATTACCAAAAGGGGTGGGGGATTTCTGCCTATTGAGATGTTAATCCNAGGGGTCTTCCAACTGTCTCAAGGAACATCCTGTGAAATGGCCACTGTCCATAGACCCCAAAGACATTCACCTTCTCCCCCAGGCCTCCTTTGTGATCCCGTGGACTGTATCCCGCCAGGTTCCTCTGTCCACCGGATTCTCCAGGCAAGAATACTAGAGTGTGTTGCCGTGCCCTCCTCCAGAGGATCTTCCCAAGCCAGGTATAGATGCCTTGTCTCTTAGGTCTTGCATTGGCAGGCAGGTTCTTTGCCACTAGAGCCACCTGGGAAGCAGATCATGACTACGCTAAGACAGGACAGATTTCTAAAACATTCAGCACTGGTTCACACCCCATACATAGCCAGGAAATCGGACTCTACTTTTTGGAAAGATTTTTCTTTTCCAGCCAGAGCATTACCAAAAGGGGTGGGGGATTTCTGCCTATTGAGATGTTAATCCGAATATCCAATTCTAGAACAATTTTGTTTGATTGAATTTCACTCCATTTAGGGAGGGAGGGAGGAATGGCACCTTAAGAGTCTGAGTAAGCTCTTTCCTCAGTCTGCCAGGTTTCCCTGGATGAGGCAGTTCTAGTCCACCAGCTTGTGGGAGCAGCGGGAGAAAGGCTCGTTGGCATGAATCTGAAGTTTACAATGGCCCAAGCTAACCACATCTCTGGCAGGCGATTGACCATTTGCAAGCAGACCTTCTGATCATTCTAATATTGTAGAAACTGTTGGCAGGCTTACTTCTGAGCTATAGGTAAGTGTGCATTGATTTTAAACATTAATAAGAACATGAATTCTGGCAAAGAGGCTGTTGTTCCCACAGGGATATGCAAGGCTTCAAAGGAACAGATGAACATTTGCATAACCTTCAACGCGAAGATGGCAGCCAGCACTAATTTTTAAATTGATTTTCCCCCAGAGTAAGTATCTCTTGGTAACTCTTGATCAGCTAGACAATAAGGGTTTGGTAAAATTGTTTAAAAGTCAGGAGGAGAAAAAAATTCCAAAGGTGGTGAAGGTGGGAGGGGGGTTCAGGATGGGAAACAGGTGTACACCTGTGGCGGATTCATGTTGATGTGTGGCAAAACCAATACAATATTGTGAATTAGCCTCCAATTAAAATAAATAAATTTATATTTAAAAAAATAAATAGCAGATCATGCTAAACAACAACAAAAAATGTACACACACACACACAAACAAAGGTGCTGAAGGTGAATGGTAAATAAATACGCACGGATGGACTGTTTTGCTTCTAAACTCAAGCGTATAAAAATGAAAGTTGCTCAGTCGTATCCGACTCTCTGCGACCCCATGGGCTGTAGTCCATGGAGTTCTCCAGGCCAGAACACTGGAGTGGGCAGCCTTTCCCTTCTCCAGGGGATCGTCCCAACCCAGGGATCAATCCCAGGTCTCCCACATTGCAGGCAGAGTCTTTACCAGCTGAGCCACCCAGGGAAGCCTGAGGTGTATAAATGGTATAGAATCTGGTTTGCACTGTAGACTTTCTGGAGCGACACTGCATGTTTGAATTTGCCGAGTTTTCTCTCTTACTTTGGTATAACACGATTTGTTATGGACTGAATGTTTATGTCTCCCCTGCCTCCAAATTCATATGTTGAAATTTAATCCCTAATGTGATGGTCTTTGGAGGTAAGGCCTTTGGGAGGTGATTAGATCAGGAGGATGGAGCCCTCATGTTCAGGACTGATGCCCTTATGAGAGCTCAGAGACCTAGCTTGCTTTTTCCTGCCATTCAAGGGTACAATGAGCAGTCTGCAGTCTGTACCCTGGGGGAGGATTCTCACCGGGAGCTGACCATGCTGGCACTCTGATCCCAGACTGCCAGCCTCCACTACCGTGAGAAATAAATATCTGTTGGTTATAACTCAGTCTAGGAGACTTTTTATTGCAACCTGAACTGGCTTGAACATTATTCCATGGCCCATTTAATTAAAAGAAAAGAACTATAATGATTGGTATAAAATGACTATAATGAGGATGAGATGGTTGGATAGCATCACCGATTCAATGGATGTCAACTTGGACAAACTCTGGGGGATGCTGAGGGACAGGGAAGCCTGGCATGCTGCAGTCATGAATGCGATGAGTCAGACACGACTTAGCGACCGAACAACAAGAACTGTAATGATAGGTTTTTCATTACTTGAAGGATACTTTTGGTGATCTTTCCTATCTCTTATTATGGAAATTATTTCAGATTTTTGAAATAGAATGAAGGATCATAAGACTTATTTCATGATTTTGGCTCCTGGGTCTGTGCAAATAACTATTTGGGGGAGGAAAGGTGGTATATCTTAGCTTTTATCCTGGGAAATTTCAACCAACCACTGACTCATTACCAACCAAGTAATAAGTCCTGTCAACAGGGCCATGCAAATATTAATGACGAATATTTGCTAGCGTTTATCATTTAGAGTATACATTTGTTTATGGTATCAGTAACACTTTAAGAAAACATCATCACATGTTGAGGAAATAATAAGTAATAGTAATGAAAGTAATGATAATAATAATAATGAGGAGAAAGAAGAGGAAGAGGAGGAGAAGGAAAGAAGACGCTGGCTTGCCCTAAATCATGCAGACCTGAGGGCACAGTGAGGACCCACACTTCTTTCTTCTGATTCCAAATGTAATATTCTTTCCACAGTGTTTGTTTTTTAGAATCAAGGGTAAATGTGTGCGACTGATTACAGAATTTCAGAATTCCGATTCGCAGAGTTGCAAGAAACCTTAGTGACCTAGAAAAATGTAGCCGAACTACCTTAGGAAGATGGAGATGAAAAGAATCACTACTTGCGTCTGGATCTTTGGTGGGAAAGCCTAGTCTTCAGGCAAAGCTTCTGGCATCTGGTTTCGTCTTCTCACTGCACACGCTCCTCCTCCCAATTCACGGCACATGGCAATACATGTAGGTATGCACTTACTAGTTATTTTTGCGCTTGCCTATTTATTTATTTTTCTTCACTACGGTAAGTGTTCTATATGTGACAAGTTCCATTCCAAGAGCACGTTTGTAAGTCCAACAAACTTAGCCTACATACCCAGCTAACACAGTCAGCTTTATAACACTGTATTTTAATAGGTTTGTAGTACTTTTCACATAAATAATACATAAAAGTAAACACAAAAGATGAAACAGTTGAATCTTACGGTATAAGGAAAGAAGACCGTGGAAAGTTTTGAAAAGTATAGTAGTATAGGTGGCACACAGGGGCTGGCATCGAGTGAACAGGCAAGAACAGTTACTGACTGGAGGAAGGAGAGTAGGTGGGATATGGTAGAGCTGAAGGATCACCCTTCAGCAACAGACACGGAGGGCAAGCTGAGATTTCACTCATGCCAATTGATGCATTGATGCGTCTACTGATGGGATGCAGGTTCGAATCTGTGAAAGCCCAATAGTTAAAGGATCGTACATAGGAGATTTACGGTACTGTTTTACTTTTCAGTTGGTCAGAAAGCCAGAATGACATTTTCCAATAGAAGAGAAGACCTTACGTTTTTTTATCTTATATGCTTAACGTGGTACAGATTTAGGTTTTAGGTTGGGACAGGCATCGTTTTCCTATGTTGGCTAAGAAAATGAGATGTCAGAGTTCTCTAGAAATTATTTCCTTTATTCCTCCTCCCCTTTTTCTCTTGCATTCCTGCTCAACTTTTAAACTTTTATTCTGCTGAGGTTTCTAGTATATTCACGTAGATCATGCAGAGTGCCAAATGTGAGTCAGTAAGTAAGAAAAAAAAAACGTGGAAAACTGGCCAATTTGTGGGGTAAACAAACAGCAAAATACTTTCTTTTCTTTTTTTCTTTTGGTGTTTGGATCAACCTGAATGCACTCCAAAGCTGGCTGTGACTTCTTTTCCCAGCCAGTGAGTCAGGACGTTAGTCAAGGTGGGAATGATGATTTATTGGAGTGGACATGTTTCAAAATCAGTTTGGCTTTAGAAAATGTTGCTGTCCTGTACTGTCCTAAAACACACTGTGAATATTATTAAGCTTGGTCCTGCAGAGATTTGAAGAAGGTACAATGTGAGGTAGTCATTTCTACCATAGGCCAGGGACCCTCGGGGCTGAAGAGTTATTGCAAATTTTTCACATTTCCACCTGCTGAAAATACAGAAGTTGTTTATCAAGATGACAGGCTCACAATAAACTCAGGCTGCTTCGCTTACCCCAGCTTTCTCAGGTAAAAATTCCTGTTTTGCTCTTGCTGACCCTGGTCATGGATCTGCTCAGGGAAGTAGAGAGAGCTTCAGCCCAGAAAGGGACTATGTGGGGAATGGATTCGGGGAAGGAGAAAGGGAGGTGGCCTGTGATACTGAACGACAAGGGCAGAGACAGAAACAGCCCTCGAGGCTGAGTGTGGAGCAAGTTTGGGAAGTATAGAGACTGAGACTAGAGAGCTACGGTAAGATATAAACAGAGGGGAGACAAAGCTGAAGGGAAAGGGATTTTTAAGATGACTTGCTGTGTGTAATTAATGGCTCATCTCATGGAGACTTAGACAAAATTTAAATTTCTTTTAACAGAGTCTATATTTTTCAAGCTATAATGCTGTGTTTTGAATCTGACAATGTCCTTAAATGTATCACTCACTGTGCAGATCATGACGCACCTGGCACTTTTCGAAAGTATGTAGATATGCTTGTAATTAATAACATAAAGTCCATTTAAAAGTGATCTTAAAATCATAATAGTCCAATATCACTATGTATTTGGTGAATCAGTATGTACTGTACTTCTACCATGAGGGGAGGCAATGATTTCTTTTTTTTTTTTTTGTCAAGAGTCCTCCTGCTCAGAAAAAGTTTTTAAAAGCAACTATGATAATGGCCATGAGATCAAGTTTGCAAATCTACAGAGCTGTTTGTAAATGCAAAGCCTTCTTATCATCAGTCTTGATAATATTTACTTCCTTAGAGTAAATTCAGATGCTAGAACCCATGTTTAAGAAAAGTTGTCTAATTAATCCTCGACAGTGAATAACTATAGAATGGGTATAAAATACTGTGGAAGGAAGAGTCATTCTGTCAGAGGTGGTCTCACCTTCAGAGAAAAGACAAGATCAGAATGTGTGGTGGCTTCAGAAAGCAGACAAGATAAGTGGACAGTCTAGGAGAAAAGGTATAAGCAAACATGGAGAGATTTACCCAGGAGGAACACTATTTTTGCCATGTGGACTAGTGAATAGCAATGCAAAATCCTACCTAGAGGCTGTCATACAAAGTGAACTAAACCAGGAAAACAAATATCTTATACTAATGTATATATGTGGAATCTAGAAAAATGGTATGGATGATCTATTAAGCAGAAATAGAGACAGAGACGTAGAGAACGAACGTCTGGACACCAAGTGGGCAGCTGGAGTAAATTGGGAGACAGGGATTGACATATACACACTATTGACACTATGTGTAAAGTGGATGACTAACGAGAACCTACTGAGTAGCCCAGGGAACTCGACTCAGTGCTCTGTGGTGACCGAATGGGAAGGAAATCCAAAAAAGAGGGGATATATGTGTGTATATAGCTGATTTATCTGGACATCTGGCCCTTTAAAACCATTTTGCTGTTGTTACTTGCTCAATTGTGGCTGACTCTTGTTGATACCCATGGACTGTAGCTCACTAGGCTCCTCTGTTCATGGGATTTCTCAGGCAAGAATGTTGGAATGGTTTGTCATTTCCCTCTCCGGGGGATCTTGCTGACCCAGGGATCGAACCTATGTCTCCTGCATTGCAGTAGGATTCATTACCACTGAGCCATCTGGGAAGACTTGACATCGCTTTGCCAACAAAGGTCCATATAGTCAAAGATAGGATTTTTCCAGTAGTTATGTCCATTTATGAAAGTTGGTTCATGAAGAAAGCTAACTGCCAGAGAATTGATGCTTTTGAGTTGTGGTGCTGGAAAAGACTCTTGAGAGTCTCTCTAGGACCATGGGGAGATCAAACCGGTCAATCCTAAATGAAATAAACCCTGAGTATTCATTGGAAGGACTGATGCTGAAGCTGAAGCTCCAATACTTCGGCCACCGAAGAGCCTGCTCATTGGAAAAGACCCTGATGCTTGGAAAGATTGAAGGCAAAAGGAGAAGGGCACAACAGAGGACAAGATGGTTAGATTACATCACCAGCTCAATAGACATGAATTTGAGCAAACTCTGGGAGATGCTGGAGGAAAGAGCATGGCATGCTGCAGTACATGGGGTCATCCAGAGTCAGACATGCTTTGCAATTGAAAAACAACAATATATCTGATACACTTTGCTGTGCAGTAGAAACTAACACAATATTATGAAGCAGCTATACTCCAGTAAAAATTAACTTTTTTAAAAAAAGCAACATCCTCAGCAGAAAGGACTGTCTTGAAACGCACACAGGTATCCTAAGGAGCTAAGGCTGTCGATAGGAAGCTTTGGTGATGACTGGAGCAACTGAACCCTCACACGATCCTTGGGGTGGGGACAGGAGATATATATTTGTGGAATCACTGTGAAGAGCTCATTTGGTTATATTTAGTAAATTTAAACTTACTCAAACCCTGTGTTATGCAGTTCTACCTCATTTTCCCAGAGGACACAATACAAGAATGTTTACCACGGTATTCATGCTAATACTGAAAACCTGGAAACAATTCAAATGTTCATCAACAGGAGGACAAGGAGGTAAACTGTGCTATCTTCTCTCAGTTAAATATAGTTCAGTTCAGTCGCTCAGTTGTGTCTGACTCTTTGCGACCCCATGGACTACAGTACAGCAGGCTTCCCTGTCCATCACTAACTCCTGGAGTTTATTCAAATTCATCCATTGAGTCAGTGATGCCATCCAACCATCTCATCCTCTGTCATCCCCTTTTCCTTCTGCCTTCAGTCTTTCTCAGGATCAGGGTCTCTTCCAATTAGTCAGTTCTTCGGATCATGTGGCCAAAGTATTGGAGTTTCAGCTTCAGCATCAGTCCTTCCAATGAATATTCAGGACTGATTTCCTTTAGGATGGACTGATTGGATCTCCTTGCAGTCCAAGGGACTCTCAAGAGTCTTCTCCAACACCATAGTTCAAAAGCATCAATTCTTTGGTGCTCAGCTTTCTTTATAGTCCAACTCTCACATCCATGCATGACTCCTGGAAAAACCATAGCTTTGATAGATGGACCTTTGTCAGCATAGTAATGTCTCTGGTTTTTAATTTGCTGTCTAAGTTGGCCATAGATTTTCTTCCAAGGAGCAAGAGTTTTTTTAATTTCGTGGCTGTAGTCACTGTTCACAGTGATTTTGGAACCCCCCAAAATAAAGCCTGTCACTGTTTCCATTGTTTCTCCATCTATTTGCCATGAAGTGATGGGACCGGATGCTATGATCTTAGTTTTCTGAATGTTGAGTTTTAAGCCAACTTTTTCACTCTCCTCTTTCACTTTCATCAAGAGGCTGTTTAGTTCTTCTTTGCTTTCTGCCATAAGGGTGGTGTTATCTGCATATCCGAGGTTATTGATATTTCTCCTGGCAATCTTGATTCCAGCTTGTGCTTCATCCAGACCAGTGTTTCACATGATAAGTTAAATAAGCAGGTGATAATATGCAGCCTTGATGTACTCCTTCCCAATTTGGAACCAGTCTATTGTTCCATGTCTGGTACAAACTGTTGCTTCTTGACCTGCATACAGATTTCTCAGGAGGCATTCGATTGAATATAGACAGCAGTTAAATGATCTGAAACTATTACCATCATAGTTAAATGTCAGGAACATAGTAGGTAATGGAAAAGCAAATTGCAAAATGACATGTACAATATGATGTGGTTTCTGTCAAGTTTGAAAATCTGAAAACAGTGTAACATTTTATTTGTAGAGGTGAACCCACATGACAATGGTATAAAAATATAGAAAGGTTTGCAGCATAGTAATTTTTCCAGGGAGGGAAAGAGTAGGAATGGGATTAGAAAGTATCCCCAAACTTCAACAATATATTTTTTAAAGTCTGCCACAATTACATGAATTTAATCTATGAATTCTCTACCTTTATATGTATGATTGAAATAATTTAGAAAACAAAATTAGAAAATATTAAGCAGTGTAACATAATTATTGAGATAATAAAAAATAGAAAACATTAAATAATACAAAATTAATATTAAAATAAGCAGTCCTTGGTTTTTCTCCCTAACACCCCTATTTCTATTCCCCAGAGGTAACTGCTCTGAAATCGTTTTGGTATTCATGTCCATATTTTTGAATCATATGCTTTTCCTGCTATTTTTTCTTTATAAAATGTAGGCATTATCTACTGTTGTCTCATCTGTGGTTGGAATTTAGCTTCTCCCTTCAGATTTGCTCCTCCTATCCTTTTAAAATAAATACATGCTTCACAGTTTGGGATTAAATCACTAGTCAATGTTTACTTTATTTTGATCACATAATTAGTGTTTATGGCTGAGCCCTGCAGTAGTCCTCTATAGCACTATCTTTTATCTTGAGCAAAAAGTGACTCTCATTGACATGTTATTTACCGGTTTTCTATATACCTACTGGTAATTTTCTCAATAGACTTATAGAGTGCCTCTTCATAGATTTTCCAAATGCTCTAACAGAAAAAATAATAATAAAAAAATATTTCCCTGGAGACCCTAGTCCTATTAGTCTGTATTCTCTGTTCCACTGGGGATCAAACCCAGGTCTCTCACATTGCAGGTAGATTCTTTACCATCTGAGCCCACCAGGGAAGCCCCTTCAGGGACTAAATCTTGAAGCCTGGTTCATACATCCCTTAAAGGAACTTTCCTAAGCCAAAACTTTCATTGGAATTCTTGTGTCCTCCTTCTTCTGGTCTCCTTCTAGATCCATTCTTCTGATTTGGTGTAGCAACTTTTTATTAGTTTCTCAAGTAAAGATACTTAGTCATTTGATTGACAGTTAGCTGGATAGAAAACTCCTGTGAGAAATCGTTTCTCCTAGTATACTTTTTCAAGATATTGTTCAGCAGTCTTATAGTTCCCATGTTTGATTTTGTTTTTATATTTGTGTGTGTGATTGCTTAACCTTGCAGAAAGATTTTAGAATCACTTCCTTACTCCTGGTTCTGTAAACTTTCACCATGATGCTACTCAGTGTGGACACTATTCATTTATGTCACTGGGGGCACGTTCGGCTGCAGACAAGGGAAACTTGTGTTTTTTGTTTTACAATTTCGTCTCCTCTATTTTCTCTTTCCTTTCCTTCTGGAACTCCTGTTCACTGGATAGTGGACCTCCTGGATCAATTCTCTGGTTTTCTTAACTTTTTCTCTTTTGTACACTATTTTATGTTTGCTATTCTTCCTGCAGATTGTCTCAATTTTATCTTCCAATACTTGTTTTATTTCTAGTATTATTTTATTGTTTCTAAGAGTTACTTTTCTTTTTTTTTTTTAGATATTTTTTTACTTGTTTCATAATGTAATCTGTCTCTGAAGAGATAATTTGTTTTATTCCTGTATTATCTTCTCTTCCTAACCAATCAGCCTTTTTTTCCTTTTCCCTTGGTCTTTCATGTTGGTAACTGGTGATATAAAATATTCTTACTAAAAAAAAGAGACACCCCAAAGTTATGAAAATGCCTCCAAATGTGGGGAAGATTTATTAACAAGTGGGTTCACAAGGCAGTGGCTGGACGGCGTGCCAGCCTTCCTAGGTGGAGGCCCCTTAATGGCGGCATCTAGAGATCTTTTCCTCCGCAGGGCTGCCTTTCTCCTGGCTCTTTCCTTGGGGATTCGATCTTATAAACACTCCTGCCTCAGGATGTGAGCGGAGTCAATGGCCTGTTTCTGTCTGCCAGCCCTACTTCTTGCTTGTGCGTCTGACTCCAGCTGCTAGGGCCCACTCGTTCTCCTCCTTGACCTGGAACTTACTCGTGCAGCTGAGAAAAGGTGTGGACTGGGGCCCTGGTGTCCTGTTCGCAGGCTCAGCCTTCACCACTTCACTGATATTTGGTACCTCCAACTTCGGAGCGGCTGAGTTCTGCTGGGGTTTCAGCTTCTTTCTGTGTTATGCTTAGGAGTCCACATCCTCTGCCTCACAGTCAGTCACCTCTCCCTTGTGAGAAAAAAAGAAAGAAAGCCTTGACATCTCCTATCAGCTGTTCCCCCTTTCCTTCGTCATTAGAAATTTATACCTTTTTATTTTCTTTTTTAATTTTATTTTATTTTCTTATTTTATTTTCTTTTCAGTGGGGTTTCTGGAGGGAATGAAGATAAATTCACATGTTTAATAACAGAAGTGGGTAGAGCAATTTACTGTACTTCAGTGTCCTTTTGTATGGGATGGGAATATAGCATCTACCTCAGAGTCGTGAGGAATAAATGAGTTGCAGGTGTGTGTGCTAAGTCACTTCAGTAGTGTCTGACTCTTTGCAACACTATGGACTCTAGCCCACCAGGCTTCTCTGTCCATGTGATTCTCCAAAGCAAAAATATTGGAGTGGGTTGCCTCTGCCTTCTCCAGGGGGTCTTCCTGACCCAAGAATCAGACCCACATCTCTTATGTCTCCTGTTGGGCAGGTGGGTTCTTTACCGCTGGTGCCACCTGGGAAGCCCAACATGTCAAATGCTCAGAACAGTGTTTTAGCACATGGAACATTCTCAGTATTTGCCACTATATTTTTATTAGTATTATTATTCAATGTGCCTTACTCAGCTAACAATTTCTGAGTTGGCTCTTTGCAGCTCTCTTAAGGCACACATGACTAAAAAACAAACAAAACTGATGCACTGAGAATTAGAATATTTGATTATAAAACTAGAACAGTAGATAAAAAACTAGAACAGTATAGAACACATAGTAGGTTCTTAATAAGTTTAGGTAATCCTGGATCTGTATCTTTGTTTTCTTGTTCCAGACTCTGAGCACTTTTGTATATCCCAAGAGCTCGATTTAGTACTTAAGCTTATAAGCTGTTCCCAAGGCTATATCAAGTTGAACCAAACTGAATTTGTACTGGCACCTGTTTTGGGAAACAGAGATATACTACAAAGCTTGATTTAGATGTCAGTGCTGCCAAGTCGCTTCAGTCATGTCCGACTCTGTGTGACCCCATAGACGGCAGCCCACCAGGCTCCCCCCGTCCCTGGGATTCTCCAGGCAAGAACACTGGAGTGGGTTGCCATTTCCTTCTCCAATGCAGGAAAGTGAAAAGTGAAAGTGAACTCGCTCATTCTTGTGCGACTTGTAGCGACCCCATGGACTACAGCCTACCAGGCTCCTCCATCCATGGGATTTTCCAGGCAAGAGTACTGGAGTGGGGTGCCATTGCCTTCTCCTAGATGTCAATAAGTTGCATTAAATACAGATTATTTTTTTAACCAAAATTTTAGTAATGCTTCAAAAAAATCAACATATTTTGAGGGAACGTTTTTATAACTTTATTTCCACTTCATGAATGTCATAAAAAAATTCAGCCAGCAAAACATTGCCGTGAGTACACTGTGTTCTTTGTTTACATTTTATGAATTTCTTTGGATGGATTTGTTTCAATGCTACTTACCTATCATAATGTTGACCTTTCCCTCTTAGATTAATTTTCTTTAGCAAATTTGAGTCTGCAACAGTGCTGAAATATTTCCTTCTAAGCTTTCCTGATTTGGGACATTAAATCAACATTCTTTCTTCATATATTCTTAGACAGACGCTGTATGAGATCCCAGCTCAGACTTCCCTGGCCATCCAGTGGGTAAGACTTTGCCTTCCAGCACAGGGGTGTAGGCTTGATCCCTGGTCCAGGAGCTAGGATCCCACATGCCTTGTGGCAAAGAAACCCAAAACACAAAACAGAAGCAATATGGTAGCAAATTCAATAAAGACTCAAAAAAAAGAATGAGTCCCAGCTTAGTTCCCAAGAAGACTGTTACTATGTCATCAGTGTTTTACAGAGTGAGCCATGCAGTATACACTAGGGCCAAGGTGGATCCTGCCCTTCCGACTCTCACTAGGGACGCTGCAGTATAATGTCAGACAATCCAAGGATGTGGGCTCTGCCGTCTCAAGAGCCAACAGAGGAAGGGAACCTAAGGCCATGTGCTACCATCCGTGAAGGTCGCCACAGTGACACAGAGAAAGATCCTACACGGGCCTCTGTTTCCCTCACTGAGTGCCAGACTTGGTATGCCTTTTAATTCCTCTCCCCGATGTATGCAAAATATAAACCAAGACATAAAACTCTCATTCTATAGCTATTTTCAAAATGTTTGGACATACTTGGACATTGTTCCCCGTATTTGAAAGTTGTTTTGTTGTTTGTTTGAGTCACTAAGCCGTGTCTGACTCTTCTGCAACTCCATGGACTGTAGCCCTCCAGGTTCCTCTGTCCATGGTATTCTCCAGGCAAGAGTACTGGAGTGGGTTTGCATTTTCTCCTCCACTGGATCTTCCAGACCCAGGGATCAAACTTGAGTCTCCTGCATTGCACATGGATTCTTTACCACTGATCCACCAGGGAAAGCCTGAAAGTTATCTTAAACTGCTTTAAAAAAAATAGTCCTCTTGTCTTGACTACTTTTCGTGTCAAGTAAGGTTTAGGGCAACTGATGCCACAGAAGCTCATATTTGTCCATATTTGTGGACAAAAAGAAATAAAACTCTAGAAGCGAAGTTCTGCAGTTTTAAAAAGAGCCCAACCTGAGCCTTTCTCTGCCTGCATTTGAAAACTATACCAAAATATGGCGCTCTTCTGCACAGGGGAGCTTTCTGTTACTGGGCTCAAGCCTGCCTAAGCAAACCATCTGCATGACGCAGGAGGCCAAGCTGCCTAACGCTTTTGACAGATCCTCTAACAGATATACTCTCACATGGATCCTCCTTTCCTCTGCTCTGAGGGTAGCTTTAGACTGCAGGAAATAAAGCCTGAAATGATATAACTGGAATATTGGTTGTGAGACTCTTTGATCTAACAAAGTCCCTTTGTAGTCAAATAAAACAACTCAGGCTCATTTTTAAGTGAGAGAAAGCTAAGCTTTCTCATGCACTCTATAACTCTCACCTATCCCAGTGAGATGCTAGAAATATTTTCACTTTGAGTTTCTGGAGCCAATCCTGACTTTAAGACAAGGTAACCTCATTGTAGAGACCTGGCAAAAAATGACTGTGCTTGTAATTTCTTGGATCTTTCCCTGGAGAGATTTTTTTTTCTTTGGTTGATAAGTTTGGGAGAGTAAACTAGAAACCTGCACAACTAGACTACGTGGGATGCACTTATGAAGGTATAATATTTATCTTTAGGCCCAGACAGTTATGCAAATGTTTGGCATCATATTCTCCTCACATAAAAATAGACATCAAAAATAAGTTATGGTACATTTCAAAACAGTGCACACGTCAGATATTACCAGTGGGATGACCCTGGCACACAAGGATAAAAACCTCTGCCCATCATGAATCTATGGCTTGAACTGGCAGGGCCTGTGCTCAGAGGGAAGGCTGACCTGTTTTTATTACTCAGAAGAAATGAACTATTTGTTACCTTTTACAGATGCATGTTTTAACAGGGGCTCAATGGAGTGGCAGACCTATGCACTGAAGTGGAGGCAACATTCCACAACCCCAATAAAGGATAAAGGATAAGGCCATATGTACCCTCATTTATTTTCTGACTTTGCTGTCTCCAAAGACTGAGTATCCTCAACATTATAAATTACATTAATATTTCTGAACAAACATAAGATTGATCGGTGTGTGGGATTTACACATATTTTCTTATGATCTGAAGGAATTGAATGCTCCATGTTAAATACAAACTACTAATGTATGAGAGATGTATCCAAACCATACATGTCTAATGAAGACTATCCATCACATTTCAGATCAAAATTAATGTCTGTGCAACCAATCTGCAAGCCTATAATATTTTAGAATCCCTTTCAGTGCTAAGCCCTCCTTCACTCTAGCATTTGTTCTTATTAACTATATTCTTAATAAGCAGTACTTCATTCTTCATGTTTCAAATAATCACTAATGAAAAAAAAAAAAACCCATAAGAGTTTACTCTACAACTCAAGGAAAGGCAAGGGACTTTGTCTGTCTTCCTCTGAGGAGGTCATTCATGCTAATATCCAAAGATTACTCAACAGTCCCATGGAGATGTGTATAAGAGACAGCTCCTGCATTGCACATGGATTCTTTACCACTGATCCACCAGGGAAAGCCTGAAAGTTATCTTAAACTGCTTTAAAAAAAATAGTCCTCTTGTCTTGACTACTTTTCGTGTCAAGTAAGGTTTAGGGCAACTGATGCCACAGAAGCTCATATTTGTCCATATTTGTGGACAAAAAGAAATAAAACTCTAGAAGCGAAGTTCTGCAGTTTTAAAAAGAGCCCAACCTGAGCCTTTCTCTGCCTGCATTTGAAAACTATACCAAAATATGGCGCTCTTCTGCACAGGGGAGCTTTCTGTTACTGGGCTCAAGCCTGCCTAAGCAAACCATCTGCATGACGCAGGAGGCCAAGCTGCCTAACGCTTTTGACAGATCCTCTAACAGATATACTCTCACATGGATCCTCCTTTCCTCTGCTCTGAGGGTAGCTTTAGACTGCAGGAAATAAAGCCTGAAATGATATAACTGGAATATTGGTTGTGAGACTCTTTGATCTAACAAAGTCCCTTTGTAGTCAAATAAAACAACTCAGGCTCATTTTTAAGTGAGAGAAAGCTAAGCTTTCTCATGCACTCTATAACTCTCACCTATCCCAGTGAGATGCTAGAAATATTTTCACTTTGAGTTTCTGGAGCCAATCCTGACTTTAAGACAAGGTAACCTCATTGTAGAGACCTGGCAAAAAATGACTGTGCTTGTAATTTCTTGGATCTTTCCCTGGAGAGATTTTTTTTTCTTTGGTTGATAAGTTTGGGAGAGTAAACTAGAAACCTGCACAACTAGACTACGTGGGATGCACTTATGAAGGTATAATATTTATCTTTAGGCCCAGACAGTTATGCAAATGTTTGGCATCATATTCTCCTCACATAAAAATAGACATCAAAAATAAGTTATGGTACATTTCAAAACAGTGCACACGTCAGATATTACCAGTGGGATGACCCTGGCACACAAGGATAAAAACCTCTGCCCATCATGAATCTATGGCTTGAACTGGCAGGGCCTGTGCTCAGAGGGAAGGCTGACCTGTTTTTATTACTCAGAAGAAATGAACTATTTGTTACCTTTTACAGATGCATGTTTTAACAGGGGCTCAATGGAGTGGCAGACCTATGCACTGAAGTGGAGGCAACATTCCACAACCCCAATAAAGGATAAAGGATAAGGCCATATGTACCCTCATTTATTTTCTGACTTTGCTGTCTCCAAAGACTGAGTATCCTCAACATTATAAATTACATTAATATTTCTGAACAAACATAAGATTGATCGGTGTGTGGGATTTACACATATTTTCTTATGATCTGAAGGAATTGAATGCTCCATGTTAAATACAAACTACTAATGTATGAGAGATGTATCCAAACCATACATGTCTAATGAAGACTATCCATCACATTTCAGATCAAAATTAATGTCTGTGCAACCAATCTGCAAGCCTATAATATTTTAGAATCCCTTTCAGTGCTAAGCCCTCCTTCACTCTAGCATTTGTTCTTATTAACTATATTCTTAATAAGCAGTACTTCATTCTTCATGTTTCAAATAATCACTAATGAAAAAAAAAAAAAACCCATAAGAGTTTACTCTACAACTCAAGGAAAGGCAAGGGACTTTGTCTGTCTTCCTCTGAGGAGGTCATTCATGCTAATATCCAAAGATTACTCAACAGTCCCATGGACCTTCCAAGCTCTAAGAGCAAATGTTCATGTACTCAATATTCATATTCAATGTGACACTTGAATTAAGCTAATTTATTCAGCACAAACATGACCTTGAATTATAGCATAATATTTTAATGTTGTGCTTAGGAACTTAAACCACTGGGAAGAATTTTAATTAGGGGATAAGAAAAGGTACTTAGTTTGGTTCATTTACTTGTTGCTGTTCAGGAAATAATTGGCACTGTTTGCACACTGTGTGGAGGGTTTCACATTAAAGAATCATTTGGACAAATGGATCAAGCTATATTTTAGAGTGGGAGTAAGTGAGTCTGAGATTCTTAGTTGTCTTGCTCATCCATGAATGAAATTAAACAATGCCAAAGGTTTAAAAAACCCTCTGTTTGAAAGCATATCTTTGGTAGAGATCCAATATTTTGCTGCAGTTTTTTTGTTCCTTCTATCATTTTCAGGACATTCACATTCAATAAACTATTGAAAAGGAGTCCACAGGTCTCACTGTTATTTGCAGCCTACCCATTCATTCACAAATATTTTAAAGCTGTTTTAGGGTCTCCTCGGTACTGTCAGTAGAGTTTTATTGTTTTGGGACATGGTAGTTAACCAGACCATCTTACCTGTCTCCTGAGAAACCTATGTGCAGGCCAAGAAGTAACAGTTAGAATTGGACATGGAACAACAGACTAGTTCAAAATGGGGAAAGGAGTATCACAAGGCTGTGTATTGTCACCATGCTTATTTAACTTTTATGCAGAGTACTTCATGTGGAATTCTGGGCTCTAGAATCATAAGCTGGAGTCAAGATTGTTGGGAGAGAAATCAACAACCTAAGATATGCTGATACCACATTAATGGCAGAAAGCAAAAAGAACTGAAGAGCCTTTTGTTGAAAGTGAAACAGGAGAGTGAAAAAGCTGACTTGAAATTCAGCATTCAAAAAGCTAAGATCATGGCATCCAATCCCATCACGTCATGGCAAATAGATGGAAAGAAGTGGAAACAGTGACAGATTTCATTTTCTTGGGCTTCAAAATCACTGCAGATGTTGACTGCAGCCATGAAACTAAAAGACACTTGCTCCTTGGAGGGAAAGCTATGACAAACCTAAACAGTGTATTTAAAAAGCAGAGACATTACTTTGCTTACAAAGGTCCTTAATAGCCAAAGCTATGGTTTTCCCAGTAGTCATGTGTGGATATGAGAGCTGGATCACAAAGAACACTGAGCACCCAAGAACTGATGCCTTTGAACTGTGGTGTTGGAGAAGACTCTTGAGAGTCCCTAGGACCTCAAGGAGATACAACCAGTCAATCCTAAAGGAGATCAAACCTTGAATAGCAAGTGGCAGGTTTTTGTTGAAGCTGAAGTTCCTATGCTTTGGCCACCTGATTCAAAGAGCCGGCTCATTGGAAAAACCCTGATGCTGAGAAAGATTGAAGCCAGGAGGAGAAGGGGATGACAGAGGATGAGATGGTTGGATGGCATGACTGACTCAACAGACATAGTTTGAGCAAACTCTGGGAGATAGTGGAGGTCAGAGGAACCTGGTGTGCTGCAGTCCATGGGGCCACAGAGTTGGACAGAACTTAGCGACTGAACAACAGGTGAGCAAGGCATAGCCCAGTCTGCTAGAGGCTTTCAGCCTATAGGGAGAGACTGACATAAACAGGCATTAAAAAGCACTGTCACATTTGAGATAATGGGTGAGCCATGTTGCTGTGTTCATCTCAATATATCCCAAATAAGGTAAAGTAGTGCATCCAAGGTTATTTCAAATATCCCACTGATTGTGGGTTTTAAAATAATTATTAAAGCAATGCTTATTATAGAATAAAGTGTAAATCTAGAAAAACACTGGAGAAGGCAATGGCAACGCGCTCCAGTACTCTTGCCTGGAAAATCCCATGGACGGAGGAGCCTGGTAGACTGCAGTCCATGGAGTTGCAAAGAGTTGGACACGACTGAGCGACTTCACTTTCACTTTTCACTTCCATGTATTGGAGAAGGAAATGGCAACCCACTCCTGTGTTCTTGCCTGGAGAATCCCAGGGATGGCGGAGCCTGGTGGGCTGCCGTCTATGGGGTCACACAGAGTTGGACATGACTGAAGTGACTTGGTGGCAGCAGCAGCAGCAGCTAGAAAAACACTGGAGCTGCATCATAAATGTAGATAACTCATATAAATTCAACCATTCCTTTTTACCATCATTTTTAGTTCTCAAAAATATTTTCTTTGACTTCCAATCTAGAGGGAGAAACCAGACTCTTCAAAGGGCCTTGTTCCCAACACTGTGAAACCTTTCTTTCAGTGCTTTTGCTATTGAGATAGTTTTACGTTAATCTGTGAGGTTATTTGATTAATGTCTACTCCCTATGCTATGTTATCAAGCAGGGGCCCAGTCTTTTTTTAATTTACTTTTGGGTTCAGAATGCCTTGCAAAGTGCTTGTCTAATAATGGCTATTTAGTATTTGTTGGATGGATTGATAAACAAATATATAAAACAGGGGTACAGAGGTAGAACCCTGGCGCAGAAATCATGGTGACCTAGACTAGAGAAGTGACATTGGAACAGTGGAAGCATGGGCGGATTTAAGAGATAGGGAGTAATGCAGAACTTGGTTATTGATTAAGTGTATGGAGTGAGGGAGAAAAAGGCGATAAGGACAGCATGCAGATATCTGGTCTGAGTAATTGGTAGGATGGTAGTGCCCTTTCTCGAGACAGACAGATAAATCATATCCCAGTGCACTAAAGGACTTGCAGATGTAATCAAAGAACAACTGTCAGGAACTGGTGAGAAATGAAAGAAAATGAGAACCGTACTGAAACACAGGGATCAGATATGTTTTGAAGAGCCTTCTGGGAGAATTACTAAGAAACTCTGCAGCTTGATTTAGTCAGACATTTAATAAATCCACTTGTATTAACTTCCTAGGGCTGCCATAACAAATGACCACAAACTTAGTAGCTTAAAACAACAGAAACTTATTCTCCCACAGTTCTAGAGGCTAGAAGTCTGAAATCAAGATGTTGGCAGAACCGTCGTCACTCTGCAGGCTTTAGGGAGAAACTTTCCGTGGCTTTTCCTGCTCTGGAGCCTTGTGGCAGCGTGACTCCAATCTCAGTCTCTACATGCATCTCCTTCCTCTGAATGTCTTCTTAGAAAGACACCAGTCATTGGACTAGAGCGCTAAGCCCTGATACTTTGGCCACCTGATGTGAAGAGCTGACTCACCAGAAAAGGCCCTGATGCTGGGAAAGACTGAGGGCAAAAGAGAAGTGGGCAGTGGAGGATGAGATCGTTAAATAGCATCATTGACTTGACGGACATGAGTTTGAGCATAATGTGGGAGATAGTGAAGGGCAGGGAAGCCTAGCGTGCTGCAGTTCATGGGGTCTCAAAGAGTTGCATAAAACTTAGCAACTGAACAAAAATCCAATATGACCTCATCTTGACATAATGGCATCTGCAAAGATCCTATCTACAAATTAGGTCACATTCTCAGGTTTTGCATGGACAGAGAGTCTGTAGGGACAGAGTTTAGTCTACTGCATCATTCAACCTATTTCTGTGAACTGGAATTATTAACTGATGTATTTATCAATTATTTTTAGTGAGAATTCAATCACAAATGTTTATTATTTTTACCTGACAGATGGAAAAAGAATGTGACTGTAGTAAAATGTAAGGAAGTGTCTTTAAAAGCTCTTTATTGGCTATGTAGCTTGGGCAAGATACATATTCAAATTTCAGACTAGGTAACTATAAATCTCTGCATTCAAATACCTAGAGATTCTGAACTAAATATAACAAAGAGCATTTTAACTACATACTTGAATTCAAAAACAGGAGAAATTGCATAGGGCCATAAATGAAGAGGAAAGTGAAAGAGGTTAAGTAGGTGAGCCCAGAAGCCCAGGGTGTGGTTGTCTGAACCAAGCAGATAATCAAGCTTGGTAACAGAAGGGCTTAGAAAAGAAGATGAAATTTTCAGACATAGGAGGCAGGCTGTTAAAACTGAGACCTCTCCCTGCCCCCTACATCCATTCATCTCAGGTCATCAAAGCTGCTACACTTTAACGGAAAAGGTAGATTAAAAAAAAAAAAAAAACCAACCCTCAACAAAGCCTCCATTTGAAATAGCAAAAGTGTCCCTGAGAATTTACAATAACATCCCTAAATCTTCTGTGGATTGAAGTGGTCTGAGAAATTGATATGGAATTGGTCAGTGATGACCCTCAGGTGCCTAGAAGAGGTAATAAAAAACATATTCTGTACAGACAGTATTTCATTGCAGGCTATGAAGAAGTCCCCAAGATAAAGTCTTACTGAAGATTAATTTATAATTAAAACATGTGAAACTATCAGGGAAACAGTCAACTATGAATAAGAATGAAAAGATACTCAAAAATGACATTAGACTCCTAAACCCTTTAGATAATGACATAATGCAATAGAAGCTATAAAATGCATATTCTATAGATACAATTTGAAATTTAAGAAGAGTTTTAGAATATATAAAAATTGTGAGTATACTATAGAGAATTCCCTTAGACTGTATACTGTATCCTCTACTAACAATATCTTACATCTCATCAGTATTGATGTGGACCTTGATCACCTGGCTGAGACAGTGTCTGTTGGGTTTCTCCAACTGGAAAATTGTAAAACTCTTTTTTTCCTCCTTTTCATGCTCTCCTCTCTAGGAGAATATAACTGTATACAGAGCACATTAGGAAGTGAACAGTTACATTCTACCCTTTAAGAGCAGATGATTCTTTTGCATGGAAAATTTGTTCTCCCTCATTTACTTATTTATTCATTAAATTATATCAGTCTTGACTCACAGATATTTAATCTGTAATTTATATTATAAACAAATATGGTTTTATTTCTTCTTTTGCTCTAATTCTTCTAACTTTGGCAATTGGATGCTCTTTCAGCTGACTCTGTGTCCCTTTGGCACACTCTTATCATTGTGGGTCTCTGTTAATTTTTTTAAAGCAAGTTCTTAATTTTTGGTGTTACAAATGCTCCAATATTTCTTATGTTTTTCCTGCCCCAGTCCTAGAATCAACCCTTTCTCTGAGAAGCCTTGGTTTCCTCAGTTGCAAATAACACTAGAAATCAAGATCTTGATGCTAGGTGGGTTCATTACTCTGGGGCCATCTTTGCTTCTAGATTTTTCAGTTAACAGAACAAAGAAATGCATGTACATTTACCTATGTGCAGACACTACCAACAAATATTTATTTATATGTTAATCTCTGCAACCACATAAAGCTAACAATGTGCTCACATTGATACCTCCACCTCTAATCCATTGCCACAGAGATCACTCTCGTTTCCTCCTTTCAAATAGTTATTCATATCTGGTGGGCATACATATGGTGCTATCAGAATTGTTAACCTGTATCCCCCTGAGAAACAAGTTTATCAAGTAAGATTCAAGGCTCATGTAGTTTCTTTAGCTGAAATACATACTTTAAATGTCTACATAAGTAAATATATTAATATATAATAAAAGAACAGAACATCATAAAATACACTGTTTTGAAAAGAATCCAATACAAATTCTAGAAATTAAAAATACAGTCAATGAAATAAAAAACCTATTGTGTGCATTCAACAGCATAGTAAACTCAGATGAAAAGAGAATTAGAAATGAAAAATAAAAGAGAAGTTCAATGACATCATGGATGGAATAAGAAAATTCACTATATGTTTATTAGGAGCTTCAGAAAGAAAGTACAGTGAGAACAAAAAAG
Source organism: Neotragus moschatus (assembly GCA_006410615.1). Lineage (NCBI taxonomy): Eukaryota > Metazoa > Chordata > Mammalia > Artiodactyla > Bovidae > Neotragus > Neotragus moschatus. The sequence goes on along the minus strand of SJYA01003188.1, from coordinate 92,679 downwards.
AGAAAATACCTTACATTATAGTAAAGACTTTGTCCAGAATTTATGAAATAGATGACTTCTCAGAAAATGTAAGCACATTGAAAGCAAAATTCATAAAAAGTAAACTTCACCTTGAAACATCATTGTAAAACTGAGAAATACCTAGGGGAAAAAACCCTAAATGCAATCAGGGAAAAATACAAATTACTTAAGAAAGAAAAGAATTGTCCATCATCCATCTTTTCAACAATAGTGATAGAAATCAAAATACAATGGGAAAGATTTTCAAAGTGCTGAGATGAATAACTGTCAATGCAAAACTCTACACTTCAATGTGAGGTCAAAATAAATACATTTTCAAATAAAAACTGAAGTGGCTCTCCATGAATAGATTATTGTTGGAAATGAGTCTACAAAATTTACTTCTTTTAAGTGAATTTACAAAATGTACTTCAGGAAGAAAGAAATTGAACCCAGAATGAGGAATAGTGAAGCAAAGATATAAGTATGGGCATTTACAACACAAACATTAACCTGGCAGCCTCCTCTGTCTTCCAGTGGAGGAGGTCTTCCCAGGTGGCACAGGGGTAAGGAACCCGCCTGCCAATGCAGAAGACAGAAGAGAGGAGGGTTCAATCCCTGCATCAGGAAGATCCTCTGGAGGAGGGCACTGACTACACACTCCAGTATTTTTGCCTGGAGACTCCCAGGATAGAGGAGCCTGTCCGTTACTGTCCATTGGGTGGCAAAGAGTCAGACACCACTGGACCGACTTAGCACCCAGGCACGCATATCAAATAGAGAAGATTGTCTAATGTTCAAACATTGAGGAAAAAAAGAGGAATAAGGTAAATGTGATTTATGCAATAGGAGATTAAGAAGAAACAGTAAGTAAACAATATACAAAATAAGATGGTATAATTAAATACAAGTATACAGTGGTAACACTACAGTTAAAAGGATTTAAATTAACAGTTAAAAAATATAGATTATCAGAGTGAAATTAAAGAAAAGCTACTACTTATAGGTTACAGGAGACTCATCTAACTCATAAGGATACAGAAGAAAATGAAATTTAAATGATAGAAAACTTAAACCATAAAAATACCATCCTCTTGTATCTGAGGACTCTGCATGTGTGGATTCAGGTAGCTGACTGTACTATAGCATTTTATATAAGGGACTTTGCCATCTGCAGATATCAATATCCATGGTGAGCCCTGGAACCAAAATCCTGCAGATACTGAGGGAGAAGGATGACCATACTACCTGAAAGAAAGCTGATACAACTATATAAATGCTAGACAAAATCTGTTACAGCAAAGAGGGNATGTGTGGATTCAGGTAGCTGACTGTACTATAGCATTTTATATAAGGGACTTTGCCATCTGCAGATATCAATATCCATGGTGAGCCCTGGAACCAAAATCCTGCAGATACTGAGGGAGAAGGATGACCATACTACCTGAAAGAAAGCTGATACAACTATATAAATGCTAGACAAAATCTGTTACAGCAAAGAGGGAGTATTCAGGGTAACGAATGATGAACCATGCCTTATGTGTCTATCTAATTTAAAAATACAAAGTATTGTGCATAAAATATTATACATATATTTAATATATTTTACTTACATTTTAATACACATACATTATATATAGTATATATATGAGTGAGATATAAAATTTGATAAATCTATTATCATACTAGCTTTCTCTCATAATTGGTAGTAACAGGTAACATTTATTAAGATTTTACTGTGTCATATACTGTTCTAATTGCTTAATATAGGTCCATATATTTGATAGTCATAACTTCATAGACATATGTTGTTCTATAACTTTGTACTACTTTAAAGTAATAATTTTATACAGTAGATATTAGTCACTTCGCTTTGTAGATAAGGAACTTGAGTCATATAGGGGCTAATATAGACCATGTTATATGACACAATTAAAAGTCAACAATTAAAAACTGGGCTTCCCTGGTGGCTCACTGGTAACTATCTGCCTGCCAATACAGGAGACATGGGTTTGATCCCTAGGTCAGGAAGACTTCCTGGAGAAAGAAATGGCAACCCATTCCAGTATTCTAGCCTGGGAAATCTCATGGACAGAGGAGCCTGAAGACTAGAGTCCATGGGTCACAAAAAGAGTTGGACACAAATTAGCAACTAAACAACAACAAATTAAAAACCATTGCCAATACAATTGAGTTTTTAAAATACATATTGCTAAGAAATATGTAGATTAAAGAAGGAATCATTCAGTTCAGGTCAGTCGCTCAGTCGTGTCCGACTCTTTGCGATCCCATGAATCGTAGCACGCCAGGCCTCCCTGTCCATCACTAACTCCCGGAGTTTACTCAGACTCACGCCCATCGAGTCAGTGATGCCATCCAGCCATCTTATCCTCGGTTGTCCCCTTCTCCTCCTGCC
>SJYA01003188.1:72788-89218 GCA_006410615.1 Neotragus moschatus | reverse complement strand
AGAGTTCCAGAAAAACATCTACTTCTGCTTTATTGACTATGCCAAAGCCTTTGACTGTGTGGATCACAAGAAACTGTGGAAAATTCTGAAAGACATGGGAATACCAGACCACCTGACATGCCTCTTGAGAAATCTGTATGCAGGTAGAATTTAAAAATATTTAGATGGAAATGAAAATGCTATCAAAATATATATGACCACATATACTATATGTAAAACTGTTACATCAAAACTGATTGCAGAAAAACATTCTAAGAAAATCACTGAAACCCTTCATAGAAAAAAACCTAAAAATTAAATAAGCTAGAAAATATCAAACAAAACTAAACTGAAGAGTTCATGACATAAAATAGAGCATGTCAAGAAATCCAAAAGCTTTAAAGACAAATAAAATGGTTAAAATGGTCAAGATTGATCAAGAAAAAAAGGAAAGATATTTAGATATTTTAAAAAATTGTTAAAAAGGTATTAACAATTTAGGACAATAACTTGTAAATTTGGATGTGATGGGTAATGTCATAAAAATATTAATACTAAATATATTTAATGATAAATAGAAAATGAAAATAGACTTCTGATAATTAAAGAAAATGTGTAAGTTTTAAAAAATTCTCCAATCATCTTTCTTTCAAAATGCACCAGATCTAGATGCCTTTTTAGGTGAGTTTCCCCAAAGGTTCAATCTTAAACTCATATACAGTTTTCCCCAGAGAATAAAGGAAGAAACATTATTAACTTATTTATGAAGTAATATGCCATTAATAATTTGGTTCTCTTCTTTTCAGAAACATGAGAAATCAAAAAAAATTTTAATAGAAAATAATTTAGTAAAAATTATAAACACACAATTATATGACATTACTAGAGCTAATAAATTAATAAAGTTGCAGGATATAAAATCAACACACAGAAATCACTTGCATTCCTATACACTAATAATGAGAANCTGCTTGCCATGTTGTGGGGTTCCCCAGTGTCTCAGATGGCAAAGAATCTGCCTACCAAGGCAGGAGACCCAGGTTCAATTCCTGTGTACGGAAGACACCGTGGTGAAGGGAACGGCAACCCACTCCAGGATTTTTGTCTGGAGAATCCCACAGACAGAGAAGCCTGGCAGGCTATAGTTCAAGGGGGTGCAAAGAGTTGGACACAACTGAGCGATTAACACTTTCACATGCCATGCTGTGCAGCCAAAAAAAAATTGAAATCAATAAATGACTTTATGGGAAAAAACAAAAACAAAACACAAAACATTTCCCCTGGTGCAAAAATCGAAAGAGAATCCTCCTCCCTTTTCTTTTAGCATTCTTTTTAGAAAATTTTCCATTGGAAATGCTTTCTCTGTCTATTTCAGATGTATTATATATGTAAATCTTTNAGGAGACCCAGGTTCAATTCCTGTGTACGGAAGACACCGTGGTGAAGGGAACGGCAACCCACTCCAGGATTTTTGTCTGGAGAATCCCACAGACAGAGAAGCCTGGCGGGCTATAGTTCAAGGGGGTGCAAAGAGTTGGACACAACTGAGCAATTAACACTTTCACATGCCATGCAGTGCAGCCAAAAAAAAAAATTGAAATCAATAAATGACTTTATGGGAAAAAACAAAAACAAAAACAAAACACAAAACATTTCCCCTGGTGCAAAAATCGAAAGAGAATCCCTCCTCCCTTTTCTTTTAGCATTCTTTTTAGAAAACTTGACATTGGAAATGCTTTCTCTGTCTATTTCAGATGTATTATATATGTAAATCTCTTTAAAAGCTAAGTAAGCCTCTGGTCAGTCTTGTCTCCCAAGAATGTCTTTCTTCAATGCCTCCTGACANAAAAACAAAAACAAAACACAAAACATTTCCCCTGGTGCAAAAATCGAAAGAGAATCCTCCTCCCTTTTCTTTTAGCATTCTTTTTAGAAAATTTTCCATTGGAAATGCTTTCTCTGTCTATTTCAGATGTATTATATATGTAAATCTTTTTAAAAGCTAAGTAAGCCTCTGGTCAGTCTTGTCTCCCAAGAATGTCTTTCTTCAATGCCTCCTGACATGTCTTTGCAATGTAAGCAAAGGGAGGATGGTACCCTTTCCCCCGTCTGTGTGGGAGTTTAGCTTAGACACTCAGCTCCAGGTTGTAACTAGCTGCTTTGTCATAGAGGTTTATTTTTCCTTTGGATAAAGATAATTGATATGTATGTAATGGGTTGCATTTGCCTGGCTATATACAAAGATGGGGTTTATATCTGTCTTTGCAACTGTTTCGTTCTTTTCTACGCTCTTGCAGAGGATTCTTTTGGGCTGGCAGGAGATTTTATTTTAAAATTATTTCCCCATCACCAATCACAAAAGGCATGAGGATTGGGAGTGTCTTCGCCACCAACTGTGACAGGTAAATGACTCCCATCCGAATCGCAGGGAAAGGCGAGAGAATCAGGGTGGATTTTGTTTGATTTGTATTTGACAGCTTAGAATGTATACTGGTAGGTGCTTGTTATGTGTTCTTGCTCAGTCGCTCAGTCATGTCCAACCCTTTATGACCCCATGGACTGTAGCCCGCCAGCCCCCTCACGTCCATGGACTTTTCAGGCAATACTGGAATGGCTTGTTGTTTTCCTCCTACAGGGGATTTTCTCAACCCAGGGACTGGACCTCATCTCTTACGTCTCTTGGATTGACAGGCATATTCTTTACCACCAGTGCCACCTGGGCTGTTCATTACATATCTTAAAATGGAATAAGGACAGTGTGACAGTGGAGAAACAGGAATTGTTGTTAAAGCTGAACTGCAAAATTCTAAAAGCATACATTTCTTAAACCCCTTTTCCTTAAAGTAGCAGAGAAAAAGTGGTCCATCTAGTTCTAAACATCACAAATGATGACAGTGTGAGAGGAAAACCTGAGCAGCCTGCCTGTCCCACCAGAGAGACCCTGCCTCCGAAGGCCTGGAATCACTGACTTTCCCCGAGGGAACTGGAGCCCAGGGGAGTGTAACTGCTTCCACAGCAAGTCCATCTCCTTTAGAAGATCCCCACAAGTCCACTTACTTCTTCATTCATTCCTATCCCTAACATTTATTGAACATCCTAGGGGAAAAGTTTCAGCCCCTAGTGCTGGATATATAGTCTGAGTAAAGCTCAGGTCTTACTCTCAAGGAGCTTATGGTTTGTTGGGGAAGAAAAGACCCATAAAGGAAAAGGATTATAGCAGAGGGTGATAAAGGCTGCGACTGGAATCTGCATGGGAAGTGAGAATTCTGAGGATAACCGAGAGCCTGGGGGAGGTCTGGAAAGTCTCAGGGAAGCTGGGAGTCCAACCTCTGTAACTGTGGCTCTCACATTTCTTCCCTTTGATCTGGCAAATTCCTAAAACCTAGATCCTGTGTCTTATCACCTCTACGTCTCCAGCGCCTAGCATGGTGCCTGGTGCACAGGTTGTACTTAATAAATAGCTGTGAAATGAATGAATATTAGAGAAAGGCAGTCATCAAGGTAGGAGATAGAGGGAGTGGGAGGTGGGGAGAAGCATTACTGACAGTCCCAGTAGAGAAGCTGGAGAAGGAATTGGCAACACGCTCAAGTATCCTTGCCTGGAGAACCCCATGGACAGAGGAGTTGGCAGGAAACAGTCCATGCGGTCGCAAAGAGTCGGACGCGACTGAGTGACTAAGCACCAGTATGGAGAAGAGCGTGAACACGTGAAGGCAGAAAGCAGTTAAGTACTGTGATTAAAAAATGACAAATATTTTGAAGTTGCCGGACCATACTTTGCAAAGGAGATAATGGCAGGAGATAAAAGTGCAAAGCTAAGCAGAGATCCTGCTTCAGTCTCAAGGTAAATGGAGTCAAGTGCCCTTTTCCATTGATCTCTGTTTCCCTTTGGCAGGGTCTCACGGACTGCTCACTGAAATCAACGTTTGTCTAATATGAACATGGTACAGACAATTCTCCCTACCACGGGATCCACAGAGATGCAGTATTTATAGACGTGGAATTCCAAAACAAATAAAGCTCTAACTAGAGCCCATTAACCTCCTCTGGCAGACCCACCACCAGAAGAAGAGCTAGCCACCTGAGAGGGAATCCTCACGCAAACTGGATCCAGGAATTGGGAACGACATGCAAGCACAAACATCTAATTAATACTTGACGTGTGCCAAGTTGAAGAATGTCTAGGAAGACCCTGCATGGCCCCTAGGAGTTTTTAGCACAAGCTTGTCAATGGGTTAGGTCCACGGTGGTGGAGGATAGGAGGCCAGCTGTGGTTTGGTATCTTTGTATCCCAGTCTGACTCAGTTGTGGGGCTCAGTACCATACAATACTTACTGAGACCAGCGCTGACCTCAGAGATGGTCTTGAGAGGAACCATGGAAATCAGCCAGCTCGCTGCACCGGGATGAGGTTTGGATGAAAGGTCAGAGGACCTGAGTTCTGTCCTGTGCTATGTCTCAAACATTTTCTGTGTTCATTAGCAAGTTATTTACTCTGGCTTTTGAGAATGCAATGAGAGCTGGGATGCAGAATTCTAGAATAATAAACAATTATAGCACTTTATTACTTATAAAAATCAGTGCTGAAACTTATCAAGTAGTCACTACAAGCCCATTGAAATACAAAGACAGGAGGGAATACAGAAAAGAAAACTTCCTGTTCCTACCCTCAAGGTTATTATTATATTTTTTTTTTACTTTAACAGGCAAAGACAGAACTGACACACACAGAATAGAGAACAATTAAGCACTGATTCTTAAAGCAATCTGAGTTCTGACGAGAGGAATCTGAACAAAAGAATTTTGAGGTAGGCTTCAAACTGAATGGGACAGAATGAATTTATCTGTTTATCCTCTCCTTTCTTACTCTTTCCTATTCTTACCTTTAAAAAAGAGACAACAACTTTCTATACTTATTCATCATAAAAACTCTCAGTAAGCTAAGACTAGAAGGGAACTACCTTAATTTGCCAAAAGTCATTTATGAAAAACTGACAGCCAATATTATATCTACTGGTTAAATTCAAGGTTATCTGCTCTTATCATTTAATTCAACACTCTGCTAGAAGATCTAACAAGGCAATGAGGCAATGGAAAGCTAATAAAAACAACTAACAGAACCTTAATAATACATGAACTCATCAAGGTTACAGGATACAAGGTCAAGATACAGAAATTAAATGTAGTTTTATATATTAGCTGCAAACTTTTGGAAAATGAAAACAATATTTATAGTAATTCAACAGAGGAATAAAAAATATTTAGATGTAATCTAACAAATGTATTTAGTATCTATACACTAAAAATTGCTAAGAAAAACAAATACTTATATAAAAGCAATACATACCATATTCAAGGTTTGGATACAACTTAATAGACAATTATTTTAAATTTATTTAGAGTTCCAAAATAGGAAATACTAATCTAGAGTTGAAAAAATTCAGAACACTCTGGAAGTGTAAGACTGAGAAAAGACACAAGGACATTTTCTAAAGCTGTGGAACTAGTTCATGTATTAATAAGAACGGGAATCACATAGAGGTACACACTTGTCAAAACTTGAGGAATTTTATATCCAAGGTTTTCACGTTCACTGAATGAGAATTTTATCTGAGTAAACATACTGAACTCTAGCAAGTTTGCTTTCCACTGTGGTATGGGATGGCAATTCTAAAACTACTCTTTGCATATTATACGCTTGAGCAAGAGAGTAAATGTAATAAGAAAATGGGAACCAGGTTTCTCACTAATATGGGTATTCTTATTACTATGCATTTGTGTGTGTTTATACATGTTTACATATCATTAAATATGTATTAGGAATAATATGTATAGGTACATATATGTATAATCCCTGGATATGTCCATTGAGATAAACCCGTAACACATCAGTAACCTTGAATCCAGATCTTGATTATAAATGTCATTTTCCAGGACTTCCCTGGTGGTGCAATGGATAAGAATCTGCCTGCAAATGGAGGGGACACAGGTTCAATCCCTAGTCTGGGAAGATTGTCCATGCTGTGGAGACACTCAGCCCGTGTAGCACAGCTACTGAGTCATCGGGTCACAGCTATCGAGCCTGCGAGCTGCACCGACTGAAGCCTGAGGGCCCCAGAGCCCGGGCTCTGCAGCCGGAGAAGCCACCGCAATGAGAAGCTCACGCACCGCGATGAAGAGGAGGCCCTGCTCGCCGCAACTAGAGAAAGCCTGCCCAGAGCAACAAAAACCCGGGGAGCCAAAAATATATATTTTCTTTCTATTAAACGGAGCCAAGACCTCTTAAAGAGGTAAATGACTCTAGGAATGAAGGAGGGGAATTACGAGTTGATCCTAGAATATCTTATTTTGCCAGAAAGCAAGGAATTATTCAAGGATATTATGCAGACTTTATAAAGGGACCCCAGAGAGGTGTTGAAGCAGCTACCACTCAACAGATATGGGACAGTTTAGCCTTCAGAATAAACAAATAATGTTTATTTACATAAGACAGGATAAACTCAAATTAAGAGACATTCTACCAAGTAACTGTCCTGCTTTCTTGAGAACTCTCTAGATCAAAAAAAGATGAAAAAGAATGAAGAAACAATTCTATATGAAAGGAAACTACTGAAGGGGTGTGACAAATGAATGAAATGTGTGATCGCGGGTTGGCTCCTTAATTGGGGGAGAAAGGTTATAGGATATATTGGAGCAGCTGATAAAATTTATAGTGGATTGTGGGTTATAAAACAGATTCTGGGAGTATTAACCACATTTCTCAACTTTGGGTAACTGCATTTGATCATATAAGAAAGCACCTCTGTTCTCAGGAAATATAGTGATCTTGTTCTTAGAAAATAGACATATTTAGGGGTAAATGAGAAAATTGTCCCCAAGTTATCTCAAATGGTTCCTAAAAGAGTATATATAATGATATAGCAAATGAGCAAAATGTAAACAAATGGTAAATCTGGGTAAAAGTGTTATATAGGATTTATTTGTACTACTCTTACAATTTTATGGAAGTTGAAATTACACAAAAATTAAAATTTCTAAAACGGTGGCAGGATGACTAAAAGAAGTCAAGATGCTGGTTACATCTTGAGGGAAAGGGAAAATAGAGAGATCCTACTGGGGAAGAGCATGTTAGAACATATGGAGATTTATCATGTGCTTGGAATTTTCTGTTTCCTAGTCTGAATAATAGGTATATGGTTATTATTATTATTGAAACTCTGAATATATATTTTATGCCTGTTACTATAGATATGATTCATTTAATAATAGAAAATGAGAATCTGAAAGGATAAACAACCATCCAAAATGGTGCTATTTATTTACACTGATGTCAGGGTTAAAACCCAAATCTNGAAAAAACAAAAACAAAACACAAAACATTTCCCCTGGTGCAAAAATCGAAAGAGAATCCTCCTCCCTTTTCTTTTAGCATTCTTTTTAGAAAATTTTCCATTGGAAATGCTTTCTCTGTCTATTTCAGATGTATTATATATGTAAATCTTTTTAAAAGCTAAGTAAGCCTCTGGTCAGTCTTGTCTCCCAAGAATGTCTTTCTTCAATGCCTCCTGACATGTCTTTGCAATGTAAGCAAAGGGAGGATGGTACCCTTTCCCCCGTCTGTGTGGGAGTTTAACTTAGACACTCAGCTCCAGGTTGTAACTAGCTGCTTTGTCATAGAGTTTTATTTTTCCTTTGGATAAAGATAATTGATATGTATGTAATGGGTTGCATTTGCCTGGCTATATACAAAGATGGGGTTTATATCTGTCTTTGCAACTGTTTCGTTCTTTTCTACGCTCTTGCAGAGGATTCTTTTGGGCTGGCAGGAGATTTTATTTTAAAATTATTTCCCCATCACCAATCACAAAAGGCATGAGGATTGGGAGTGTCTTCGCCACCAACTGTGACAGGTAAATGACTCCCATCCGAATCGCAGGGAAAGGCGAGAGAATCAGGGTGGATTTTGTTTGATTTGTATTTGACAGCTTAGAATGTATACTGGTAGGTGCTTGTTATGTGTTCTTGCTCAGTCGCTCAGTCATGTCCAACCCTTTATGACCCCATGGACTGTAGCCCGCCAGCCCCCTCACGTCCATGGACTTTTCAGGCAATACTGGAATGGCTTGTTGTTTTCCTCCTACAGGGGATTTTCTCAACCCAGGGACTGGACCTCATCTCTTACGTCTCTTGGATTGACAGGCATATTCTTTACCACCAGTGCCACCTGGGCTGTTCATTACATATCTTAAAATGGAATAAGGACAGTGTGACAGTGGAGAAACAGGAATTGTTGTTAAAGCTGAACTGCAAAATTCTAAAAGCATACATTTCTTAAACCCCTTTTCCTTAAAGTAGCAGAGAAAAAGTGGTCCATCTAGTTCTAAACATCACAAATGATGACAGTGTGAGAGGAAAACCTGAGCAGCCTGCCTGTCCCACCAGAGAGACCCTGCCTCCGAAGGCCTGGAATCACTGACTTTCCCCGAGGGAACTGGAGCCCAGGGGAGTGTAACTGCTTCCACAGCAAGTCCATCTCCTTTAGAAGATCCCCACAAGTCCACTTACTTCTTCATTCATTCCTATCCCTAACATTTATTGAACATCCTAGGGGAAAAGTTTCAGCCCCTAGTGCTGGATATATAGTCTGAGTAAAGCTCAGGTCTTACTCTCAAGGAGCTTATGGTTTGTTGGGGAAGAAAAGACCCATAAAGGAAAAGGATTATAGCAGAGGGTGATAAAGGCTGCGACTGGAATCTGCATGGGAAGTGAGAATTCTGAGGATAACCGAGAGCCTGGGGGAGGTCTGGAAAGTCTCAGGGAAGCTGGGAGTCCAACCTCTGTAACTGTGGCTCTCACATTTCTTCCCTTTGATCTGGCAAATTCCTAAAACCTAGATCCTGTGTCTTATCACCTCTACGTCTCCAGCGCCTAGCATGGTGCCTGGTGCACAGGTTGTACTTAATAAATAGCTGTGAAATGAATGAATATTAGAGAAAGGCAGTCATCAAGGTAGGAGATAGAGGGAGTGGGAGGTGGGGAGAAGCATTACTGACAGTCCCAGTAGAGAAGCTGGAGAAGGAATTGGCAACACGCTCAAGTATCCTTGCCTGGAGAACCCCATGGACAGAGGAGTTGGCAGGAAACAGTCCATGCGGTCGCAAAGAGTCGGACGCGACTGAGTGACTAAGCACCAGTATGGAGAAGAGCGTGAACACGTGAAGGCAGAAAGCAGTTAAGTACTGTGATTAAAAAATGACAAATATTTTGAAGTTGCCGGACCATACTTTGCAAAGGAGATAATGGCAGGAGATAAAAGTGCAAAGCTAAGCAGAGATCCTGCTTCAGTCTCAAGGTAAATGGAGTCAAGTGCCCTTTTCCATTGATCTCTGTTTCCCTTTGGCAGGGTCTCACGGACTGCTCACTGAAATCAACGTTTGTCTAATATGAACATGGTACAGACAATTCTCCCTACCACGGGATCCACAGAGATGCAGTATTTATAGCCGTGGAATTCCAAAACAAATAAAGCTCTAACTAGAGCCCATTAACCTCCTCTGGCAGACCCACCACCAGAAGAAGAGCTAGCCACCTGAGAGGGAATCCTCACGCAAACTGGATCCAGGAATTGGGAACGACATGCAAGCACAAACATCTAATTAATACTTGACGTGTGCCAAGTTGAAGAATGTCTAGGAAGACCCTGCATGGCCCCTAGGAGTTTTTAGCACAAGCTTGTCAATGGGTTAGGTCCACGGTGGTGGAGGATAGGAGGCCAGCTGTGGTTTGGTATCTTTGTATCCCAGTCTGACTCAGTTGTGGGGCTCAGTACCATACAATACTTACTGAGACCAGCGCTGACCTCAGAGATGGTCTTGAGAGGAACCATGGAAATCAGCCAGCTCGCTGCACCGGGATGAGGTTTGGATGAAAGGTCAGAGGACCTGAGTTCTGTCCTGTGCTATGTCTCAAACATTTTCTGTGTTCATTAGCAAGTTATTTACTCTGGCTTTTGAGAATGCAATGAGAGCTGGGATGCAGAATTCTAGAATAATAAACAATTATAGCACTTTATTACTTATAAAAATCAGTGCTGAAACTTATCAAGTAGTCACTACAAGCCCATTGAAATACAAAGGCAGGAGGGAATACAGAAAAGAAAACTTCCTGTTCCTACCCTCAAGGTTATTATTATTATTTTTTTTTTACTTTAACAGGCAAAGACAGAACTGACACACACAGAATAGAGAACAATTAAGCACTGATTCTTAAAGCAATCTGAGTTCTGACGAGAGGAATCTGAACAAAAGAATTTTGAGGTAGGCTTCAAACTGAATGGGACAGAATGAATTTATCTGTTTATCCTCTCCTTTCTTACTCTTTCCTATTCTTACCTTTAAAAAAGAGACAACAACTTTCTATACTTATTCATCATAAAAACTCTCAGTAAGCTAAGACTAGAAGGGAACTACCTTAATTTGCCAAAAGTCATTTATGAAAAACTGACAGCCAATATTATATCTACTGGTTAAATTCAAGGTTATCTGCTCTTATCATTTAATTCAACACTCTGCTAGAAGATCTAACAAGGCAATGAGGCAATGGAAAGCTAATAAAAACAACTAACAGAACCTTAATAATACATGAACTCATCAAGGTTACAGGATACAAGGTCAAGATACAGAAATTAAATGTAGTTTTATATATTAGCTGCAAACTTTTGGAAAATGAAAACAATATTTATAGTAATTCAACAGAGGAATAAAAAATATTTAGATGTAATCTAACAAATGTATTTAGTATCTATACACTAAAAATTGCTAAGAAAAACAAATACTTATATAAAAGCAATACATACCATATTCAAGGTTTGGATACAACTTAATAGACAATTATTTTAAATTTATTTAGAGTTCCAAAATAGGAAATACTAATCTAGAGTTGAAAAAATTCAGAACACTCTGGAAGTGTAAGACTGAGAAAAGACACAAGGACATTTTCTAAAGCTGTGGAACTAGTTCATGTATTAATAAGAACGGGAATCACATAGAGGTACACACTTGTCAAAACTTGAGGAATTTTATATCCAAGGTTTTCACGTTCACTGAATGAGAATTTTATCTGAGTAAACATACTGAACTCTAGCAAGTTTGCTTTCCACTGTGGTATGGGATGGCAATTCTAAAACTACTCTTTGCATATTATACGCTTGAGCAAGAGAGTAAATGTAATAAGAAAATGGGAACCAGGTTTCTCACTAATATGGGTATTCTTATTACTGTGCATTTGTGTGTGTTTATACATGTTTACATATCATTAAATATGTATTAGGAATAATATGTATAGGTACATATATGTATAATCCCTGGATATGTCCATTGAGATAAACCCGTAACACATCAGTAACCTTGAATCCAGATCTTGATTATAAATGTCATTTTCCAGGACTTCCCTGGTGGTGCAATGGATAAGAATCTGCCTGCAAATGGAGGGGACACAGGTTCAATCCCTAGTCTGGGAAGATTGTCCATGCTGTGGAGACACTCAGCCCGGGTAGCACAGCTACTGAGCCCACGCTCGCAAGTCATCGGGTCACAGCTATCGAGCCTGCGAGCTGCACCGACTGAAGCCTGAGAGCCCCAGAGCCCGGGCTCTGCAGCCAGAGAAGCCACCGCAATGAGAAGCTCACGCACCGCGATGAAGAGGAGGCCCTGCTCGCCGCAACTAGAGAAAGCCCGCCCAGAGCAACAAAAACCCAGTGGAGCCAAAAATATATATTTTCTTTCTATTAAACGGAGCCAAGACCTCTTAAAGAAGTAAATGACTCTAGGAATGAGGGAGGGGAATTACGAGTTAATGTTTATTTACATAAGACAGGATAAACTCAAATTAAGAGACATTCTACCAAGTAACTGTCCTGCTTTCTTGAGAACTCTCCAGATCAAAAAAGATGAAAAAGAATGAAGAAACAATTCTATATGAAAGGAAACTACTGAAGGGGTGTGACAAATGAATGAAATGTGTGATCGCGGGTTGGCTCCTTAACTGGGGGAGAAAGGTTATAGGATATATTGGAGCAGCTGATAAAATTTATAGTGGATTGTGGGTTATAAAACAGATTCTGGGAGTATTAACCACATTTCTCAACTTTGGGTAACTGCATTTGATCATATAAGAAAGCACCTCTGTTCTCAGGAAATATAGTGATCTTGTTCTTAGAAAATAGACATATTTAGGGGTAAATGAGAAAATTGTCCCCAAGTTATCTCAAATGGTTCCTAAAAGAGTATATATAATGATATAGCAAATGAGCAAAATGTAAACAAATGGTAAATCTGGGTAAAAGTGTTATATAGGATTTATTTGTACTACTCTTACAATTTTATGGAAGTTGAAATTACACAAAAATTAAAATTTCTAAAACGGTGGCAGGATGACTAAAAGAAGTCAAGATGCTGGTTACATCTTGAGGGAAAGGGAAAATAGAGAGATCCTACTGGGGAAGAGCATGTTAGAACATATGGAGATTTATCATGTGCTTGGAATTTTCTGTTTCCTAGTCTGAATAATAGATATTTGGTTATTATTATTATTGAAACTCTGAATATATATTTTATGCCTGTTACTATAGATATGATTCATTTAATAATAGAAAATGAGAATCTGAAAGGATAAATAAATAACCATCCAAAATGGTGCTATTTATTTACACTGATGTCAGGGTTAAAATCCAAATCTTGGATTCCCATCAAGCTCATTTCTCCGCCAGGTGACAATGTTGGGAACCATGGTGGGGTTCATATGTGCTGGGCTAGAGGACTCTCAAATCCTGACCTCACCTGCCATTCCTCTCCACGTGGTCCTAAAGGGAAATGTACGCACAGAAAAAAGTCCTGGTGACTGACAAAGCGAAACTTCAGCACTAAGTCCTTGATCCCTAAACTCAAAGCAATCTCTGGTGAGTAACTGGATCAATTAGAGAACTCTTTAGACTCCAGGTGGCCAGACCATCACAGCAGGCTGAATGCCCTCTTTATCCACTCTCACTAAGTATATCCAAGTCTTAGACTGTGTATGAACTTATTGGTGACAAAAGTTTTCACCAGGGCAGCCCAGCTGGTGAGTAGAAGAAAAAGCCTTTTTGTGTGTAAATACTTACTCATATCCTGCTCAGGTCCCATTTAGTAAAAGCTGCCCAATCAGTATTCTTGCCCTCAACCAAGTAAAAATGATACTACTTACCCTCGAGAATAGAGGGGAAAGTGAGTTGTGAGCTTGTTCTGGCCAACAGACATCATCGTCTGTTCTTATTTTAGGTTATCCTCACAGATTGATTCCTGGGTTGGGAAGATCCCCTGCAGAAGGAAATGGCAACTCACTCCAGTATTCTTGCCTGGGAAATCCCATGACCAGAGGAGCCTGGCAAGCTGCAGTCCTTGGCTTGCAAAGAGTTGGACACGACTTAGCGACTAAACAACAACAGGGCCAGCAAGATCAGAGAGGCAGGTACATATTTGAGACCCACTTGTCCTGTGAATATAGACAACTAAAGGAATTCATGCCTCTGGCATCTTGTGAGCAAGACCAACCCTAACATTTCTTGTCTGCTTTCCTATTACAAGACTATAAAAAGCTACCCAAAAGTACATTTAAATTTTCCTGTAGAGAGGAAATATGCAGATCATAATGAAGGTAAGAAAATGCTCATAACCATATGTTTGTTCTCACAAAAAAATGTGCCAATATAAGAAATGTTCCATTTTGAAGTTTTCGGTACCATGTGGTGGAGGTGGGTTGAAACTTCCATGGTGGGTTCATTTGGTTTTTCTCCGCCTCGTATTATATATTTACACTGTACAATCTAAAGGTTCCTAAATACCACCTCCTCTGTGCCTCCTTCCTCCCCACCATCACCCTCTCCTTTGTATTAAGGTGCAGCCTGAAAACACATTCCAAACAATGTCACATTCCATATACTTAGAGACAAAGGATATGGTTGCTTAGCAACAAGGCCCTGGTTAAAAAAAAAAATCGTGAGCATTCGTTTACTTTCCAATTTAGGGCAATGCTCAGGAAGCTGTTTGCAAAGAGATCCAGGTTTAGTAGAACTCTGTCTGAAACGGAGGGAAATAGCAAAGGAGCAAGAGAAAGAGGAGGAGGAGGAAGAAGAGAAGGAAGGGTGAGAAGGAGGGGAAGGGAAGAGGGAGAAGCATTAAGGTCCTTTCGTCACAACCGAAGAGTTAGACAAACGGGAGCAGAAAGACTTGGCCAAAGAGGAATGGAGCACTTCAATTATCCCTGTCTCTTCTGGTATCCCTGATGTCTCTAGACTTAATCCCAATCCACCAGCTGAGGCTAGAAGGCACTCTGAGGAGGCCACCAGCACGCTCTCAGCAGTTCAAAGCTGTCTGATCTTGAGGACTCTAGGCCCTGCCTGGGAGTGGGAACAGCTGAAGGTTTATTTTGCCTTTTACTAGGCTTCAGGGCTTCCCCAGTGGCTCCAGTGGTAAAGAACCCACCTGCCAGTGCAGGAAGACCTAAGAGGTGCAGGTTCCGTCTCTGGGCTGGGAAGAGCCCCTGGAGGAGGGCCTGGCAACTAGCTCCAGGATTCTTTCCTGGAGAGTCCCATGGACAGGGGACCCTGGTGGGCTACAGTCCACAGTGTTGCAGAGTCGGACACGACTGGCGCAACTTAGCACGCACGCACGCAGGCCTCCTTCAAACAACTCTCTGGCCTCTGTAGACTGACAGCTGTTATATTTCAATTGATTTTCTTTTAGGGACATTTTCCCACATTATTAAGTATTTAATGAAAATGTGATTGTTTGGAAACTTCTGCTGTAGGTACCACATGACTGACCTATGCCTCCCTTATTGTACCTGTAGTTTACTCTGAGCCATCTGCTTTCCATTAATGCTGTTTCTATGAATTTACTCTCCTATAACCGTATCTCAAAATTTCTGTAGGATGGATGACTAATAGAGTCGGTAGATTTGAAACTATGTTAAATTCTTAAAAATTTTGACTATTTAAAATAGTCTTGATATTTATAAACTAATTGCTTCTAGAAAACTTGTACTAACATACCAATAAGTGTTTTCTGATTTGCTGGGAATTAACACCTTGATATCAGGTTTATTTAGCTATTACTTGGTTATTAGGTTGTACGTGTGTGCTAAAGGTCTTATATATACATATGAAAAACTTCATTTATATATATATGTATATTACATATATACATATGGATATATGCATATAACATATATACATATGGATATATGCATATACCTACTACATATACATAAATATATATTACTTGGTTAACATATATTATTAAGTATATATATATTTTTATATCTGTTTATAGTCCAAGTCTGTCTTCCTGAAACTTCTGATCATGTTATTGTCCATTTACTTCCTAATTGAGTACTGTCTTTTTTCATTGATTTTTGAAAGCTCCTTAGATCAACACACACATAACACACTTACACACACATGCAAATATATTCTTAATACGATGACTACTGAAATAAGGATGGAGTAGAGAGAACTAATATCTAGGACATATCAGTTCAGTTTAGTTCAGTTCAGTTCAGTCACTCAGTCATGTCTGACTCTTTGCAACCCCATGGACTGCAGAACTCTGTGCTTCCCTGTCCATCAACAACTCCTGGAGATGCTTAAACTTATGTCCATTGAATCAGGGATGCCATCCAACCATCTTGTCCTCTGTCATCCCCTTCTTTATCTGCCTTCAATCTTTCCCAGCATCAGGGTCTTTTCCAAAGAGTCAGTTCTTGGCATCAGGTGGCCAAATATTGGCATTTCAGCTTCAGCATCAGTCCTTCCAATGAATATTCAGGACCGATTTCCTTTAGGATGGACTGGTTGTATCTCCTTGCTGTCCAAGAGACTGTCAAGAGTCTTCTCCAACACCACAGCTCGAAAGCATCAATTCTTCAGCGCTCAGCTTTCTTTATAGTCCAACTCTAACATCCATACATGCCTACTGGAAAAACCATAGGTTTGACTAGATGTATCTTTGTTGGCAAAGTAATGTCTCTGCTTTTCAATATGCTGTCTAGGTTGGTCATAGCTTTTCTTCCAAGGAGTAAGCGTCTTTTAATTTCATGGCTGCAGTCAACATCTGCAGTGATTTTGGAGCCCCCCAAAATAAAGTCTCTCGCTGTTTCCATTGTTTCCCTATCTATTTGCCATAAAGTGATGGGACCAGATGCCATGATCTTAGTTTACTGAATGTTGAGTTTTAAGCCAACATTTTCACTCTCCTCTTTCACTTTTATTTTCTGTCATAAGGGTGGTGTCATCTGCATATCTGAGGTTATTGATATTTCTCCCAGCATCTTGATTCCAGCTTGTGCTTCATCCAGCCTGGCATTTCACATGATGTACTCTGCATATGAGTTAAATAAGGAAGGTGACAATATACAGCC
>SJYA01003188.1:45827-71396 GCA_006410615.1 Neotragus moschatus | reverse complement strand
CTTTCCCAATTTGGAACCAGTCTGTTGTTCCATGCCCAGTTCTAACTGTTGCTTCTTGATCTGCATACAGATTTCTCAGGAGTCAGGTAAGGCGGTCTGGTATTCCCATCTCTTGAAGAATTTTCCAGTTTGTTGTAATCTACAGAGTCAAAGGCTTTAGCATAGTTAATGAAGCAGAAGTAGATGTTTTTCTGGAATTCTCTTGTATTTTCTATGATCCAATGGATGTTGGCAATTTGATCTCTGGTTCTTCTGCTTTGTCTAAATCCAGCTTGAATATCTGGAAGTTCTTGGTTCATGTGCTGTTGAAGTCTAGCTTGGAGAATTTTGAGCATTACTTTGCTACTGTGTGAAATGAGTGCAACTGTGCAGTAGTTTGAACACTCTTTGCCATTGCCTTTCTTTGGGATTGGAATGAAAACTGACCTTTTCCCATCCTATGACCACTGTTGAGTTTTCCAAATTTGTTGACATATTGAGTCCAGCACTTTCATAGCATCAGCTTTTAGGGTATGAAATAGTTGGAATTCCATCACATACACTAGCTTTGTTCATAGTGATGCTTCCTAAGGGCCGCTTGATTCACACTCTGTGGTCATATTTATTGAAAATACTTCTCTCAATTTGTTATTTGCCTTTTACTTAATGGGATTTTTAAATTTTTTATTTTTTTTAAACTTATTGCCATACTGAGAAAAAGTCAATATAGTTTTAACATTTACTGGGTCAACTCTGACCTCATCATTTTCAAAATTTTCCTATCTATTTTCCAGCTGTAAAGTTGACCAGGTGATTATATAAACCATTTTAATATGCTAAAAATATCATTGGGATTTTGAATAAGTTACAGCAATCCATAAATTGATTTGGGAATACAGGTACTTTTAACTACTTTGTTTCTTCTTTTACAAATCTTTCCTATACCTCAATAGAATTTTTTAGTTTTTTCATGAAGTTTTCCACACATTTCTTAAGATTCTTAGCAGTTAACATCTTTTTTAATAATTATAAAAAGAATCGTCTCCCCTAGAACAACTAGATATAGGGAGAAAACAGTAATAGTCATAGTTCTTGACTCAACCTGAACTTTTTCACCCACAGGGTCTCTGTGTATACTTTTTGTAGGATATTTATCTGACTCAGGAACTACTTGCCAAATATCATTTAAATCTGAAATGAGAATACTTGTTTCTAAAAGTTGTTTTCTCCTAGTCTAACCAATTTTTATAGTGTCCCAAATGTATGCGTGGTTTACTTGCAAACATAGGAACGATCTGTGTTATGGAACTGATGTTAGACAACTAATTTAATGGTGGTTGTGATAGGTACTAGGGAGAATGACTGGGGCTCAAGATGAGGGTCTAATTTGAAGTGTGACTTCCTATGGGACCACAGGAGGTGATCTCTGGAAAGTGACATTTGAGCTGAGCTCTGTGAGACGAATAGGAATTAACTAGGCAACCTATGAATGCTTCTGACAGAGAAATAGACCGGCATGCAGGAAGCTCAAGGAATTAAGGCAAGGTTTCTCTGGCTGTCACACGGAAATATGGAGAGAGGTGGGAAGTAACACTAGACCAGAGAAATCACTGGGGGAAGGGTCACAGTAAGGTTTTTAGCCCCAAGAGGTAAACAGAAATCACTTGTAAAAAGTTAAAAACAGAAAAACTATCAAAATTTGGTGTATCATACATATTTTTAAAATAAAATCTTATAGAAATATACACACTATTTATCTTTATATATTCCCTTGGAGACCAAGGTTGTTCCATGGTTATATTGCCATAGTCCCCGAGGAAATATCTCTGTGGCAATTAATGTTCTTTAGCCTGGAGGGAAGAAAGTCTAGCTTCTTCAAGATTTCCAGACAGAGTTTGCTGCCATAAAGAAAGGCCAGCTAGGCCTGTGTCTGCCGTGAGATGCATGTGTACTGAGGCGTTATTGACTGACAGTCCTGTATGCAGTTCTCTTGTTAGTATTGTTGTGAGAAAACCACCGCCTGTTTCGTAAAAGTGTTGGGATGGCCAAAAATTTCGTTCTGGACTTATGGCAAACCTAAACAAACTTTTTGGCCAACTCAAAAGTTTTTTGTGGAATAATTGCATAGTCCCTTCTGTGAAGCTGCAGTCTGCTAAAATAGGCTTCCCAAATAGGCTTATGGAATGTTAAATCACCAGTAGAACCTGAAGAGTTTGGTGGTAGTGTTTCTCGATTTTGGACCAGTAATTATTTGTCTTGGGGGCTGTTCAGTGCCTGGTAGAGGGTTTGGTAACAATATCTTGGCCCATACCCGCTACGTGCCAGTAATACTCTCCTCTAGTTTTGACAACCAAATGACCTCTGAGGGGCAGAATTGCCCAGGTTAAGAATCATTGAGTTATAATAGAAAATATTAACATCATTCTTCCCAGTTATTATACTCATTTTTGCTTTACCATGAACTCACTCAAGGAATTAAGACAGGGTTTCTGTGGCTGTCACACAGAAATGTGGAGAGAGGTGGGAAGTAACCATGAATTTACCATACACTTCCCTGGTGGCTCAGACGGTAAAGCGTCTGTCTACAATGCGGGAGATCCGAGTTTGATCCCTGGGTTGGGAAGATCCCCTGGAGAAGGAAATGGCAATCTACTCCAGGACTATTGCCTGGAAAATCCCATGGACAGAGGAGCCTGGTAGGCTATAGTCCATGGGATCGCAGAGTCGGACATGACTGAGCGACTATTCTGTTCTGATGAATTCACTCAGACACTAACATTTAACAAATGAGATTCAGAATTATTATTAACAGTTAATTTCTATACTGCATAAAGCACATAGAGAATATATTATATTCTTTATTCACCTATTTCAGCAAACATTTATTGAACACTTGCTTTTGAAGCCACTATGCTGGTTGCTAGAGACACAAGTTTCAATGAGACAACTTTGCAAGGAGTCTAGTCTACAGGAAAGACAAAAATAAGTGAATATATCATGGAAGCCTGATAGAAATTCAACAGAAGTTTACTGAGTAGAAACCCAGGTGAGGGAAGGAGCTATCAGGGAATGGTAAGAATTAGGACATGACACCTGAAACATGATATTTTTCAGGCTAATGGACTTGGGAAGTGTTTGGAGAGCTGTAAGACTTACAATAATATTCTAAGACATATATTATGATCCTCTCTTTAAGGATGAGAAAACCAAAAGGTTAAACATTTAGCTTAGGGTCATTTAGCTAGATAGCAGCAAAATTAACCTAAGAATTTAACCATTATCTCGATTAACAGTATTTGTCTTTTCAAGTTGAATACAATGAAATAAGAGAGATTGAGGAACATTCTTAATGAATAGATCTCTTAAAACTACAGTGACAAAAATAATACTCCCTTATATGAATATGGGGCTTCTCTGATGGCTCAGAAGGTGACCAAAATGCCTGTAATGCAGGAGACCTTGGTTCAATCCCTGGGGGGAAGATCCCCTGGAGAAGGGAATGGCTACCCTCTTCAGTATTCTTGCCTGGAGAATTCCATGGACAGAGGAGCCTGGTGGGCCACAGTCTATGAGGTTGCAAAGAGTCAGACACCCACTGAGCAACTAACACATTCACCTTCCCTTCACTGTATGAATGTATCTCACAAGGCACATTCACAGAAATGATCTCTTGTGATCCTTCCGTCAGTCCTGTCAACTCGACAGTAGGTGTGCATATCACCTCTGCTTTCTAGAGTGAAAGCAGACACTCAGGGAGTTTGGTTATAGAGCTCACAAAGTGTGTTGCCCTTCTCAGCATGGACATATGGTTCCCAGAGGCAATGGAACGATCCTTGTATTCTAGCTTGTCATTGTACTTTAGCACCAGGATGCTGGCATCTTTTTTTGCTATCCTTGAAAGCAGTTCAATTTCTGCACTTAGAGCTGAAATTACAGTGTCTCAAAGCTAAATTTAAAAGAGTGATTTACTGCGGTCCCCATGAAGAAACAGAACCAATCAATGTAATAAAAAAATTTAAGATCATTCTGTACTTTGTATGGTTGCTATTGTGGTGTGTGAATCACAGGGGGGCAGCAAAATGCCTGTCGTTATGGAATATTTAGAAAGCAGAACAGTGCTTGGCCTGAGGTAGGTACTCAAGAAGTGTATGTCAGAAGGATGAAAGTGAGAGTTATTCGGTCAGTCGTGTCTGAGTCTTTGGTACCCCACAGACTGTAGCCTGCCAGGCTTCTCTGTCCACGGAATTCTCCAGGCAAGAATAATGGAGTGGGTTGATATTGCCTTCTCTAGGGACTCTTCCCCACTCATGGATCAAACCCATGTTTCCCACGTAGCAGGCAGAGTCTCTACCATCTGAGACAGCAGGGAAGCCCTGTTAGAAGGGTAAACAGTGGAAAGTGAATGGATGGATGTGCACGCAGATGGAAGGGTGGCCACTTCCAGGAATGAGAAATGGTGAGCTGCTGTCAACATCGAGCTCCATTTTCTGTTAGGAACAAGTTCCTCGTTGCTGGCTTCCACAGGGTTTCTAATCTCAGTTCTTATCTAAAAGAAGAACAAGAACAGGTGAAAAAAAAATAGAACTGTAGAGGAGCAAAACTCGTCACCTCCAGATAATCTCTTTAGCATGCAAATTACTTTGAGCTGAAAAACCAAACTCCAAAGACTTAGGAAGAAACTTTGACCTCCCTCCAAGATCCCCTGGAGAAGAAAATGGCAACCCACTCCAGTATTCTTGCCTGGAGGAATGCTATGGACAGAGGAGCCTGGCAGGCGACAGTCCATGGGGTCACAAAGAGTCGGACACGACTGGGCGACTAACACTTTCACTAACTGCCTAAAGAATGTCGATGGAGGACTTGCTCCAAGAAGGGAGCTGCCGCCACAGATGTCTATAGGATCAACTAGGTGTGCAGACAGGGATGGACCTAGCAAAACCTGTTTGTCAAAATGCTTCTCTGAGTCCTAGTGTCTCGACAGATCCCNTAGGAAGAAACTTTGACCTCCCTCCAAGATCCCCTGGAGAAGAAAATGGCAACCCACTCCAGTATTCTTGTCTGGAGAATGCTATGGACAGAGGAGCCTGGCAGGCGACAGTCCATGGGGTCACAAAGAGTCGGACACGACCGGGCGACTAACACTTTCACTAACTGCCTAAAGAATGTCGATGGAGGACTTGCTCCAAGAAGGGAGCTGCCGCCACAGATGTCTATAGGATCAACTAGGTGTGCAGACAGGGATGGACCTAGCAAAACCTGTTTGTCAAAATGCTTCTCTGAGTCCTAGTGTCTCGACAGATCCCNACCGGGCGACTAACACTTTCACTAACTGCCTAAAGAATGTCGATGGAGGACTTGCTCCAAGAAGGGAGCTGCCGCCACAGATGTCTATAGGATCAACTAGGTGTGCAGACAGGGATGGACCTAGCAAAACCTGTTTGTCAAAATGCTTCTCTGAGTCCTAGTGTCTCGACAGATCCCTGCAAATATTTGCTTACAAATGTTTTTTTTTTTTTTTCCGACTCCATGTCAGTTGCCTTCCTCTCCTCTGAAGTGCCAACCCATGACCCCCACATCCTCTCTAGTCTCTAGCTGAAGACAGTATTCAAGGTGACCAGGGTCAGCTGTTTTGCTAAAGATATTCAGTTCTTTTGAGTATCTCCCATGTATACATTACTGAACTTTTACTTACTTGACTTCTGTTAATCCATCTCATGTCAATTTAATTCTTCTATTAATACCAGCCAGAAGAACCTACAAGGGTAAAGTTTCTTTCTCCCTGGCCAAATCAAGGGCAGCCTTTGAGTCTGGAAACCTTCCTGAAGGAGAGGTACTCAAGATATTTGACTTGTTTTCTGTGACTACTGTAATGATCAGACTCAAACTTGGCCCCTCCCCCTTCTTTTCCTTGTTTTCTACCCTGTCTGGTGAGTTACCAAGTCCTGTCATACCTTTCTCTCACAGAGCATTTCAAAACTGTCCCTTAATTTCCATTTCTATTCTTGTTGCTTTAGCTTAGACCCCATCACCTCATTTCTAGGCTGTTATTCTAATGTATCAACTACTCTATCGTCACATTTTTAAATGATTCAGTTAACACAGTGTTAAAATAAAATGCTTCTTTTGTTATTTCTTTTGTCTTTGGTGACTATACATGATTTCGTTCAATTCCTTTTCCAGCATAACGAGGCCCTTCTTATTTAATCTCTGCGTGAAGCTACTCAAACCTGAATGGCCTTCACTGTACACAGAACATGTTTTGCATGTCACCTCCCACAGTTCATTGTTTTCTCCAGCATTTACTGAGAACCTTAGAAGCTGCATGTTAGATCATGAGTATTCAGAAAAGGGCAGGAGTATGAACTGGCAAGCTCCTACCCCCCAGGTCTCAGTTTCCTGGGGTAAATAGACAACTATTTTATTAGAGAGTGAGCACGCTGCATTAGGATAAGAACAAGACTCTGGAGGAGTTCAGGGGAGGGATGCCCCTAGATCAGTCTCAAACTTTCTTCTGTGGGTCTCTTCTGTATTTCAATACTTCTTGTATTATAATTTTATATTTANCCAGGTCTCAGTTTCCTGGGGTAAATAGACAACTATTTTATTAGAGAGTGAGCACGCTGCATTAGGATAAGAACAAGACTCTGGAGGAGTTCAGGGGAGGGATGCCCCTAGATCAGTCTCAAACTTTCTTCTGTGGGTCTCTTCTGTATTTCAATACTTCTTGTATTATAATTTTATATTTATCCTAACTTGTAATTATTTGCCCCTGAAATCAGAGATAGGCTCTTACTTACCTCTGGCTTCTAAAATTCCAGTTCGGTGCCAAACCACCACTCAGTCGTGTCTGACTCTTTGCGACCCCATGGACACCAGGCTCCTCTGTCTGTGGGATTCTCTAGGCAAGAGTACTGGAGTGGGTTGCCATTTTCTTCTCCAATCAACATACACAACAGTTGTATTTCTATGAGAGGTATCATGGTGAAAGCTTTGTTCACATTTTCCCAACTGACTTCCACAATGCAGTAGGTATGATTAATGTATTATAGTATCTCTATTTTGCATAGTGAAATCAAATAACACATCCACCCATTAAGTGGAGGAGCCAGGATTAGAATCCTGCCAGGGTGATGCCAAAGCCCATGCTGCTAATGGCTCCCAAATAGTAACATATAGATGATTTACTAATGACTGAATGAATGCTCTTCTTTCTCTTTAGGTGGCTCTTTTGGGACTTCATGAAGTCTGCGAAAAAGTCAGACACATTCAAACATTATTTTCCTTTTCCTTTAAAACAAGAGTTGTGGAAGTTGAAATGACAAAAATGAAATTAGTCATCCCAGGGAAGCTGCAAGCTCCAGGCACATGCAAGGTGTTGGGCCAATAAGAAGTGCGATGAGAATTGAATGCTGATCCTGGAAGTTCTGGAAATGGAGCCCACACAATTATTTAGAAGAGATAAGAGCAAGACACGTAATGTGTTTCACTTTATGTGACCAATAAAATAATGGGACCAGGGGAGGGGGTGACACGTCGAGGGGAGGGGGACGGCTGCTTTCTGGACACTTCTGTTAGGCCTTCTCCCCTGGCTGATCTGGCTACCTTACATCATCCTCTCTGCTGAGAGAGAATGTCTCCTTCTTCTCCAGCTGCAAGCCATTAGGGAGACGATTGCAGGGGAGGAAGCGTGTCTGTGCAGAGAGACAATGAGCAGCACTGGGCCCGGCAGGATTTCTTCGCCGGCCACCATACAAGGTAAGAGAAGGGGGACCGAGCTCGTGAACAGTGTCGGCCAGCTTGCTCCTGCCTCCATCCCGCTCCTGAACATGTCCTTGGGCCCTGCAGAGGTTTCACAGACCAGACTTTTAAAATCCTCAAGCTCCTGACTTAGCTGAAGCTAACCTTGAGGATACACCCGAGGTCAGAGCTATTGAGAGAAAGGAGCTGTGATAAAGTGGAAAGAACATGGGCCCTGACTTCAGGTGCTGACTGTGTCTTGGCTTCTTCCCAGCTGGGTGTGCCTTTTTGAGTTTCGGCTTAAGGTCTGTAAATGAAGATAAAATACCCACAAAAGGTTATTTGAATGATTACATGGAATTTTGCTTGTGGAAGTGTCTAAAACTTAAGAGCTACTCCACAGTTTTTATTATCTTTAAATCCTCAGTTGAATACTTCTCTCACCCTCACACCCACCCCGGTGGATTTTGATGGAGATTGATCTTTGCTGATCTATAGAAAAAAGTGATGTAAAAGCAAACAATGGTATGATAGGGCCACAAACTATAAATGTACAATTATTTCTAGCTTCTTTCCTTGGCCAGTAAGGAGAATTCTGGCATTTTTTGCTCTTCTGGGATACAGATGGTCAAAATTCCCTTTACAAATCTGAAGATTTCCTGAAATTGACCAAATAATTAACAATTTTCCTCTTTTTCTTATAACTCTTTAATGGTCATCCATTGTACTTAAGAAGTGAAATCTCATCCCAAATTAATGAATGAAATAAAGCACAGTAAGAAATGAGGATATATAATGATTTCAAAATACTGTGAGAACTGTCTCTGTCCAAAAATTATATTTTCTTTCTGTTTGGAAAACAGCCCTCTGGAGGCCTTGCTACTATGTACTCACTCTGGGTAGAAGCAGACTGATAGCTTGGTGAGCAGAGTGCAGGCTCCATCCTAGCCCTTCCCAGGTCAGTGCTCTTGTGTGACACCTGGACCACTGTTCCTCATGCCCCTGATTAATGGGATTACAGCATCCCCCCCTCCTTTAAAGCCTTTGTCTGCTGACATCACTAGAGAGTGATTGTAGACTGCATGCACACCTCTATGCCTGCTTCTAGTGTCTAGTAACTATCAATCAAGAACAGTTCAGAATTATAAAGCAAGATATTGATTAAAGTATCAATAAAAGTTTATCAAGTACCTATAAGTGCACTATGGAGAAGGCAATGGCACCCCACTACAGTACCCTTGCCTGGAAAATCCCATGGATGAAGGAGCCTGGTAGGCTGCAGTCCATGGGGTCGCTAAGAGTCAGACACGACGGAGCAACTTCACTTTGACTTTTCACTTTCATGCATTGGAAAAGGAAATGGCAACCCACTCCAGAGTTCTTGCCTGGAGAATCCCAGGGACAGGGGAGCCTGGTGAGCTGCCGTCTCTGGGGTCGCGCAGAGTCGGACACGACTGACGTGACTTAACAGCAGCAGCAGCATAGATGCAGTAATCATCGAGACAGATGCTTTTAAAAATATTGTTTCATTTAATCCCACAGTAGAGCTGGAGGAGGTTATTATTATCCCTGTTTTACAGCTGAAAAAATTGTGGTTTGGAGGTGAAATAAGACCACATAAGAAACAAATATCAGAGGCAAATCTGAATCTGAAATCTTTCCATAGCATTGCGTGCATGCTAAATCACTTCAGTTATGTCCTGTTCTTTGCGATCCTGTGGACTGTAGCCTGCCAGGCTCCTCTGTCCATGGGATTCTCCAGGCCAGAATGCTGGAGGAGGCTGCCATGCCCTCCTCCAGGGGATCTTCCGCACCTAGTGTCTGAACCCATGTCTCTTTTGTCTCCCACTGGTAGACAGGTTCTTTACCACGAGCGCCCCCTGGGAGTATCTACACTTTTACAGTATGACGCTGCCTTAAAACTACCCATCTGGGTGATGTCACATTCCCTTCATCTCAAGGCTTCTCCCACATCACAGTGTGGGAGGGGATGTGGATTATTCCTCCAGGATAAGTGTGAAAGTGGGCTGTGCGCTAAACTGAACAACAAGGCGGCCAATAAACAGTACAACATGGATTTAATTTGAATAACTTCCTTTTCTCTTTTCTTGATTGATTAAACTTGTCAGTGAAGTGCGCTGTTCAGAGAAAATAAACAATGATCCATTTGACCTACCAGCATCCATTAGGCAACGTGCCTAATAAGAAATCTATTCATTCATTATTTTAATCATTCATTCAACACAAATGTTTACTGATATTTTATTTGGTTTTAGACTTGGCTGGGAGTCTAAAGAAGATGAATGGGGCTGAAATAAAGGGTTTTGTTCATGTAGGGAATACAGTCATGTGAACAAATAATTATGATACTCATCCTTCAAAACTCTGCCAAAATGTCTTCATCTCTAGAAGCCCTCCTGAGTTATATTAAGTACTTATCTGTTGTGTTATCATGGCAAACCATGCACAATGCTTTGTTAGCATTCAGCCATATAATACTGAAATCTGTTGGTTGCACATGACCACCTGAATAAATTCTGGGAAATTTGTAACCAAAACCAGAAAATCTTTCTTCATTTTACTCAGTATCCTACCTTCTCTTCTTCCTTCTGTGTCCAGACCTGGCTCTAACTCAGCCTAATTATCAGACTCATTTTCCTATAGGTTTGTTTGCTTGATGTCTCATGTTACCAAACCACCATATCATTACTGGGCCATATGAAGTTTTTTATAGCATGTTATAATGAAAATACCATAGGGTTGATTCATCTGCACAATATGTAGTTTTATGAAATTGACACATACTCTCAATTCTTATGAGTTTATCCTTAGGTACATCAGGGTAACGAGTGCAACAACTGTTATTAGTAAGTGAAGTTTGAACATGTATGTTTGAATCTCAGCTCTACCAGCTCAGTTACAAAATGGAAATTATACTAAAATTGAAATTATGCTTCTTTTTCTATCTCCAGGTATATCTGTGTGAAGCACATGAACAGATGAAAAAACTGTTTGAATTTACAAAGTACACATGAAGTACAAACTTAGTAATTAGGTCCATGGGATTTGAACTCAGAAGATGGATTCAAATCCTGGGTCTGTCACCGCGTTGTTGTTGTTGTGGAGTTGCTCAGTCGTGTTTGACTTTTTGTGACCCCAAGGACTGCAGCACGCCAGGCTTCCCTCTCCTTCACTATCTCCCTGAGCTTGCTCAGACTCATGTCCATCGAGTCAGTGATGCCATCCAAGCATCTCATCCTCTGTCATCCCCTTCTCTTACTGCCTTCCATCTTTCCCAGCATCAGGGTCTCTTCCAATTAGTTAGTTCTTTGTATCAAGTGGCCAAAGTATTGGAATTTGAGCTTCAGCATCAGTCCTTCCAATGAATATGTTGATTTCTTTCCTTGCTCTCCAAGGGATTCTCGAGAGTCTTCTCCAGCACCAGCCACTAGCTAAATAATCCCAAGCAGTCCTGAGCATTACTTTCCACATCTATAAATGTTCTTTAGTCCAATCGCAGGGTTCTTCTGAAGAACCTGAAGAGTAAATGTAATAACGTGTGGTGGTTGTAAAACATGTCTGCAAATTCTGACCCACTCCCCACTGAGATGTGGTCTGTGTTCCTTGCCTTGGACCTGGATGAGCTTATGAGCAACAGTGAAAATGAGCTATAACTTCTGAAGTTAGGTCGCAAAGGCCTTGCAGCTTCTTTCTTGTTCCTGGAATACTGAGCGGCCATGTAAGTCTACTAAGGCAGGAAGCTGGAGAGACATTAATTGTAGGTGCCAGACATGTGAATGAGAAAATTACTCTGCAAATGGAATTTTCCAGCCTCAACTTTTACAGTCCCTAAACAGTCACCTTCCCACCACCATTCAAGTCTTCCTAATTGATGCTCTCAGCATGGAGAAGCAGGGGCAAGACTATGCTCTGTTGAAATTCCTGGCCTGCTGCAGAATTTATGAGCATAATAATGTGGCTGTTTTAGTCCACTAAATTTCGGGTGACTCATTACACAGCCATGATCCAAAGTTGGTTGAAGCCACATATATGGAACCTTGAATATGGAGGAATAACTATAGATACAGAAGGCTGACTATAAGTTAAAAGTGGATTTTCCACCATGTGGAAGGTTGGCGCCCCTGTTCCCTGTCTTCCTCAAGTGTCAACTGTGTTTAGCACAATACCTTGCACATAACACTGAATAAAAAGTGTCTGTCTACCTCATTCTGCTGATGCTATAAACATCCTTGGTTCTGGTTTCAGAATCCTCCCCATTCACTGCCATGCTTTCTTGCCCTCAAAGTACCCTGGTATTTTTTTTAGATTACCTGCCTCTCTCCCACTGCTAACAGATGCTAGGGACTGAATGTTTGTGTCCTCCAGCATTCATGTGTTAAGCCATAATCTCCAATGTGATGGAATTTGGAGGTGAGGTCTCTGGGAAACAACCAAGTTTAGATAAAGTCATGGGAGGTGAAGCTTCATGATGGGGTTAATGTCCTTAAAATGGTAACAGGCCAGAACTCTCTCTCTCTTTCTACCCTGTGAAGATACAGCAACAAGGCAGACTGAAAACAAGGAAGTTTGTTCTCCCCAGACACAGAATCTGCTGGCACCTTGATCGCGAACTTCTCAGCCTCCAGAACTGTAAGAAACAAATTCTTGTTGTTTAAGCCACCAGGCCATGGTATTTGTTATCACAGTCCTTTTGAGCTGCGACAACAGAATATCCTACACTGAGTGACTTATAAACAAAGAAACTTATTTCTCTTAGCTCTAGAAGCTAGGAAGTTCCATGATCTGGTGAGTCCCCACTTCTGGGTTCACTGGTGGCCATCTTTTTACTGTGACCTCACATGGCAGAAAGGACAAATAAGGCCTTTGGGATCTCTTTTATAAGAGTACCAATCTCATTCATGAAGGCTCTGTTCTCAAGACTTAATCACTTCCCAAAGCTCCACCTTCAAACAACATCACATTTGAAGTTAAGACTTCAGCATATGACTTTGGGGGACAAAAACATTCATGCTTAGAACACAGCTGGAGCTAAGATGACAAATTTACTGGGTGAGATCCTGTCCCCACTTCTGAAGGGAAGGGGATTTGAACAGTTTAAGCCAATCACTGTATCCCCATTCCCTGGCAAGAGGGATTGTTTCTGAGATAAACCTGAGACCTAATTAAGTTCTATCAGAAAGAATCAGTCTGATGAGAACCAATTTAGGCCAATGATTTCCAGTCCATGTGAAAAGTTACTGGAAATCTCTTCATTCTTTTCCTGAAAAGAAAGAAGTGATGTATTTCACTGCAGTAAAGAAGAAAGGTTACAGCTGCTGGCCTGGGGTTAGAGATGTCAAGGGTAATGGTAGGCTGTACCAAAATGGAGTTCACAGTATGGAAAGCAGAATAGAGACGGGAGATTTGGGGCTTTTGTACACATTTTGACCATGACATCAAAGCCTTATTTAGAGTCTGTTTTCTGAATTGTTCAATTAGAAGATGTAATAATTTTTCTCTTTCAGTTTAAGCCATTTGGGGGNTACCAAAATGGAGTTCACAGTATGGAAAGCAGAATAGAGACGGGAGATTTGGGGCTTTTGTACACATTTTGACCATGACATCAAAGCCTTATTTAGAGTCTGTTTTCTGAATTGTTCAATTAGAAGATGTAATAATTTTTCTCTTTCAGTTTAAGCCATTTGGGGGTGAAACTTTCATCACTCTACTCCAAAGAGTCCTTCTAATTTTGGTTGTTGCTGTTGAGTTGCTCAGTTGTGTCTGACTCTTTGTGACCCCCTGGACTGCAGAACACCAGGCCTCCCTGTCCTTCACCATCTCCTGCAGCTTGCTCAGATTCATGTCCATTCAGTCAGTGATGCCATTCAACCACCTCATCCTCTGCCATTCCTTTCCTCCTGCCTTCCATCTTTCCCAGCATCAGGGTCTTTTCCAGTGAGTCAGATCTTTGCAGCAGGTGGCCAAAGTATTGGAGTTTCAGCTTCAACATCAGTTCTTCTAATGAATATTAAGGACTGATTTCCTTTAGGATGGACTGCTTGGGTCTCCTTGCAGTCCAAGGGACTCTCAAGAGTCTTCTCTAACACAACAGCTTAAAAGCATCAATTCTTTGGAACTTAGCCTTCTTTATGGTCCAACTCCCACATCCATACATGACTTTTGGAAAAACCATAGCTTTGACTAGACAGGCTTTGTTGGCAAAATAATGACTCTGGTTTTTAATATGCTGTCTAGTTTTGTCATAGCTTTTCTTCCAAGGAGCAAGTGTTTTTTTAATGTCATGGCTGCAGTCACCATCTGCAGTGATTTTGGAGCCCAAGAAAGTAAAATCTGTCGTGTTTCCATTTTTTCTGCTCATCTATTTGCCATGAAGTGATGGAACCGGGTGCCATGACCTTGCTTTTTGAATGCTGAGTTTCAAGTCAGCTTTTTCACTCCCCTCTCTCACCTTCATCAAGAGGCTCTTTAAGTCCTCTTCATTTTCTTCCCTTTCTGGGGCTTCCTCAATAGCTCAGTTGGTAAAGAATCAGCCTGCAATGCAGGAGACCCCAGTTTGATTCCTCGANGCTTTTTGAATGCTGAGTTTCAAGTCAGCTTTTTCACTCCCCTCTCTCACCTTCATCAAGAGGCTCTTTAAGTCCTCTTCATTTTCTTCCCTTTCTGGGGCTTCCTCAATAGCTCAGTTGGTAAAGAATCAGCCTGCAATGCAGGAGACCCCAGTTTGATTCCTCGATCGGGAAGATCTGCTGGAGAAGGGACAGGCTGCCCACTCCAGTATTCTGGCCTGGAGAATACAGTACATGGGGTCGCAAAGAGTTGGAAACGACTGAGCAACTTTCACTTTCTGCCATAAGGGTGATGTCATCTGCATATCTGGGGTTATTGATCTTTCTCCTGGTAATCTTGATTCTGGCTTGGGCCTCATCCAGCCTGTCATTTTTCATGATGTACTCTGCATATAACTTAAATAAGCAGGATGACAATATGCAGCCTTGATGTACTCCTTTCCCTATGTTGAACTAGTCTGTTGTTCCATGTCCCATTCTACCTGTTGCTTTTTGACCTGCATACAGGTTTCACAAGAGGTAGGTAATGTGGTCAGGTATTCCCCTCTCTTTAAGAATTTTCCAAAGCTTATTGTGGAAAATTTTGGTAAAGTTGATTAAATAAATTATCTCTAATGCTACATTTTTGGCAGTTGTTTCTCAGCAAAGTTAACTTGGAATTGTAACTGTTGTTTTTGTATTAAAGTTTTTTTTTTTTTTTGATGTGAACCATTGTTAAAGTATTTACTGAATTTGTTACAATATTGCTTTTGTTTTATGTTTTGATTTTTTTGGCTGTGAGGCATGTGGGATCCTAGCTGCCCAACCAGAGATCAAACCTGCACCCCTGCGCTGGAAAGTGAAGCTCCAACTACTGAATTGCCTTGTAGCTGTTACGGGGTTTATGCTATCGTTACATTGACAGTGCAAGTAGGTAATGCAGAAGAGCGTGCTCCTCTCAAATGGACATGAAATAACCAGATTCATTACTTTTTCAGTTTTGAAATGCTTTTCTCGTCACATAATCATACACGAAAATTTCAAATCATTGTTACTGTAGAATTAACCATGGAACTATTTATTTGTGTTATTTATTAATAATCTTTTAAACATTCCTCAGAAACAGGAGCTATTTTTTAGATATAGCTATATAAAATCACTGCAGATGGTGACTGCAGCCATGAAATTATAAGACGCTTACTCCTTGGAAGGAAAGTTAGGATCAACCTAGATAGCATATTAAAAAGCAGAGACATTATTTTGTCAACAAAGGTCCATCTAGTTGAGGCTATGGTTTTTCCTGTGGTCACGTATGGATGTGAGAGTTGGACTGTGAAGAAAGCTGAGCTCCAAANCACAAAGAGTCAGACATGACTGAGCAACTTTCACTTTCATTCACTAAGTCATGTTTGACTCTTTTGCAACCCCATGGACTACAGCCCACCAGGCTCCTCTGTCCACGGGATTTCCCAGGTAAGAATACTAGAGTGGGTTGTCATTTGCTTCTCCAGGGGATCTTCCCAACCTAGGGACTGAACCCACATATCTTACATTTCAGGTGGATTCTTTTACCACTGAGCCATGAGCGAAGCCCACTATGTTAACTGTTTCTTAATTATTATGTTCAATAATATACATTCTCTAGACATTTTGGAAGTAAAATTCTTTTTTAATATAAATTTATTAATTTTAATTGGAGGCTAATCACTTTACAGTATTGTAGTGGGTTTTGCCATACATCAACATGAATCTGCCACAGGTATACACATGTCTCCCATCCTGAACTCCCCTCCCACCTCTCTCCCCATCCCATCTCTTTGGGTCATCCCAGTGCACCAGCCCCAAGCATCCTGTATCCTGCATCGAACCTGGACTGGTGATTCATTTCACAGATGATATTATACATGTTTCAATGCCATTCTCCCAAATTATCCCACCCTCTCCCTCTCCCACAGAGTCCAAAAGACTGTTTTATACATCTTTGTCTCTTTTGCTGTCTCGCATACAGGGTTGTTACCGTCTTTTCTAAATTCCATATATATGCGTTATTATACTGTACTGGTGTTTTTCTTTCTGGCTTCGTTCACTCTGTATAGTAGGCTCCAGCTTCATCCACCTCATTAGAACTGATTCAAATGTATTCTTTTTAATGGGTGAGTAATACTCCATTGTGTATATGTACCACAGCTTTCTTCTCTATTCCTCTGCTGATGGACATCTAGGTTGCATCCATAGAGAATTTTACAAAGTGCTTTTGACGTCATTACTCCATTACTCATGTACCCTTCATTTAATATAAATATACATTATTATTCTTACCCTTATTCTATCTATTCTATATAATTTTTATATTTTTAAAGAAATAACCAAGTCATCTAAGTGGAACTGCCAATCACATGCTTTTGAAAAGGAAATACATGGACCGTGGGAGTGTCCTATCTGGAGACTAAACAAGAGATCTACACAGGGATAACAGATGATACCACCACATTCTTCCTTCTTTCTTTCTTTTTTGTTTTTTGGTCAAATTAGTTTAAATAAATAGGTCCTTGGGTTTTAAAACATGCTGACTCATGAGTGTGTTTTTGGCCACCTTGATAGATATTATCCTCTCTTTACTTCAATCTTGCTTGATTTTAGTTAATTCTAGAGTCACTAGATTCAAAAAGCAAATTAAAATTCCTCCTAAACAAGTACCTTTTCAATTTTCAGGACAAATGGAATCCCCAAATATTATGAACATTTCCTATCCTCCTGTTTCCCCTTATTCTGTTTCATTTCAATCTTGGGTTGCCTGATTCCTGAACTTTGGTTTATTTCTGCAATGGCTGGATGCTTTTCTCACAGTGGAATGGGCACCTCCAAAGAGCTAATATTTCCATCTTAAAGCACTTCTATACAAATTTCTAGCCAGCCGACAGGACATATTAACATGTCTCAAGAGAAGCCTATGTGTATACACACACGCACACACACACCCCACGATTAAGAAATTGCATCATTCCCAGAATCCTAAATATGTTGCCATCTAGACACATATTACTATTACCAACTTCAACCATTATTAAGATTTTGTGTCAGTGCAAGAAAGTAATAGACAAATATCACAAGATGAAGGAAAGGGGAAAATCTCTCATGTTAGGGTTTTCCAGTCCATTTCTATCTATTGAGTTCATGATCCGGGTACCTAAGTATCAATAGACAGGAATCTGAGAAGGTTTACCTACACCATCAAGTGTACTCGCACACCTTACTGAAGGCCAAGGTGGTGCTGAAAGCCCACGCTGTTGCTGTTGGCACTTCCCTGCCTGTGTTTTCAGGGGCCTAGTTTACAAGACTGCGGAGAGTCTTGCCTCTCTCTGGTCCATCCTTAGCAAGTACAATCTGAAACCAAGATTTCATCAGGTAGCTCCTCTTTCTTTCAGAGCTTTGCTTCCCTCCCTTCATCATCGTGGTGCAATGGGAGGACACTCCACTGCAGAGTTCTGCCTGTGGGTCCCCCTCCAACATCGTTTTGCATCTCTTCTTGCTCTCAGGCTGTGTTCAAGCAACACAACACGTGGCTCCCTGCAAACAAAGTGTGTCTTAGTCCTGCTTAATACCTTCCAAAGGCTGCCCGTGACACTGAAGGTAAAACCTGATTCCAGACCCTGTATGATCTGGCCTCTGCCAGTTTCTCCAGCCTCATCTTTTACTGTTTTCTGCCTGTCCACTACTTCAGTTTTGTTCCTTTTGCAGCCAAGCTCTTCCTTTATGCAAGGCTTTTTATCACATGCTGTTCTGTCCACTTGGAATGGTCTTTTTGTCCTTTCTTAACAATCACTGTGAGATGATGATATTTATTTGCTTAGTCACTTTAGTCATGTCCAACTCTTGCAACTCTATGGACTGTAGTCCGCCAGGCTCCTCTTCATGGGATTTCATGGCTGAAGCCTCTCATCCTTCAGATCTCATATAAATATCAGGCTTCTCTGGTGGCTCAGATGGTAAAACCTGTGTTCAATCCCTGGGTTGGGAAGATCCCCTGGAGGAGGGCATGGCAACCTGCTCTAGTATTCTTGCCTGGACAGAGGAGCCTGGTAGGCTACAATCTGGGGTTGCAAAGGGTTGGACACAACTGAGCGCCTAAGCACAGCAACACATAAATATCACCAGGGCCTCCTTGGTGACTCAGTCGGTAAAGAATCTGCCTGCAGTGCAGGAGATCTGGATTTGATCCCTGGGTGGGGAAGATCCCCTGCAGAAGGAAATGGCAACCCACTCCAGTATTCTTGCTTGGGAAATCCCATGGAGAGGAGCCTGGTGGACTACAGTCCATAGAGTTGCAAGAGTTGGACACGACTAAAGTGAATGAGCAAATAAATATCACCATCTCACAGTGACTGTCCATGGCCACTGTATTCAATGTAGTAATCTTTTATAAAGGAGTCAAATTATTTTGCTCATTAGCGTCTACCAGAGTGTCATGTTTTTAAAAAATAAATCAAGTAACATTTCTTCCCAAGAGTCTTCGAGATTCTCTCTGATGTCTTTGCTAACCACCCAGATGAAACTGATTTTTTTCAGTCTCATCCTAATGGCATAATGTATGTAGGTAATTATGTTGCATTTAATTGTTTATATGACTGTCTGTCCCACCAGTCTTTGAGATCCTTGAAGCCTATATCAGACATTTTTGCATTTTCAGGACTTGAAAAATACTAAGTTCTCCATGAGCAGTAGCTGAATACAGTGAATGAATGAATTCAAAGTTTGATTTCATGTTTGAATAACTCAGAATCTCAGGGCACCAAATGCATGTCCATGCACAGGTCAAAGTATGGGGCCATGTTATGGGATTTAGTTTAGCAGACAAATCTGTCTTATGTTCATCTTTCTTCTTTTCCTACCTCAGCTCTTTCAAAGATAACTTGGACCAAGAAACCTCTTTCCCAGCATGCTGAGGGAAAATGTCTGTGCTAAGCGATACTAAGCAGATTCACTGTACCCTGCCTACCCAGATAGACTTGCTATCCCATTCTAGAAGCTTTATCTCCTAGTGTTCTATCTGCATTGCAGCAGTATTCGGGTTATCTCAGCCCCTGACTCCGTCTCTGATATCATCTACCAGTTCTTGCTAAAGGAGTCAACCTAAACAGCTGTATTTATGTATCAGCTGACCTCTGCATTTGACCAGCAGTAACTGGACTAATGTGGAGACTGGCCCAAGCTAAGTCAAACAGGTTCACTTATCCTAAGGCAGAAGGTCACAGTCTGGATGTAAGTTCTCCCACTTTCCAACCTAGACACTTGGACTTCACATCCCTATTTTCTTTTCCCTATCTCATTCATAAGAGAAATTGAGGTTGGCTGAGGATGGAGCACAATCCTGATCAGAAAGCCTGGTAGTAAGGTTTGCAGGAAGAGTGAAAGTGGTTTGTGAGTTCTGAATCCCTCCAGAAGGAAACTTTGTTTCAGCTGCAAGATGCAGCTGAGCAAAAAGTGGAAGGAAGAGAGGATGCTATAAACAGCTCTAACACTTGGGAAGAATGGCCTAGAGTTTGAACCACACTTGCATTGGTAAGTCTGTCCTGCCCAAGCCAGGTAGCACCTGCTGGTCCAAGGAAGCAAGTCCAGGGACTGGAGACACTAGCTTGCATACCTGTATTATGTAATCTTGGGCAAAATCGCTGGACTTCTTGAATTCTTTGTTTCATCTCAAGGGCAAGATGTAATAACTGTCTCCCTTTCCTCACCAATTCTTCTCTTTTTCTTAACTATTTATTTATCTACATTATTTGGCTGGTCAGGTCTTACTAGCAGCACACANACTTGACTTCTTGAATTCTTTGTTTCATCTCAAGGGCAAGATGTAATAACTGTCTCCCTTTCCTCACCAATTCTTCTCTTTTTCTTAACTATTTATTTATCTACATTATTTGGCTGGTCAGGTCTTACTAGCAGCACACACGATCTTCGTTGCATCATGTGGGATCTTTCGCTGTGGTGCACAGATGCCCTAGCTGTGGCCACGGGTTTAGTAGTTGAGGTGTTTGGGTTTAGGTGTACCGTGGGATATAGCATCTTAGTTCCCAGACCAGGGACTGAACCCTCATCCTCCGCATTACAAGGCAGATTCTTAATCACTGGCCCGCCAGGGAAATCCCACCAAGTCTTCTTTGAACATCAACAGAAATAATGAAACGTAAATAAAACTTCTTAATGAGTAATAGAAAAATCTAGACTAATATCCTTAAGAAACAAAACAACCAAATGGATGGCAGAGGATAATATGTGAAGCTGAATCTGTGCCTAAGAACATAAGGAAACCTGACAGGCAGATGAAAAGATTTTAAATGCACCCCATGTTTGGTGCATCGCTGCACTGCCAAGGTCATTAAAAACCCCCAATGCGTGTGTTAAGTCGTGTCCAACTCTCCACGACCCCATGGACTGTAGTCCACCAGGCTCCTCTGTCCATGGAATTTTTCAAGGAAGACACTGGAGTGGGTTGCCATTTCCTTCTCCAGGGGATCTTCCCCAACCAGGGATCAAACTTGCATCTCTTGAGTCCTGCATTGGCAGAAAGAGTGTGTTTTTTTGTTGTTTT
The DNA here is from genome assembly GCA_006410615.1 of Neotragus moschatus. Lineage (NCBI taxonomy): Eukaryota > Metazoa > Chordata > Mammalia > Artiodactyla > Bovidae > Neotragus > Neotragus moschatus. The sequence continues at coordinate 50,525 of SJYA01003188.1, read as the reverse complement.
TTTGTTGTTTTTTTTTTTAACTTCTGGTGCCACCAAGGAAGTCCCAAGTAATGACTGTTATATAACCAGAGGCCATTCTTCCTTCTTTGCTTCATAGAAGCAGTTCCTTTTATTATTCTTCAATCAGAAAGAAAGACATAGGTAACAGAAGAATATGATTTTACCTGAAGTGACTGTGCAGTAAATAAAAGTCTGGTATTATATGCTTAAAATGCGGACCCTTTTTGATAACTGTTGCTCTGTAAATAGAGAAAGAGAATGAGAGACAGAGAGGGTGAAAGGGAGAGAGAGAGAGACAGAGCGAGCCAGCCAGACTTTTCTAAAACTTAAATCTTCCTTTTTCCTTCCCACCAGGTTCAAAGTGAAGTATTGCTCTTTTAAGTTTAATGTCCTAAATTCTTCCCCCTTGAGCTCAAGTACTTCTTCACCAAGTCACTTTCTAAAGGAGAGGAATACTATACCTCTGGACCTGATTTTTAAAACTCTAGATTGCATTTCGGATTTCTGCAAGTTTCACATTAAAGTTAAAAATCTTTGCCAGCTTCACACAATTATGTCCTTTTGTATTTCACAGTAAAAGAGCAAAGTAGTTAGAAAATGTTTGCATGACTCATTTTTTATATAACTCTGAAGTTTGGAAAAACTTTCCCTTCTAATAAGTCCCTCCTGTTAACACATCCTCACCCCTAGCATCCTGATGACTTTTACTTTCATCTCCAGGTCGGGTGGCATATCCATGCTAGCCTACTGTGGGACAGATACTTAATAAATATAACTGCACATAAGCCTAAGGAAAAACAACTTAGGATGTAGATATTTCCCCCTTTCTTTAACGATAAGGAAGCCAAGGATCTACGGAGTTAAGAATTATACTGAAAATCTCAGGTAGGAAATGGCAAAGTTAGAATCTGAACTGAGATTATTTCTTCCCTTCNTCAGCACTGAGGCTTTAATTTGTTATGCGTCTGCTGGCCCTTCTACCCATGGGTTTCAGCTTGTGCCAAGTCATGCCCACTGCTTCGTGCTCTCTGCACACTAGAGGAGCCACCATTGTGCCAGGAGCTTGCACAAACACAGAGGCATCACAGCGCAAACCGGAACTCACAGGCAGAAATGTCAACTGTGATGCAGGTCCTCCAATTCCTTGTCGCCTGTTGGAGAGGGGCTCCTTTCCTGGACCAGACTCCCCAGTGCATCCGGCTGCGGCTCATCCCAGGCGTGTCCTCTGCACTGCTCTGAGGGCGCTGGGAGCTTGTGCAGCTGCTCACCCTTCTGACTACAGGTTCCAGCCTGTTCCAAGGGACACTACGGCTATTGGTTTAAATGCACTGCATGCGCCATAAAAGCAGATGAAAAGCCTGAATTCAGAAGAAGGGCATCATCTGCAAAGTTGGCAAGCTGGAGAAATAACTTTCAACCCCAGGCTGTGTGACTCAAAGCCACTACTCTAAGTTGCTATGAGATACAGACACCTTACCTGGGGTTTCAATCACTTATCTATCATAAACCAAACAGACTTCACTTCTTTTTTGGATGCCAAAGTCTCTTCACGCATTGTGTCTGCAGAAGCCATGTGGAGAAATCAAGCGCATATAATAAATTTGCACACACAGAAGTGTGAGAACTGAAAATGAGAGCATTGACCCAACAGCAAATATCTGTGTATCTAGGTCGTTTCAAAGCAGATCTTTAGGGCACAGCTTTGTTTTAAAGATTAGAGGGAACAGTAACTTTGGTCAGACAGACCAAGATTAGAATGACAGCTCTCCCACTTACTGGCTGTGTAATCTGGGACCTGACTCTTGTTTTCAGGAATCATTTGGACTCATACGGCTAAAGGAAGGTTTCTTAGCATGTCTGGCTTTGCATGGCGAACTGTCACAGCATCCATTTAGCTGGACTTAGGTGAAGATTTGTTTCTTTAGAAATTAAAGCATTTTCCACTGTTGTGAGTGACAGCAAGTCAACAGCTGCTGTAGAAGTGTCAACACTCACAGATACCTTCCAATTATCCTCGAAGCTCTGATGACGAGGAAAAAGCAACAGTCTTTGCCTGAGGAGTTGCCTTTGGGAAAAGCACAGGCATTTTCAAGTGCACTAGGCAAGCGGATTTGACAGAATAAGTGAGGGTATCTGAATGGAACCACAATCAGGCAGAATGGCTTTCATCACGGTAATCTCTGCCAAGTCCAGTCCATTATTCTCAGGGTACAAAGAGGCCTATTTCCACATGGCAAAGGATATGCCATATGAGATTGGAAACAGCCTCAGGTTTCTGAAAACAAAAATTCTCTTGTTTCTACATATACAGATTGAGCATGCTATTGACTGAAGTTGTGGCACCACCGTGGTTTTGACCTGACAAGGGAGTTTTTTATATTAATACTTAGCCTGAAATCAAACCAAGTAAGTTTGAATCACAGTTCTATCACTTACTGGATGTGTGCTCTTAAGGAGATCCCCAAATCCCGTGGTAAGACAATCTCTTTCCCATTAATAAAGGAAGTAACACAGCTGATCTGAGAATTACACCAGTTAGTTATTATACTTAAGGCAGTGAGCTACCACAAATCGTTATTAGCAGCTATTGCTACCTCAGCCTTCCTGTCTCGGACACTGTGGGTGACACTTGTATTCTGTGTCCTTTGTCAAGGTCATGGTTGTCACTACTGCCACATGTAGGTAGGGTGCTTTATGCTCTTTAAAAAGCCTGCCTATTCCTTCACTTAGTTATCTTTGTAACAATCCACAGAGGCAAAGATACTGCAACTCGGGAGCTCATCTAATAAAACATGTAACCTAACAAACAACTGTCAGGCACATTAGGGCCTGAATTATGTACCAGGAGAAATGCAAAGACGTTTAGCAGGGCTTTCAGACTACTAAGAATAGGCAGAGAGATTTAGAAACATTGTTGACTAGCTACAATACTGCAGACTTTCTGTTGGGTGGATCACCAGTATTAGCTACTATTATCCTCACTATGCTGTTGTTGTTGCTCCTTTGCTAAGTCGTGTCCGAGTCTTTGTGACTCCATGGACTATACAGTGCAAGCATAGCTTAAACTGAGGTTTCACAGGTAGTAATGATCAGAATGGAATTTTAGCCCTGCTATACTTGACTGGAAACTTCACGTTCTTTCTAGTATGCAATGATGTTCATTCAAATAATAATAGTAACTAAAGCATGCATAAGGGCCACCCATCACAAAGCAATTAGAGCTTGCACCACTATGTCCCCGATTCTGAGGGTGAGTGACTGGGAGCCTCAGGAACTGGTATCAAAGATGAGGCTCTAATCGATCAGCTTTACCTCTCCAGCGCCTATCACAGGGCAGATCACGGGGATTGAGTACATACTGGTGTAATGACGGGGACAGAAGAGGCAACGAGCAGTAAGGAGGAGCAGGCTGGGTGCAGAATCGGCCCACTGGTCTTCAATATCCCTACAAGTTTCTACTGTCCTTTTGACATGCTTCCTGAGTCACTAAGGATTTTGCTCATTTCTGTTTGTGTGCACTCTGTTTTTCCAGTGTTCTAGATATGAACACAGTTTCCAGGTGTTATACTGACAGCTGATTGATACAGCCTATAAAAGGACTGTTGTTTCTGTTAGGTTCTGAAGGCAAGAGCATTTTGGCAATAGCACCACATTTGCTCAGATCTGTTACTAAGCTTCCCATTAGCAGTTATCTGAGAACATTTTGACAGCAACCCCAACATTGTGCACACGCAGGATTGATTTCTTAAAACGGAAACTCGGAACTTGACAGCTACTTCTGCTGGGCTGTTCATGAAGAGATGGCTTTCTGAAAGATGCAATTTTAGGGATTGTTTAGATGGTGGGAGTGGGTAGGTTGAATGTCAGTGTAGATAGAGAGGCTTGTTAGGCTGAAGGTATGTCCAGGGATGGCTGAAGAGATTGATAAGTAGCTTTGGGTCCAGGGGGCTGGCCTGGTCGGGGAGAGGAGACTGCCTGAGAGAAGACCCTGTAGGAGAGAGTGAAGGCCTTAGAAAAAATATGGCTGCAATGAGAAAGGTGGCCCTAGTGGTAAAGAATCCTCCTGCCAGTGATGAAACGTAGGAGACAGGGGTTGTATCCCTGGGTTGGGAAGATCCCCTGGAGGAGGAAACGGCAACTCACTCCAGGACTCTTGCCTGGAGAATCCCATTGTCAGAGGAGCCTGGTGGGCTAGGGTCCCTAGGGTCACAAAGAGTCAGACGTGATGAAGCTACTTAGCACGCACACATGCATAGTGAGAAACAGCTATAAGGCCTGGAATGGGCTGGAAGGAAGGGGAGAAAGTGAGCTCTGGGAGGACGTGGGGCCTCTCATCTTTTCCATCTCCTCAAACCCCTTCTAGCAGGACTGCCTGTACTGTGCTCAGAAGCACCAAAGAGACGCTAAAGCAATAGATTTTCTGTCTCCAATAAATCAAATGCCTACTTCCATGTGTTAAACCTAGGATGAAAATACCGTGAACAAGGCTAGCTTGATTCAAGGGCAGCATTTCTTCCATAAGTCCCATACATTGAGGATGATTCATAATTACAGTGGACGCTAGAAACAGGAATCCCATTGTGGTCCTGCAAAGCATCCCCACATTCAATTATTGCCTTTCGCTTTCCATGCCTAATGAGTCCCAGCAGTTCATAGCTAATATAAGAAGCAGAAAGCCACCTGTCACATTTTAAAAAA
>SJYA01003188.1:19873-42693 GCA_006410615.1 Neotragus moschatus | reverse complement strand
CTGCTCTCATGGCTTTCTATTCGGAAAGCCAAGATTTACCCTCAGCACCTTCTCACTCCCTTTTTACCCATTCAAAAGAACTAATGTTCTTAGTGCCCCTGACATCATTTTGGCTGAGGTATTTTTTTTTTTTTTCCATTTGGAGGGAATTTTACCAGGTACTTTTTCCATAGCCTTAAAATTTTGGTAGCGACATGGTGATAAGGGGATTAAAGGTAGGAGCCCAACTTACAATCTATTTTTAAAAATGATTATTGAGTCCATCTGGTTTTACTAATCATAAGCAGAAGTTATTCTTGCTTCCTGTTATGCAGAATATTATCACTGAAAAATTATAGAAAGGACAGGGAACTTAGTGATTTTAGCAAGACGAAAGGAAACGGGGTTCTTAGCATTTTGCCAGTTACAGGTCTTCTGAGAAGAAAACACATTTACTAAAGCTGACCTGGAGAACACGAAGAATGAAGTGCTTGGATCTCCTCAGTCACTGGCCTCTGAAGCAGTGGAGGGGAGAATGCTGGTCTACTCACCCCCGGAGACCCCTTCAGAAGTGGCACAGAGCTTGCCATAGGCTGACTGTGAGGTTGCCCTTGGGACAGAATTGCAAGGCATCTAAGGTCCTCATCTCAATGATAAGGTATCTAGACATAACATCTGGGAAGCCACCCCCTTAGAAAACACAGCAGTTTCTTTGTGCAGTAGTCTCTCTTCTTTTCCTGGCCTCGCCATCTCCCAGGACTCCCATCTAACCATACCAGCTTACCCCAAACTGCCTGGAATTCAGAATGTCTTTCCAAATTTTCTGTCTGTAACTAGATGCCCTGGAATCAATGNGAAAACACAGCAGTTTCTTTGTGTAGTAGTCTCTCTTCTTTTCCTGGCCTCACCATCTCCCAGGACTCCCATCTAACCATACCAGCTTACCCCAAACTGCCTGGAATTCAGAATGTCTTTCCAAATTTTCTGTCTGTAACTAGATGCCCTGGAATCAATGGAATTAAGATGTTGGGAAGTTGGAAACTGACATGGCAGGTCTCTATCTGTGATGGAGAAGGTAGGTTTGTACCTTATTGTTGCCTCATCCAGGAGTACAAGAGGAGAGACCTATAAATCAACAAGGTGCTATGAGACGGAATCCTAGGATCTCTGTAATATTCCAGCTGGAATCCTGTAGCCAGAACTCAGCAAAGGCTGGAAGCAGTTTAGGATTTAGGAAGAAAGCACATCTTGAACTGTCACATGTACCTGGTAGTTGGAGACTTATTTTGTGATTCAGCCTGGGAAGCCATCTGAGCGTGGAGGGCCCCCTGAAATGTTGAAAAGGTCAGGAGAGGGGCAAGTAATGTTTAACTTACATAAGAACATCATGGTTAGTTCTGCCTCTATAAAAAAATATTTTGAATAGTAATGTGTGCATCAGAGAATAGTCTTTTCATTATTAGAGCCGTAGCTGTAGAAAGAAAAGCTAAAGACTAAACTTCATCANGAAATGTTGAAAAGGTCAGGAGAGGGGCAAGTAATGTTTAACTTACATAAGAACATCATGGTTAGTTCTGCCTCTATAAAAAAATATTTTGAATAGTAATGTGTGCATCAGAGAATAGTCTTTTCATTATTAGAGCCGTAGCTGTAGAAAGAAAAGCTAAAGACTAAACTTCATCAATGATTTGAGAGAATAGCAGGTACATTACCATATGTGAAACAGATGACCAGCATAAGCTCAAGGCATGAAGCAGGGCATCCAAAGCTGGTGCTCCGGGACAACCCAGAGGGATAGGGTGGGGAGGGAGGTGGGAGGGGGTTTCAGAATGGGGGGCACATGTATATCTGTGGTCAATTCATGCTGATGTATGACAAAAACCATTACCATAATGTAATTATCCTCCAATCAAAATAAATTAATTNTAAGAGTATGTCAGAGAAATGTTGTGTCAGTCTGACCTGATTCATTAAAGAAACTCCCAGGAGAGGCTTTTATGAGGGGCTGGCTTCACGCCTGATCCTTGAAGGGTTTGCGGCATCATTGTGCTACTAGGTGACATGAAGCCATGTTCACGATCAAGCCTCAGAACAGGAGGTGCTGGTTTTCATTCTTTGTTTTAGGAGGGCTTCCTTGCTCCCTCTCATTCCTCTTCCTTTTCCCTTTCTTTCTGTTTCTTAAATAAAGACAGATAAGTGGACACTAACTAATAAGTATGACTAAGCAAACCTAAAAGGATCCAGAGTTGTTTATGTTACGATCTTTGGTAACTCCTGGAGTAGAAGAAGGTAGAAGGGGGAACTAAACACAGACATTGCCATGTCAGAAACCAACTATTCTTCTTTCAGTCCAGGCACATCTATCTTCTCAACTCTGCTCACGCTTGATATCTGTTCTGAACCTGGGTGGAGAAAAGGCAGGGAGATGCTGGTTCTCAGAATTTCTGATTTCATATCAGACTCCATCCTTGTGGCTCACAATTATTATCTGTTCCTGGAAGACTTGACAATTTCACCCACAGGGTCAATCTGAGAGCTGCATTCTTGGCATCTCCAATGCACAGACAATCTTACATTAAGGCACTCATCATTTTAAATTGTGGCCTTTTGATTACATTGCTTTCTTTTCTAGCATACTGTGGGCTACTTGATGGAAAGGAACATGACTTTTTCATGCTTGTATTCCCAGTTTTACCAGCAGCGTATCTAAATGTAGCAGGTTCTCACTAACTGCAAATGAATATTGAGTGTATGAAGAATTGCATGGGTGGGTAGGTAGATGAATGGTTGGATGGATGGATGGATGGATGGATGGATTCTGACCTCGTATTTCCTAGGAACTTAACATTTCTCCTCTGAAAAATAAAGAATGTTGATGAATACTTCTAAGACCTTTCCTAGCATGCTGGGATTCTATAATTCATTGACTAGGGCTTTAGTTCCAAAACACGCCTCTGGATTCCTAGCTTTTCTTTTTCTTTTTTCCCCCTCTCCTTGACAAGGATCCTGATTCCTATTGTTTTAGGAATTATTCCTATTAGACCACCTGGAGTCTGCATCCCAGCTTTCCTATTGCATTTTCCTGCTTAAACCTGGCTTTGCTCACTTGTCTGGCTTTTGGGCCTCATCTGTTTAAGTCACATTGCCTCTGCTCCTCCCTGTCTCTCTCCCATCCCAATCGATGAACGGCATCATTGTCTGAAATGCTACACTAGAACTGATGAATGATTCGTTGTCTCACAATGGCCCCGAGGTACGTGTTGTGGGAAGGAATGGTCGTAATGCTTCTGTCCTTTCTTCCATCCATACATCCATCTATCCATCCTTCCCATACTATTTTTATAAGTGGGTATTATTTGCCAGATACATTATATGTGTTCTTGTCTTTTAGAAAAAGTGATGAGTGAGTTGGTTGCCTGATCTCCATAAGCTTAGCATCTAGTAGAGATAAGCATCTAAATCAGTAAGTATAATACAGGCGTCTGTACAGGGTACTATCAGAGATCAGAGGAGAGAATGATCAGTATATCTAAAAGAGAAAGACGGATGTCTTGAGCTGAACTAATGAGAAGCTGCAAGCAGATAAGTATGGTTGGAGGTTGGAGCATTAGGGAAAGGAAATAAACAGAGGTTGCTAGTAGGCCCACATCACAACTTAATGTTTCTCTCCACCATCTCTTGCTTCTTTCTCCTCCCTTCAGTAGGTATTGACCTCAAAGGCACTTCCTGATAAACATCCTATATGCTTAACTCTGCCTCAGAGACTGCTTTACTGAGAATACAACCTACTATCTAAGAAGACTTCCTGTAACTAGTGAAGAGACATGAGACAGGAGAGTAACGTGACATCAATAGTGATTTAGGAAGATCCCTTCAATAACTGTTTGGATATACTATGTAATAAAGCAGTTGGTTATTAGACCATTGCCATAGTCCTTATGGGCTTCCCATATGGCTCAGTGGTAAAAAAAAAAAAAAAAAAAAATCACCTGTCAATGCAGGAGATGCAAGAGATATGGGTTCGATCCCTGGGTCAGGAAGTTCCCCTGGAAGAGGAAACAGTAATATTCTTGCCTGGGAAATCCATGGACAGAAGGGCCTGGTGGGCTATAGTACATGGGGTCGCAAAAGAGTTGGACACTATTTGGCAACTAAACAACAACAGATCAACTACTTAGTCATCTTCTATCATGGACTCAATGGATGTGAATTTGAGCAAACTCCAGGAGATAGTGAAGGTTATGGAGCCCTGATATGCTCCAACTCATGAGGTCACAAAGAGCCAGACATGACTTAGCGACTGAAAAACAACTAATCAGGTTTACAGCACTCTGTCAGGACAGGATATTTAGGACAAGATGGTGCTAGGTCCTGCCTCATGGTAATCACAGTCCACTAAGGGATACGTACAAAAATCAGAACGTTTCTGGGTAGTGTGGTAAGTGCTCTGATGAAGATACATACTTCATCAAAATTTGATGCTGGAAAAGCTGAGTAGAGGGCGGGGAGAGCCAAGCTGGTCTTCCTGGAACTACTCTTAGATGACAGGGACCTTTGTGGGGGAGTAGGGTTTCAGCAGGAGAAGAGCAGTAAAGTATTCAGAGAATGCGAGGTATGACAGGGTCTATAGTAAAATGAATGCCTTGTTATCTAATGGGCCAACAGTTCTTGAGAAAGAATGCCACAGACTACTCAGAACACATTCTCAAGCTTCAGAAAGCTATATGCCACTCTCCACAGCTTCCCTTCACTGCTCTCTGCAGACTACCCTTCCATCTTCCAAATCAAATCATAAAAGTCACATCTCACTCAGGAGACGGGTCCAAAGAGTAGCAGATTTTTCAGAGTTTATTGACTGAAGCTTATGCTTGCTCTAGGGCCAAGTAAATAAAATTTTATTTGCAACAAATGTAGCCTTTAGTTTTCTACAGTCCAGGGACCAGAATTTTGAGCTTAGAAAATAACACTTTTCCCAAATTACATCTTCAATGCTCTATGCTCACCTTCTTTTAAAAATAGTATTTTCTTTCTCATTTTATAGTCATACTTCTTGTTTCCTAAAATGAAAAACTGCACTTATATATGGAAGAAAATAAAAACCACCCATAGTCCCAGTACTCAGAGATGATCAGTTTTAATAATTTGAAGAATTATACCCACTATTTCGTCTATGTGTGTTCCTTCATATTGAGTTGTGTTTAGTTTTGTGTCTTGCTTTTATCGCTTAATATATTTACAGAAGATTCTATGGCATCATTTTCTGATGTCCGAATAATTGGATTTTTCCATTAAGCACTGTCTCTTGTAGCATATACTGTTTCTCATTCATTACCTTTTTTAGGAACTTTTCCTAGATACCGTCCTTCCCTGTAGGATGGATGTCTACTGCCTTGTGCTGTCCTTTATATTCTTCACCGGCTCTTTTCATGGGGGCTTCCTTGGTGGCTGTGTTGGTGATATGCTTTTGGACAAAAGCCCTGTCTCAGGAATCTTTGTGTCCCCTTATATTAATCTAAGATATGATTTTTTTGTTCAGTTGCTCAGTCGTGTCTAACTCTTTGTGACCCCATGGACTGCAGCACACCAGGCTTCCCTGTCCATCACCAACTCCCAGAGCTTGCTCAAACTCATGCCCATTGAGTCCATGATGTCATCCAACCATCTCGTCCTCTGTCATTCCCTTCTTCTCCTGCCTTCAATCCTTCCCAGCATCAGGGTCTTTTCTAATGATTTGGCTCTTCACATCAGGTGGCCAAAGTATTGGAGCTTCAGTCCTCCCAACAAATATTCAGGACTGATTTCCTTTAGGATGGACTGGATGGATCTNCCATTGAGTCCATGATGTCATCCAACCATCTCGTCCTCTGTCATTCCCTTCTTCTCCTGCCTTCAATCCTTCCCAGCATCAGGGTCTTTTCTAATGATTTGGCTCTTCACATCAGGTGGCCAAAGTATTGGAGCTTCAGTCCTCCCAACAAATATTCAGGACTGATTTCCTTTAGGATGGACTGGATGGATCTCCTTGCAGTCCAAGAGACTCTCAAGATTCTTCTCCAGCATCACAGTTCAAAAGCATCAATTCTTCAGTGGTCAGCCTTCTTTATGGTCCAACTGTCACAAATGATATGATAAAGACTTCTGTTATATATCTGCTGACTTAATAATGACTTTAATGATTTCAAAGTCAATGACCTTCAGTTTTGAAAGCCTAGGTGGCAGGCTTGTGCCAAAGATTTTACCCATTTTATTGCTAATCTGCATCACAGCTTCACAAGTGGGCATTACTATCCTATTTTTTTAAGATAAAGAACTGGAGATTTAATTTCACTGACTCTTAAGTTATGAATTAAATTTTTTTTTCTGGTGGCTCAGATGGAATCTGCAATGCAAGAGATCAGAGTTTGATCCAGGGTTGATCAGGGTCTGAAAGATGCCCTGGAGAAGGGAATGGCAACCCACTCCAGTATTCTGGCCTGGAGAATTCCATGGACAAAGAGGCCTGGTGGCCTATAGTCCATGGGGTCACAAAGAAACGGACATGACTGAATGACTAACACTTTCATTTTTTTCAACCTGAACCAGGTAAATCACTATGGTGAGGAGGACCCAGACCCATTTCCCTCACTTAAACATAGCGTCAGTGCCAGTCCCTAAGGGGCTGTGAAATTGAGCAAGGCATGGAGGTTGACTTCTAAAAGCCAACAACAGGGCAGGAAAGGCCCTATAAGGTGATGAATCAAAGAAGTGAGAAAAAGCATGTTTTCTTTCGAGAGGGAGAAATCTTTTATTACTGAAATTATTTAGAACTGTTGGAACATTATGGTAATAGAAAATGGATAGTCTTTAGTTGGTTTTATTATTTTTTAAAAATTCTCTACAGTTGATACATCCACTTATTGTCTGCAACTACAGATATCTCCTGCCTGTCTCACATCTGAGTATGCTCTGCACATATAAAGATATTACTGAAAATCAGTATACTATCAATCCTTTTATAATAAAAGGACTGTGTTTGGAAAGTAACAAATGAGTAGAGTGAGAATAAACAGCATCTCATATTTTAATCAAATGTTACAATTTACTCCCTCTGTTCCATTATTTGTGTATTGTACTCTTGGGTCAAAGATAATGAATAGAAGAGGCCAGCAACAGAACGAGGACACAGCAGTAGGAAACTCTGAGATTAATGTAGGATTGTGACTTGTGCAATCAGATTACCTGGAAATGCATACATCCTGAGGTTGCCTCCTGATCGTCTCTCAGCTGTGTCCTCTTAGGGGCATTCACTGTCCTCCAATAAATAGCGATTAAATGTTTGCATTCTTGTCCCCAGCGACCCTAACACATTCATTCCTTGGTAATAATAATAGGTGATAATTTACTAAGTACCGAGTTTGAGTTAGACATTAATTTGTATAGATTATTTCATTTTATCCTGAGAGCAACCCTCTGAGGATTGCAAAAATAATACTCATAGAATAGTTATTAAGAAGGGGACCTAAGTTTGAACTCTGGGCCATTTAATGCTGAAACCGTAGCTCTTTCCGAGTATGCCAAGCCTATTCCTGATCTTCTGAGACTTTGCTTGAGACAGGTATTCTGCTTGCTGAACATATATTCTCATTGCTTCTATTAAAAGCATCTGATTTTTCCATTGCAGAAGTACAGCTTTCCCATCAATTGTATTGCTAGTGAGCCCATCAATCCAAATGCCTCCCTCCCAGCTTTCTTGATGTAGGAGTGACCTGAGCTAGGCCAATCAAATGCTCTGTCCCCAGATTTTGAATTTTGAACAGTGTAGAATAGTATGGTGACTGATGGGATTTATTTATCCCTGTGGTGAATGAAGCCCTAAGGAGACTTCCCATTAATCTCTGCTGTCTCAATTTCAGAATTACCTTAGTTCTTGGGGTATTTTTTTGGAGCTACCTCTCAGCTTTCCAAAAAAATACATTTTGATATAAATTAACAATGGTTGGAAGGACTGATGCTAAAGCTGAAACTCCAATACTCTGGCCACCTCATGCAAAGAGTTGACTCATTGGAAAAGACTGATGCTGGGAGGGATTGGGGGCAGGAGGAGAAGGGGATGACCGAGGATGAGATGGCTGGATGGCATCACCAACTCAATGGATGTGAGTTTGAGTGAACTTTGGGAGTTGGTGATGGACAGGGAGGCCTGGCGTGCTGCAATTCATGGGCTTGCAAAGAGTCAGACATGACTGAGCGACTGAACTGAGCTGAACTGAACTGAGCTGAACTGAACTGAACAAGGGTTGATAATAGGGTATCTATCTATTGCTTGCAACCAAAGAACTCCAAAAAACACTGCCATGTGCTATGTTTTATCTATTAAAAACAAAACAAACCAAGACAAAAACAAAATATTGACAACTAGTCTCTTTTGGGAACATTGCTTTATTCTATACTGCACTCTTACTCTGTTGAGGGTTGAGGGTTTCAGCAGATTAATATAGAGATAGAGAGAAGAGGGCTCTAAGATATGTGTTGCAGACTTACAAAGTCCATTGTATAGACATGGAAACTAAGAAAACGATGAGTAGAAGATGTGATCAATCTGTGAGAGTGAGTTAATGGACTAGAACCTGGGACCAGGCATCAGCCATCCACTATCAGGATGCAGGTTTACAGAGCGCCGTGGCATACAACTATATCATTTCACTTTCTTTTTCTATTATTAATAATTTTTACTGGAGTATAGTCACTTTACAATGCTGTGTTAGTTTCTACTGTACAGCAAAGTGAACCAACTATGTAAACATTATTTTGGGCTTCCCCGATGGTGTAGATAGATGGTAAAGAATCCACCTGCAATGCAGGAGTCCCAGGTTCTAGCCCTCGGTCGGAAAGATCCCCTGGAGTAGGAAATGGCAACCCACTCCAGTATTCTTACCTGGAGAATTCCACGGGCAGAGGAGCCTGGTGGGCTACAGTTCATGGGGTTGCAAAGAGTCGAACATGACTGAGCAACTAATACAACACACATATCTCATTTTAAAGATCTCTTTAGATTATATATATTCTTCCAAACTTTAACCAAAATTTGCTCTATTTCCTTCAGAAAATTGTTCTGCAAAAAAAATCTTAAAGTAATTCATAATACTGACATAATCAATTTCTTGTTTTTGAGAAACAAGGAGAATCTCTTCAGGTGTGAGATTAGAGAGCCCAGACTGGGTAATAGTGGCTCCATCTCTCTTTGAAGATATCTTGAATATTAAACAACCCAGATGCTTGGTTCTAAGCAATATCTTGTAATTATAACCCACGTGCTAAAGGTAATTTGGACTTTGGTCAAAGTCTAAGTGTTTAAGAAATTAGTTTATCTTCAGAGCATTTTACTTATCACTTCACAGAAGATTTCCTTTCCAATGAATTGAAAATAAAATGTGGCTAAAAGAATCCATTTGTTTACCCATCCATAAATGTGTGCATTTATTTATCCAGTCAGGACATAATTATTGAAAGCTTTGCAGAAAGGATCAAAGATGACAAAGATAAGTAACATTTATCACCTCAAAGAGCTATAACAAAGAGAAAAGACATGAAACACATTCCCAAGGTAGTATATGCAGTCTGTAGTTGAGTATATAAAAGGTCCTATCTCCCAATCCAAAGCAGCTCTATCCATGTATCCTGATGTACCATTCTTAATCCAGTCCTCACTATTTGGAATTATGTGTCCATGTATTTAATTACTGTCTTTATTACATGGCCTGCACCAGAATGTAAAATGAGTGAGGGCAAGAACCTTGCCTGGTTCATCTCTGTATTGCCAGCAATGCAAACAGTAACTAGCACAAAGAAGCCACTCCGTAGATACTGAATGAATGAATGAGCAATTAACTTTACCTAGAAATTCTTGAGGTTTGTGAGACAAAACGATGACTCAGCTGTACCCCCAAACCTCAATTTAACTTTAAGAGTAAAGTTAGTAGGGGTAGAAGGGCATTTCAGGAAACAACAACTTTGAGAGAAAAACATTCAAAAGCTTGGGAAGAAGGGAAGGCAGGAGGGACGGGGAAGACAGAGACAGAAAGAGTTGTGTTGAAGGAATGCTGAGTGACAGCTCAGGTAAGCAGAGAGACCCGAAAGGTCTCTTGGGACTGATCCATAAACTTCTAATTTTAGTCTCTTAGAGACAAGGTTGTCCATGAGTGGTTTTATGAAAAGGTAGTAACAGGATGCTGCCTGCTGGGAAGTCACTCCTGCAGTGTGGCAAGTGTTGCTGGAAAAGCACTTGGGTTGGAGCAGGGAGAGCAGCTGGGAGGCTACTGCAATGGTCCAGGCTAGAGATCATAAAGGTTTGAAATCACGGCCCCACTGAAAGTGCAGAAGAGAAAATGAAAATTAATGATTTTCTGTTCATTGGAGCTTGGTTGACATGGGGCATCTCATTTACAGCACTTTATCCACTGAAGGTATTAAATGCTACCAGGCACACCTGCTTCTTAACTTGAGCATCACTCAAGAATAGAACTCAAGCCAAGTAAAATGCAATTTTCCCAGTATGGGACTTCAGCTAAAAACAAGTGAGCACAGCGGTTCCTAATTGCTAGACTGGTGACTTTTTACTAAGGTGGGGAGATCAATTTGAAATAACATCAACAAAATAGGATGTATTCTGTGGTAAATATCTCTCCAAAGGCAATCTGGCCAAGGGGAAGTGTGCAAAATCCAAACCTGCAGCAAAGCTTTTTCTTTTTTTTAAGCTAAGTTATTGGGAATGGGACAAGAATTCAGTGTAACTGACCTTACATTTCCAATATTTTTAACATTCCCTGATTTAGAGATAAGGTAGATTGGTTAATTGCTGGCTTTTACTGTGGTCCCAAAATAAATCACTGATCACACAATGCCACTACCAGAAACCCCTCCCTAGTCATATACTCCCCAGAATAACAGTAGAATCATGATAATACAATAATTTATGGGATGGCGCTAGTGGTAAAGAACCTGCCTGACAGTGGAGATGTAAGAGACATGGGTTCGATCCCTGGGTTGGGAAGATCTGCTGGAGAAGGAAATGGCAACCCACTCCAGTAACTCTTGCCTGGAGAAACCCAAGGACAGAGGAGCTTGACGGGCTACAGTTCATGGGGTTGCACAGTTGACATGACTGAAGTGACGTAGCACATAGCACGTAACACGCACGCAAGGTAAGGGATGTCATGGTGTTGGTGATTTAGTTGCTAAGTCGTG
The DNA here is from genome assembly GCA_006410615.1 of Neotragus moschatus. Classification (NCBI taxonomy): domain Eukaryota; kingdom Metazoa; phylum Chordata; class Mammalia; order Artiodactyla; family Bovidae; genus Neotragus; species Neotragus moschatus. The sequence continues at coordinate 31,491 of SJYA01003188.1, read as the reverse complement.
TCTGACTCTAGTGACCCCACGGACTGTAGCCTGCCAGGCTCCGTTGTCCATGGGATTCTCCAGGAAGGAATATTGGAGTGGGTTGCCATTTCCTTCCCCAAGGGCTGTCATAAGTCTTATTATTAAAAATTACAGTATGGGAACTTCCCTGGTGGTTCAGTGGTGAAGAATACACTTTCCAATGCGGCGGACATGGGTTCAATCCCTGGTCATGGAACTAAAGATCCCACATGTCTTGGGGCAACTAAGCCCATGTGCCACAACTAGACANTGTCATAAGTCTTATTATTAAAAATTACAGTATGGGAACTTCCCTGGTGGTTCAGTGGTGAAGAATACACTTTCCAATGCGGCGGACATGGGTTCAATCCCTGGTCATGGAACTAAAGATCCCACATGTCTTGGGGCAACTAAGCCCATGTGCCACAACTAGACAAGCCCTAGAGCCATAACTGCAGAGCCCTCGCGCTCTGGAACTCACCCTCTGCACGCCACAGCAAAGACCGAGGGCAGTGGCCAAAATTAAAGTATGGAAGCTTGAGACTATTTACTTAATTTTTATTATGGAAGACTCAAGAAAGAAAGAAAGGCACTCTTGTCATGTCTGACTCTTTGCAACCCCATGAACTGTACCCCACCAGGCTCATCTGTCCATGGAACCCTTCAGGCAAGAGTACTGGAGTGGGTTTCCATTCCCTTCTCCAGGGGATCTTCCCAAACCAGGGACTGAACCCTGATCTCCTCCATCACAGGGTGATTCTTTACCATTGGACACCAGGAAAGCCCTGGCAGACTCAAGGTTGTAACTAATATAAGACTATACTCGCCCGGGGGCATCACACCACACTTTCTTGAAAGTCAAGGAAGGGGATTAGAATGCCAGGTCTTTGAGGATTTCCAACATCCTGGCTATGCCCTTGGGATGAAGGTGCAAACATGATGACTGCGGTTAAAAAAAAAAAAAGTTGATCATCACTGACCACAAGAAGGTACATTTTGGACTAATGATATTCAAAACCTTTAGAACCTTACCCCAACCTTTCTTCCTCCTCCATGATCAGTGCTCCCAGGACACTTTTCACGTTTGACCCTCTAGGAACATGCTGGACTTCTTGACCTCTGCTTCTTCTGCCCAAATTGTCCATCCTCCTCCTCCTTGCTCCAGCCTCTTCGAAGTACTTTCTGACTCTTACTGTGAGCCATACTCCATAGCATCCGCATATATGTTGAAACAGCTGCATCTACCTTGCTTGACAAGATTTATGAGTTAGGGGGGCTATCTCCCCTAAAAGACTGCCAGGCCCTCAGGGGGAGGGACCCTTTATCACTTTTGCAATATGCCTGACTCACACCAGTGCTCAATCAGTGTTTAGGGAAGGATTAGTAAATATGGAGGCAGTAACATCAGAGAGGGTTAGATTGGTGATAATTTTCTATGTCACAAGCTTAGTATTTGAAAAAAAAAAATTTTAAACATCTATCTTGACATGTGTCTTTTCTTCTGCTGGAAAGAGAATAACTTCACATCGTGGTCATGTTAATGTAGCAAATATTTCTTGAACATATTTTTAAGGCTAAACCTTGTGGGGATACCGTGATCAAAGATTTATAATACAGTGTCCTTACCCTCAAGTTGCTCACAACATGAAGAGACATATTGACCCAGATTCTATGCCAAACAGGTGTGTGAACATCTGCACACATCGCAATGAGCTAAAGAAAAATTACAGTTCCTTAGGGTAAAATGGGGTCATTGGGTCAGCACTAAGTTCAAAGAGCTGCTGCTGCTGCTAAGTCACTTCGGTCGTGTCCGTCTCAGTGTGACCCCAGAGATGGCAGCCCACCAGGCTCCCCCGCCCCTGGGATTCTCCAGGCAAGAACATTGGAGTGGGTTGCCATTTCCTTCTCCAGTGCATGAAAGTGAAAGGTGAAACTGAAGTCGCTCAGTCGTGTCTCACTCTTAGCAACCCCATGGACTACAGCCTACCAGGCTCCTCCGTTCATAGGGTTTTCAAGGCAAGAGTACTGGAGTGGGGTGCCATTGCCTTCTCCTAGTTCAAAGAACAGAGCTAAGGAAAGTAAGTTAATTCTAATGTTAATTATTATTCAGTTCAGTTCAGTTGCTCAGTCATGTCTGACTCTTTGTGACCCCATAGACTGCAGCATGCCAGGCCTCCCTGTCCATCACCAACTCCCAGAGCCTGCTTAAACTCATGTCCTTCGAGTCGGTGATGCCACCCAATCATCTCATCCTCTGTCATCCGCTTCTCCTCCTGTCTTCAATCTTTCCCAGCATCAAGGTCTTTTCAAATGAGTCAGTTCTTCACATCAGGTGGCCAAAGTATTGGAGTTTCAGCTTTAGCATCAGTCCTTCCAATGAATATTCAGGACTGATTTCCTTTAAGATTGACTGGTTGGATCTCCTTGCAGTTCCAGGGACTCCCAAGAGTCTTCTCCAACACCACAGTTCAAAAGCATCAATTCTTTGGCGCTCAGCTTTCTTTATAGTCCAACTCTCACATCCATACATGACTACTGGAGAAAGCATAGCTTTGACTACATGGAGCTTTGTTGGCAAAGTAATATCTCTGCTTTTTAACATGCTGCCTAGGTTGCTTATAGCTTTTCTTCCAAGGAGCAAGTGTCTTTTGATTTCACGGCTGCAGTCACCATCTGAATTAATTTTGGAGCCCCCCCAAAACAAAGTCTTTCAGTTTTCATTGTTTCCCCATCTATTTGCTATAAAGTGACGGACAAATGCCATGATCTTAGTTTTCTGAATGTTGAGTTTTAAGCCAAATTTTCCACTCTCTTCTTTCAGTTTCCTCAAGAGGCTTTTTAATTCTTCTTCACTTTCTGCCACAAGGGTGGTGTCATGTGCATGTCTGAGGTTATTGGTATTTCTCCCAGCACTCGTGATTCCAGCTTGTCCGGTTCAACAGTTAGAACCAGACATGGAACACAGACTGGTCCAAATCTGGAAAGGAGTACGTCAAGGCTGTATATTGTCACCCTGTTTATTTAACTTATATACAGAATACATCATGCGAAAGGCCAGGCTGGATGAAGCACAATCTGGAATATTAACTATAATTAGAGATAATTAATTTCTGGGGACTTCCTAATGTAGGTAAATAATGGCTGAAATTTGAATCATTCTTTCTTTTAGGCTTGAAGAGATCCCTAAGTCCTCTGAGAAATGGAAAGAGGAAGTCCTCAATCCTGCATACAATCTTCTCGTGACAATTAAATTGAAACAGCCCAGTAGCCCAGCAGCCTTTAGGAGACTGCTTGAGGGAAGAAATTTCTTATCCTGAACCTGAAGCTCAATATCTGGGATTTAGTCAGCCACAGGAGATGGGACGCTTAAGAAAGTGAGTGAAGTTATCTAACGATTGCCCTGTAAGAGTGAAAGTCATGATGGCAAGGGAGGAGAAATAAATGGCACTGATGATAACATCATTTAGAGTCTCAGAGCTTTGGTCTGAGATGCTTATCCTAAGTGTTGTGGACCTGGGTAACAGGACAGAGATCCTTGTCTGGTGATGCCACAGCAAAAGAGGCAATTTCCAAATGCTGGCTGAGGAGACAGGCAGGAACTGCGTTCATTGGGGGTATTTCAAATATCTAAGCTTAAGGCATATTTGGAGGATTGTGAAGGTTGTTCTTTGAGTTTAATCAATCCCAGAATACCCATCATGGATTAACTATGAGAGGCTGTGGAGCTACAGAAAACACATAATCTGGCAGACCTGGGGTGTTTCCTAATCCACCACTATGTGCTTCTGGAGAAGTCATTTAACTTCTCTGAGGCTTCGTTTCCTTATCCATAAAACTGATATAATAGTAGTTCACCACACTTTTGCTGAAATACTAGCTACTATCAGCCCAGTGAATGATGGCAGTTATTATTATCATATGGGTGGAGGTTAAGACTTAGCTCTGAACCAGAAGTACCTGGACCCAAATCTTCTTGTTCAGTCATTAAGTAATGCCTGACTCTTTGTGACCCCATGGACTGCAGCATGCCTGGCTCCCCTGTCCTTCACTGTCTCCAAGAGTTTGCTCAGACTCATGTCCATTGAATCAGTGATGCCATCCAACCAACTCATTCTCTGTCACCTCCTTCTCCTCCTGCCTTCAATCTTTGCCAGCATCAGGATCTTTTCTAATGAGTCGGCTTTTTGGGTCAGGTAGCCAAAGTATTGGAGCTTCAGCATCAGTCCTTCCAGTGAATATTCAGGACTGATTTCCTTTAGGATGGACTGGTTGGATCTCCTTGCAGTCCAAGGGACTCTCAAGAGTCTTCTCCAACACCACAGTTCAAAAGCATCAATTCTTCGGCACTCAGCCTTCTTTATAGTCCAACTCTCACATCCATACATGATTACTGGAAAAACCATAGCTTTGACTACTCTACTTAAAATTCCTCTGCCACTCTTAATAAATTTCAAAATAAAGTTTAAGCTTCTATAGGGCACTCCACAACTTGGCCTATCTGCCTGCCCAGGCTCCTCAACCACAGCCCTTCTCAGGCACCTCACATCAATTTCCTGAGCCGGTTGCATTTTCTTGACTGTGTCGTACACTCTCTGCCTTTGCAGGTTTTGCTTTGTCTGTAAGGCTGTTTCTTCTTTTATTATCTAGGTAATCCCCCCAGTCCTTCAGTGCTCAGCTCACTCAGGCGTCCCATCTCCAAGAAGCCTTCTTTGATCACCCAGGAGGACAGGCTGTCCCTCTAAAATCTTCCATCATAATACTTATAGTCATCACTGCTTTACATTTTGGGATTTGCGGCATCTTGAGAGTTCTTTGAGGGAGCCATTGATGTTATATTTGGTTCCATAAGCCTCGGACACTTGTTGGAAGAGACAAGGTATGTAGAAACATGTGTGTGTGTGTTTGTGTGTGAAAGTCGCTCAGTTGTGTCTGACTCTTTGTGACCCCATGGACTATACAGTTTGTGGAGCTCTCCAGGCCATAATACTGGAGTGGGTAAGCCTTTGCCCTCTCCATATAGTCATCTTTATATTCCTGCCAGCTGATATGAGCCCAATGTATATTGTGTTCAATAAATATTTACTGAATGGACTGAATGTCAATGATAATTCTAGAGACGAAAGTAATGTTCAGCAAGGAGGTGAAGGTTTACTTTAACCCAGACAATAGCAGATTCAATATTTATTTCAGTTAGTGGTGGAGTTCAGAGGGAATATATCTGTCAGGGAGTTTGTGGAGGGAACTCAAGCATCATGTTTTTAATAGGGCATTGCTTGTTGTCAATGCTCTTCAGCTGTTCTTCTGACTCAGAGTTTCCAGGCTCTTTCAACACTGGGTTCTGTCCTTCTGCTCTGACCCATGCTGGCACACACATACAAGACAGGCTTCTAGACCCCGATGCACAGGCATGCCTGTTGCAGCTCAGTCTTTAGAAAGGTAGTTTGGCTGTCTATACCTGCCTCTCTGACCTGGTCTACCAGAATTCCATTCTACGTGGACCCTTTCAGTTGCAAAGGGACTTGTCACTAGATACGTGATGTATTTTTAATACACAGCAATTGGAAGCATTCTCTTTGAGTTTCTTCTGGGGAACAGTTGCAACAGTGCCTTTAAAATGCCAGTGAATCATCTCTAACCACATCCTAAAATTATATGATGAAGCCATCTGTATTAAACTGGGAAAATATCATGTGGTATAATTAATTTGTTGGATGTGATGATTACTTAGATTCACTGAAATGTCGTGTTGGAAGGGCTCTCATGAGGCTTTGTCAAAAATTCCCAGATTCCTCTATAGATCTGTATTTAAACTTACCAAAAGTATAATTACTCCATCCTTTAGATTATCTCGTCGCAACTTAAATATTTGCCATTAGTGAGCTAGTGAAGTTAGGCAAGTAACTTGATCTCCCCAGGCCTCAGTGTCTCATTTTTAAAAGTGGAATGCATCATTTTCTGTGAATGCTGACACTGATGCTTAGGTTTTACATAGGATTCTTTACAGTTACTGGAGGCAGAGCACTGTCTAGAATAGACAGCATTCCCCTCCCACATCATTGTTTAAAGTGGAAAGATCTGCTGTTTCCTTGCATGTTTCTCAGTCTCTGACCTGACCAGAATAAAAGAAAAAAATTTGACATTAAAGTCATAATCACCAGAACTGGCAATGGCCTTTTTCTTACTTTAATAGTCATTAAATTTACCAACTTCACTGAGAAGTGATCTGCTGTACAGGCTACTAGGGTGAAATATATTAATAGCAATTTTGAGTCAAAAGATACGATTAGGATGATGACTCAGACCATCACCATCTGTGAGTCTCTAGGTAAGTCGCGGATTTATTTCTTGTCTGAACTGCAGGTCTAATAACAGCTTTCTTACAGAGCATCTTAGATGGGTTTCCCAGGAAGCAAAGCCTGGGACAGGTTTATGTGGGAGTGTTGATACTTTCCTGGAGATGTTACTTCAGCAGCAGACATGATGGACAGGAGCACAAAACAGGAAAGGAGTGAGAACCAGTACAGAAATGTGTTACTGGCTGGTTGCTTGATTCTAGACCACCTGAGAAGCAGCACAAGTGTCTCAGAACTCTCAGGGCCACAGAGAAGAAGGTACTTGCCCATTGGCTTCTATTTGCTATTATAAATGGTCACCTTGAAGGCTGTTAACTGTTTCATATTTCTGCTCTGTGCATGTGTAGGCATCAAGTAGCTCCCACGGGTGACTTGCTTCCTGACTATGGGGCAAAGCAAAGGGTAAGTAGTGAGCCTGATGAGTCATTCTGTGAGTGCATGAAGCTGGCTGGAACTTGTGCTGAACTAGTTAAGGCAACCATGGCTGGAATGAGAAGTATAGCTGAAAGATTTCTAACAGTTCACTCTTTTCACCCCTGTACTACTCCTATCCACCTGTGCCCTCACTCAAGTTCAATCTATTGTAGAAGTCCCTTCTGGATGGTGCACTGCTGTAATATCTGCAGAGACCATGTGAAAGGCCCAGGGAAACAAAGTAAGCTACGGTCCCCATGACTCCAGCAGCTTATGTGTCTGTAACGGTACACATACCCTCCTCCATCACCCATTCTAGATACTCCTCACCCTTGGTCAGCACTTTAGTTGGTCTGGGTAATTATCTGGTGGGGTGATCCAGGCCTATATTCCCAAGTGATCTGAGCCCCTTTATTTCTTTGCCTTTGTCCAGACTTGTTTGCAACTATCCATTCATGACTGAGCAAAGAAGATACATAGGCCTATGGAAAACCCCCTGGACTCCAGATAAATTCATTCCCACCCTGTTTTATTCCATGGCAGCCACTCATCCTGGTAATCAGTCCACTATCCCTCATGTCAGCAACTTTCCTTGTCTGTTGGTACATGGATATGAGGATCGCCAAGTGTCCAGGCTGCAGTCACAGTCTCAAGTTCAAGAAGCCCTTACTAAATCCTTGGTGGAAGCATTAACATGCTGGGAACCTACCTTTTAATCCAGCAGACTAGAGATTTTGGAGATAGAAAAACCTTGCTAGTGAACCACTTGGAATTATGGTGATCAGTCAATACCCCTTCCAGCCCTTGATGACTGAAATCACATACTCTGACCGCTAGAGACATAGTGCCATGGGCTTAGTTCCTGGAGTGTAATCTCCAAGCCTGAGCACTTTGAGTATTAATACCCTTATACCGTTCTAGTACACTGCCTACTTATGGGTTTAAATTATAAAACTAGTGGATATATGCCAACTGTCTCACCTCTTCTGCTGACCATGATGTCAGATGAAATATTTGGTAAGCCCTCAGATGGTCTTCTGGCAGTTACTGTGGGCAAGAGAGACAAATACATATCCAGAGATTATTTCTATGCTGATGAGGTTAAATTACTTACCAGGCTTCAATTTAGGTAAGGGTAAATTTAAAGTAGAAAAGGCCTAATGTATACATGTTCCCACTTAGCTGGCTGGGTGCTTTAAGAAACCGTCCATTAATGAGGGTTAATCGTTGGCCTCTGCTCTGGCAGGCTTGTTATTTCATAGTGGCAGTAGCTAAATCAGTTTCCTCCCTAATGAAGGAGATTCAAGAAGACGTTTGTCAAATGACTAGCGGCCTATCCAGCACCAAAGGCTGTGTTGATCTGTGCCGGTACACGGACCACACCTACCTCAGAGGCTGAGGCTGGGGCTGCCACCTGAAAAGGAAGGGGACGACAGAGGATGAGATAGTTGGATGGCATCACGAACTCAATGGACATGAGTGAGCAAGCTCTAGGAGATGGTGAAGGACAGGGAAGCCTGGCGTGNTTTCACTTTCATCCTAATTTCATCTCATCATCGCTCTGGACAATTTGTTTGCAGTCTCTCTGTTTTAATGCCTCCTTACTGATTTGGCTGCACTGGGTCTTAGCTGTGGTACTCCAGATCCCCGAACTTTCTTACGGCAGCGGGACCTTTTAGTTGCAGCATTGGAGCTCAGTGGCAGCAGGCAAGATCCCTGACCAGGGAGGGAACCAGGCCTAGCACTGGGAGTATGAGGCTGTAGCCACCAGACCACCGGGAAAAACTAGGTATTAACCTAGTTTTTAAAACTCTGTGGGACGTTCCTGGCGGTTCAGGGGTTGAGATTCTGTGCGCTTCCAACGCAGGGGATGCATTTCCAGTTCCATCCCTGCTGGGGGAGCTAGGATCCCACATGTCGGGTGGCCCAAAGCCCAAAACATAAAACAGGAACGATACCGGAACAGATTCAATAAAGACTTTAGAAATGATCCACATCAAAAGAGAAACCTAAAGAAAAGAATCCTAAAGCCATAATAATGCATTAGGTTTTAGAATGCGCTCTATCAGATATCCGACCTCCTCTATAGAGAATTAGCACTCGGCGTTTTAACAAGACACAGGGGAGCTGCACGGAGACAGGAAGCACGGGAGAGCACGCGCACAGGCGGGGCTGGGGCATGGGCTGCACCGGGGATCTTCCTGTGACAAATCACGCTCTGCAAAAGCAAAACGGGAAGGGGACAAACAGGCAGGGGAAGAGCTCAGATGCACGCGGCGGAGGCCCTGGGCAAGCCGACACCTCACCAGTCGTCTCTTGGATGGCCCTTATGTTTCTAGCAGCTTCCTCGGTCCTTATGTTACATGGATGGAATCAGTAGGTGGCGGCCTTACTGCTCTTGGAAGAGCTCCGCCCTAATTTTCCATCAAGGTGTGTAGACCCAGGTGTGTCCTGCCCCTCTTAACTCACTGCAGGAGTCAGCCCCACTCTCCAGACCTCAGCTCCCCTACCTGTCAACCAAAGTATTCGGACCTTATCTTAGGCTCCTTCACTCCAGTTAGAAGTGATTGGTGATACGGGGGAAGGTCTTAGAACGGCCACAAGTGAAACATTATATTCACAGATTAGACTCAGGAGAGGGGCGGGGGGAGCTCATGCCCTAAATGGAGGAGTTCCACCCCAAAAACCCCAGCGCCCCCACAGACCAACGCCTGCCGCCTGGAGGACCTCCCAGCTATGTCCTGGGGACGGTGGGGCTGTTCCCCAATCCTGAGGATACAGAGGACACGGATTCTATTGCACTGGATTGCCCAAGTCTGCATGCAGCTTAAAAAGCACATCCATGGCTTTCTGAGCCACTGACTTGGACTTGGGAGCAGCCTGAGCCATTGGTCCAGTGCAAGGATGCTTCAAAGCATTGCGAAGTTCCCCAGGAAGTCTTCCTACACTCGAGTTTACCATGATACAATAACTCCAGGTATGAGTGGGGTTAATGGGCTGCAATGTTTATAAAAGCAGGATAAACTGGGAAAGCTTTGAAAGCTTCCAGTGCCATGCCTGTATGTGGTCACCACTGACCAGCTCTACTTGGACAGCACATCGGATGAAGGGCAGTTCGGCCGTAATCTTAAGCAAGCTATGCGGATGGAAGCTGGAGATCACTGTGCCCGTGTGGAAGCATCATGTCCTCGTGGCGCAAATAAGTGCGGCTCTAAGACACACCAAACATATATCTTACGAACATAAAAACCATTCACCAATTTAGGAAACCTCCTCTTGGATCTTTACAGACGGAACTGCCCCTTCCCTCTGCAAGCGTACCTGGGTCAGGGTGGCATCAAACAGTCTGCAGGCCTCGTTGCTTGGGGTTGAGAGCGGCAGCCGGGCATCCTTCCATGCCTGCACACATCAAGAAACGGTCTTACTCCTTGTAGCCCTCCCAAGGAGCACACACGAGACTCCACCCCCAAACCCCAAAGGTGCTGATGCCTGTACTCTGCAGGTATGGGCCTGGAGAAGCCCCATCCTATGGGGCAGGTGCGGACTCCCAGATTTCACAGATGGTGCAGTTCAAAGAGAGTTGAATCCTGGGTGGGGCCATCCCTAAGTAACTACCAGGGACTTCTGAGCAGCCAACTGCCCTCAGGCAAGCTCCTCCCTCCCTCTGACCTTTGGCTCCTCTGTGAAATGGGGCTCTGGAGGAGTCCTGGGTGACTGGGACGTGTCCCCCAGGGCTCCCACGCTCAGGCTGCAGGGGGGTGTGCCAGGGCAAAGGAGGGGCTAGAGTTGGAGTCCAAAACCAGGGGCTGGTCCTTCTCCCTGGCCTGCAGGGTGCCAACCACCAAAGCGATTCGTCTCATTCCACTTTTCAGTCAGACATTAGGGAACGCCTCCAGATCTCAGAACTCTGCACTGTATTGGCGGCCCAGGCATCCTGCCAGGGGCACAGGCCGCTCCCCTTACTCCCGGAGCACAGCCTGCAGGCCCCTCCAAGTAACAGTGGGGGCAGGTCCCCTCGCTCCTCCTCCTCGGCTCCCCTCCGCAGCGGGCCCCAGACGACACCCTCCAGTGCCCGGCCTCCCCTGCGTGGGACGACGGGGTTGCTGGGCTTCGCTGTTTAAGAGGATCTGGGGTCTCCGAGGGGCCGGGCCTCCTGCCACAGATCTCTGGGTGGTGGGGCGCAGCGGAGTATCCTCTGGTGCCTTCCGTGCGCCCGGGACGCCTGCGGGGCTGTCGGGGGATCCTGCCACCACCGCACCCCAGGAAGCTCTAGTCCTACCAGCCCACATGCCGCGGGGCCACCTCGGAGATGCGGGGCCGCGAGCGCTCGGCCGAGGGCGGCCTCCCGGTACCTGACAGTCGCGAAGCGGCGTGGCGGCGGCCATGGTACAGGTTCCGCGTCCGCGGTGCGGGCTCTGCGACCTTCCGCGTGGGGGCGGGGTGTCGAGCCTCCGGGACGAGGCTGGGGGCGGGACGGGGAAGTCCCCGCCCACTACTTGCTTTAGACACACCCGCCACGCCCGGGGGGTTACCCTCCCCAGGCTGCCAGCTTTGGTGTGAGCCCCCGCCTACACGATCAGACAGGAGCCAGGGACGGCAGGGGCGGAGGGCGGGCGTGGGAGGGGAAGTTGGATGAGGGAGTCGGCCTCCATGGGAACCCTCTGAGAAGTGACTGCAGTGCCCTGGGAAGCAGAGGAGCCCTGGGGCAGCGGTCCCTTTGAAACTCTGGCGGGTGGGGAGGGGGTCCTAATCGTCGAAATGCGCATTCACAGAGATCACTTTGACCTGAAGTTTAGCTTCCCCTGCAGGAAATGGCAACCCACTCCAGTGTTCTTGCCTGGAGAATCCCAG
>SJYA01003188.1:0-17134 GCA_006410615.1 Neotragus moschatus | reverse complement strand
TTGGATCTCCTTGTAGTCCAAGGGACTCTCAAGAGTCTTCTCCACCACCACAGTTCAAAAGCATCAATTCTTCGGTGCTCAGCCTTCTTCACAGTCCAACTCTCACATCCCTACATGACCACTGGAAAAACCATAGCCTTGACTAGTTGGACCTTAGTCGGCAAAGTAATGTCTCTGTGAAAATAGTATAGAGGACCCTTAAAAAAAAAAATAGGACTATCATATGAGCCAACAATTTCACTTCTGGGAATATATCTAAAGGAAATGAAAACACTACCCCCAAAAGAAATCTGCAGCCCCATGTTCATAACATCATTATTTATAACAATCAAGGTGTGAAACAACCTAGGTGTCCATTGACGGATGGATGGATAAAGTTGTATATATAACAGAATATTACTCAGCCATAAAAATGATAAAAACTTGCCATCTGCAACAATATTGATGAACCTCAAGGGAATTATATGTCAGAGAGAGAAAGACAAATATTGTATGATCTCACATGTGGAATCTAAAAAAAAAAAAAAAACAAAATAAAACAAAACACAAAGCCAAGCTCACAGATAAAAAGCTCAGATTTGCAGTTACCAGAGGTGAGAGGGTAGGGAAGACTAGACTATTGGAGGAAGGTGGTCAAAAGGTAAACACTTCCAGTTATAAGGCAAGTAAGTACTAGCGATGATGTGCTATGATACTGCTATATGACATGTATAAAATATGTTAAGGGAGTAAATTCCATGACTTATTATAAGGAAAATTTTTTCTTCAGTTTTTCTTTTTTTATTGCATATAAATAACATAACAGGTGCTAACTAAACCGATTGCAGTAATCATTTCACGATATATGTAGGTCAAACCATTACACCACATACCTTAAACTTATACAGTGATGTATGTCAGTTCAATTATGTCTCAATAGAACTGGAGCAAAAGTAGTGGCTATCACCTCCTTAAATCTCTGATGATACCATTAACTCTCAGCTGTTTCTCCTTGGGTAAGGGAGTATTTCTAACTGCCTATCTTGGCTGGTGTGGTAGCAGGCAGGGGGATGACGGTAAACAGTTCCAGAAACTTTCACACAACTCTTCCTCCAATGATGTTTTTTATTCCACAGGTAAAGGGATCAAAGACAGGGTTCTCTCGGCTACTCTAAAACTTTGAGAGACCAGGTGAATAACCACAGGATATGATCCTGGGGCCCATTGGACCCACTGTGAATGAGAACTGTGCCAGAATTCTGGCTGATATTAATACAAACCATCACTGTATCAAAACTTTCTGGATTCCCAGAATTTCTGAGCTCTGGTATGTGCCTGATCCTGAATATATGCATTTCTTAACTCACAAAACTGGGAGTTTTACTGCTTCCTGAATCAAACANGAATAACCACAGGATATGATCCTGGGGCCCATTGGACCCACTGTGAATGAGAACTGTGCCAGAATTCTGGCTGATATTAATACAAACCATCACTGTATCAAAACTTTCTGGATTCCCAGAATTTCTGAGCTCTGGTATGTGCCTGATCCTGAATATATGCATTTCTTAACTCACAAAACTGGGAGTTTTACTGCTTTCTGAATCAAACAGTCTAAAGTTACAGCGCTCAGTGATTCTACCTAAGTGGTTGCTGTATCTTCTGTCTTCATCTTAAAAATTTCTTCTAGCATTACTGGTAATGAACACGCACTGTTCTTACTTGCCTACCCTCTAGGAGCAATGTGATTTAGTCGTTTTCACACTAACAAAAGATATACCTAAGCCTCATTTGTATATGTAAATTAATACAATAAACTACATTAATGCTAATTTTTTTCTTTTGATACCTGCCCTAAAAAGAACATTGAAGGTGAGAAACCTGATGATCTTGGGCTTATTTGACAAATAAAATAATTTGTGATGAGATGACATATACACAAAGATTATCTCTAGTTGAAAAATCATAATCCCCTCAAAGAAGCTAGAGTAGTTAAGTACAGATCTTAGGGAATTAAGTGGATTTCTGATAGTAGCTAAATTATCTCAATCTAAGTGCTTCTTCACCTCTCCTCTCTAAAATCACAATAATAATTGGTACTTACATAGTAAATTATAATTAACAAAAACTTTCATAATCACCTTTAACTTATAATTTTCAAAAACTTTTAATAATCATATTTAATCTGCTAGCAAATTTATGAAGGTTGCTTGCACTTTGCTTATGAGAATTCACATTATGCCTACTTCAGTCTTGTTCCTAAAGCCATCAAGTGGCTATCCAGAGATAAACCTTCTTACTCTATCTTTGATCACTTTTGCGTTTTCCCATCCTATCTCTGTTAACCTCTTATGGTGGAGATACAATAGTACAATGAATAAAAATAACATTAAGAATAAGGGAAGTCACTTAAACACCCAAAGTTGTTGTGGAAAAGAATTGAGAAATGTATAGGCTTTCAAGTCATTATAGAGGCATAAGGAAATGTTATTGAAAAAGTCAAGAGAAGGTGGCTGTGAGGGTGGATTTTAGCTAAATAGTATTTTTAGTTTGTTTTCTAGTGGGCACTTTGAAATACACAAAAGAACATAGAGATGTCACATTATACCATCTCTGGAATTTAGAAATATTTATTAAATGGTTGTATAAATGATTTAATTTTTCTACAATGTCAATAATTTTCAACTGGAGATTATATCTAGTTGACATTAAGAAATGCAAATTCCACAAATATTCATTGAATATCATCACTGTACCTGGTGTAGGTAATAACAAAGACAACTTTAGTCAAAAAAAATTAATAAACAGAAAGCTCAATCAAATAATCAGGAGACCAGAAGAGGCGTGTACACTGCAATGACAGCAGAAGACAGCAGGGAGAGGAGACTCCTCTTCTTTTCTGGCGAGTACTCAGCCAGTGAAAAGCTAGGGACTCTGTTTTCTTAGCACTAGTTATTTAGAAATGACCAGGAGTCTGTTTATGGCAACATGTTTGTGGTTCATACAGGGACCAGGGAAGACTCATGGAGGCTGGTGAGCAAACAGCTGAGTCCATCAAACTCACAGCTTTTCTCAGCAACCCTGGAGTCTGAAGTTCTCTCTCTCCTGGGTCCAAGATCATGTCCTCTGCACTTGAAGACCTCCAGGCTTTATTTGGGACCTGTTTTAAGGTTTCATCCTTTTGGTTTAAGGTCTTGCTCTGTATGTGAATACTTTTTTGACACCAGCCTGATTCTGAGATCACACTGTTTCAAATGAAACTGCATGAGAAGGCTTTGGCTGAGTATTTTGGGAACAGGGGTTGTCTCACTAAAACGGTACCAGCTCAGCCTTTGGTCCTTGCATTTGGAACAGAGGATACTTTATGGGAATTGCAGCCTGACTACTACAGGACCAAGCTGTACCCTTAGAACCAGCTACTATTAGACCTGAAGCTATTTGAGCCACTATTTAACTAAGTTGTTTGAGCTTCAAATTGTTAAAACTGTTTGAAGATTATTTTACTTTAGAGAAAAATCCTGGAGAAATGAGTTCCCACTTACGTAAATATTCTGAGGGCAACTCTTACAGGGAATGTGGTCAACTTTATGTTTAAAAATGATATAAATAAACTTATTTACCAAACAGGAAGAGACTCAGACTTGGAGAAGAAATTTATGATTAGGAGGGGGAAGGTGGAGGAAGGGATAGTTAGGGAGTCTGGGACTGACGTGTGTGTGCGGTTATATTTCAGGTGGATAACCAGCAAGGATAGTCTGTGTAGCACAGATAACTTTGCTCAATATTCTGCAACAACCTAACTGGGAAAAGAAATTGAACATGAATAGATATATGTATATGTATATCACTTCGTTTACACCGGAAATTGACACAACATTGTTAATCGACTATGCTCCAATATAAAATTAAAAAAGCAAGTTCTGAGAGTTGGTGATGGACAGGGACGCCTGGCAAAGAACTGGACATGACTGAGCAACTGAACTGAATTGATAAAATAAAAAGTTAGCAAGAGAAGAATTCCGCCTCTTGCACATTTCTAACCAAGGGACCAACCTGACCAAAAGCAAGTTACATCAGTGGCCATTGTGGGGAACTTTTGAAATCCCCAAACTTAATTTTTTTAAACTGAATTGGATTAGTCCTAAAATTTCCAAAATTGAATGGTATGCCTGTTTCAATAGGTATTTTGAGGCTTCCAAACATTATCAGGAACCTAAAATTCCTCTCTAGAAATAAGGTTTTGAGGTGACCTAAGGTAAGTGAAGAAGTGAAGTCGCTCAGTCGTGTCCAACTCTTTGCGACCCCATGGACTGTAGCCTACAACGCTTCTCCGTCCATAGGATTATCCAGGCAAGAGTACTGGAGTGGGTTGCCATTTCCGTCTCCAGAGGATCTTCCCAACCCAAGGTTCGAACCTGGGTCTCCAGCATTGTAGGCAGATGCTTTACCATCTGAGCCACCAGGGAGGTAAGCAGATGACTAAAGAAAGGTAAAGTGGCTCCTGAAGCCTCAGGCTCTTCTCCCTTGATTTCTTTAGTCACGTGTTCCTTCTCCCCTTCAATGTTGCCTGTACCTCCTCTATATCCTCAAATCCCTCACACGAAATTTCCCCCTATACCTCCCTTTTCCTGGAAATTCTTCTCACTGCATTTTCCTCTGAACTCATCAAAACATGCCTGAAATTAAACCCTTAACTTATATTCCCAGGACTAAAGCAGAACTGCAAGTGTNAGCACCAGGACCTTTCCCTTCTAGTCAGAGGGTGAGGATGGAATGGAAAGCTGTGTCCATTCCAGAATGAGTTAATATGGCAAACCAGTGCTTCCTCACACTCTGGATGAGTCACCTAAAAGAAACACTGCTAAAATTCTTAACTTCTTCAACTCCAGCAAATGAAGGCCCCCAAATGAAATTAATACCTTCCTAGCTTCTGCTATTATTGCCAAAAGTTCAGGGCACTGGGAAAGAGACTGTTACAATTTTATCATTCTAGGTGCCTTTA
Organism: Neotragus moschatus; assembly: GCA_006410615.1. NCBI lineage: Eukaryota > Metazoa > Chordata > Mammalia > Artiodactyla > Bovidae > Neotragus > Neotragus moschatus. The sequence continues at coordinate 12,153 of SJYA01003188.1, read as the reverse complement.
GCCTTCCAGCCATCCTTTCCAGCACCCTCCCAATTCTCAATGGCAGGGTTCTGAGGAACTGCAGGGGCTCCTCCCAATCTCCCTCTCAATGGGCTTGGAGAAACATGTCTCCAAACTGGGGGATGCACCTCTTCCTATCCTAATTAACACCAGAGCCCACAGTCTTGGTGCTCAACCTCACTACTGTGAATGAGTCCCTGCCTTGAAGTACTAAAACAACTTAAACAGTGGAGACCTCCAAAAAAACCTCAAGAAGTACCCATATCTAAACCTATTCTCTTTTTCTGGGGCTCCTTAAGAGATATACACACCCCTTTCTCCTTAGTTCCTCTCCTCTTGTCCATTTATAAGGTCAAGACTTCTTTCTCCCCAAAGGGGGAAATCATTCTAGAATTCAACAGTAGTTATCAAAATAATTAATCAGGTGAATTAAATAAACCTTTGGTATCTTTTATTTATCTCTGATGGTACTAAAGATGACTCTGGAAAAACCGATCACTTCTCCCTATGAAATCAGCTATCACCCTCTCTATGGGTACAATCTACAGTTAAAATTGAAAAATTCATAGTGCACCTCCTATCAAAAGGTAAGTAGATCCTTCAAAACCTCTTCCCAGTATTAATCAATATCCTAAAAATAAAGAAATCCTTTAAGATACAGAGCCCATAATAGAAAATTGCAAACCTCAAAGGCTCTTTATCCCTCATATTTGTCCTACTAATATTTCTATTTTACAGATGAAAAACCTAAAGGCCAAGGGTGGAAGTCTGTCCAGGACCTCTGAGCAATAAAAAACATTGCAATCCCTCGACACCTGTGTTCCTAACCTTCATTTGTCATTAACATCCATTTCTACTGAAAGCAAGTTTCTTATTGTATTGACTTATGCAGTGTATAAATGCATGGAAGAAAAACTATGATAAACCTGGGAAGTGTATTAAAAAGCAGAGACACTCCTTTGCTGGTAAAGGTCCGTCTAGTCAAAACTATGGTTTTTCCAGTAATCATGTATGGATGTAAGAGGTGGACCATAAAGAAGGCTGAGCAATGAAGAATTGATGCTTTTGAACTGTGGTGCTGGAGAAGACTTTTGAGAGTCCCTTGCACAGCAAGAAGATTAAACCAGTCAATCCTAAAGGAAATCAACCCTGAATATTGATTGGAGGGGCTGATGCTGAAGCTGAAGCTCCAATAGTTTGGCCACTTGATGGGAAAAACTAACACATTAAAAAATACCCTGTTGCTGGGAAAGATCGAAGGCAGGAGGAGAAGGAGACGACGGAGGATGAGATGGTTGGATGACATCACCGACTCGATGGACATGAGTTTGAGTAAGCTTCAGGAGATCGTAAAGGACAGGGAAGCCTGGTGTTCTGCAATCCGTGGGGTCTCAAAGAGTTAGACACGACTGAGCCACTAAACAACAACAAAAAGCAAAGAAGTCCTTTAAGACATAGAGCTAATATTAGAAAATTACAAAGCTCAAGGCCTCTTTATCCCTCATATTTGTCCTTCTACTATTTCTATTTTACAGATGAAGAACATAAAGGCCAAGGGTAGAGGTCTTTCCAGGACATCTGAGCAATAAACAATATTTTTATCCCTTGACACCTTGTTGTTCCCAACCTTCATTCATTATTAGCATTGATTTCTGCCAAAAGCCAAATTTTTATTGCATTGACTTATCCAGTATACTTAGTTTTCTCGTTGGTGAAGCTGGCCATACATTTCTGCCTTTGTTTGGAGAGAAAAACAATTCACCTGGATGGTAAAGCCTCAGGGTTTTAATGACAGTCCTTTTTATTTCTCAAAACTGCCAAAGGCTGATCTGGACAGTATAAGTTCCTAAAGGTCCTACTCTGCTGCAGTATGTGGATAATTTGCTTTTTACTCTCCTTCTCCAGCCTCTTCACAGGAAGACCGCATCCACATGCTAAAGGTTTTAACGTTAAAGGGACATAACTTTCCCCTCAAAAATTGCCCAGATCCTGGTTTGATATTTAGGGCACCTGACATCAGAAGAAGGGCTACAACTAGGCTCAGATAGACTTCATAGTGCCCCAAGTGTTCCCAAATCCAAAACTAAGTGACAGCTGCAAGGTTTACTCAAGCGAGTTGGTTAATCCCCAAACTGGAATCCAAATATCTATCTCTCTTGCAGCCAAAACTCTGTGGGTTTTACTAAACAACAAGAGCCTTGATCCAATCTAATGGGAAGAACTGGATGACACAGCCTTTAAAACCTTAAAGGGGAGTTTGATGGACCCATCTCCTCCTGGGCAGCCCAATTATCAGATGCCTGTGAAAAGGAAGAGAACGACCTTGGAGTACTCACCTAACATCACGGGGAGCAGTGTCAGCCCGTAAGGTACAACAGTCAGCACATAGGTTCTGTGTCATGGGGATATCTATCGCCTTTGAGCCATTGAACCCAATGCCTCTTTGGTTAAGGCCACCAGGGACACTATTATGGGGCCCCGTGACCATTTTTATCCCTCATACAGTAGACGCGCTCTTACACTCTCATCACGTTTCTCAGTCAGCCGCCTCCCTCCCTATGAAGTGCTTCTGTTAACTGTTCCTCACATAACGCTCCTACAGGGTAAAAACCTGAACCCAGCTACTCTCTCCTCTTCCTCACCAATGAATGTTTATGACTGCGTAGCGCCAATGGACCACCTCCTGACTCCTTGCGGTAATCTACAGGAAATGCCTTTGGGTAATGTTGACTTCTCCTGGTTCACTGATCACACCTGTTTAAAAGCTAACAATGGCAAATGTTGTGTTGGGGTAGTTCCTTTTAATGTTGCCGAGGTAGTATGCTTACCTATGGTTATTTCAGTCCACTAGGCTGTATTATATGTTCTTATATGGGCTTGTGGTGCTTCCCTGGTGGCTCAACAGTAAAGAATTCACCTGCCAGTGAAGGAGATACAGCTTTGATCCCTGGGTTGGGAAGATCCTCTGGAGAAGGAAATAGCAACTTACTCCAGTGTTCTTGCCATGGAAATCCCATGGACAGAGGAGCCTGGAGGGCTACAGTGCCTGGGGTCACAAAAGAATTGGACACCACCGAGTGACTAAATAACAATTAATGATACGGGCTTGACCTTCTTTAGGAAAATATTCAGTCTGTTACCGGGATTTCCTTCCTGGTTTTATTTTTTTCACTCTTCCACCTCTTTCTGGTGGATGATCTAAACTCTGGAGTGGTGAGAGGCAGTGAGCAGAAGCATTGTCCTGGCATTGGGTAGAGACATCTGGTCCACGTCTGTCTTCTGCCCTGTGTGGGTTCAGCACCTTTTATGCTTTCAGCACTGGGGTTTGACTGCTTGCATACAGTGGCTCTGCTGACGTCCTCCTGGGTTTACCGTGGCTGCTGGTCAACAGGCCCACATCTTCTAGTCTTCCTAATTTCAGTCTTTGTATTGCTCTCCTGGGACACAGAAAACCATTCTCTATGACTCCGTGAGGGCTTGAATTCTGCTGACACTTTAGGTCCATTTATCAAGTTTGGCCACTCAGACTATTCTGTTCTTCCATATTTACCTGGACCAAGCAAACAGCTTCTCTACAGGGCTTTCTTCCTGGGAAATGGGACAAACATCCTCTCTAAAGGTGTCCTCTGGAACTTATCTGGGGATTCTACCATCTCCTTTTGAGAGGATTTGCTTTAGAGTTAGGGACTGACGACAGTGAACTCTGTGCCCACAATCTGTAAATCATTTACTGTTTTTCTCTATTTTCTGTATACATGAACAAGAAGTGCTTCCCTGATGAAGAAATTATTTTATCTCCTCATCTTGTACAAAGAAAACTTGTCTTACAATCTTTGTGATTTTTCTCAAATTTATTTAGTTTCAACTTTTTACTTTGAGTTTAAACTCAAAAAGTCCTTTGTCTCTTAAAGACATGAGCCCTCAATGACAACCTTTGGTTTCAAGGTTGTTCTCTCCTTCATGAGTTTTAAGAGTCTCTTTGGAGTTCAGTGTCAACATTCCGACTCCATGCCCTAAACAATATCACCCTCCCTTAGAAGGGCAGTAAATAAAGTACCTTTTACTCTCTGAGTACTTTCTACTTAAACAGTGGCAAAAGGATAGTGCAAAAAAGCAGTAGTGCATCTAAGTGTGAAAAAATCTGTTTCAACATTTAAAATTCTTTCTTTTTTCTCTCTTTCTCTCTTGCTTCCACCTCTCTTTGCTTCCTCCCTTTCTTCCCTCCATCTGTCAATCATCTGTTTACACACACACACACACACACACACACACGTATATACACAGGCGCACATAAATTTTGGGAAACCCCAAGGAAAGGGAAAAATCTTAAAATCAGCCAAATTACTTTTGAAGGGACAATTAAACTGACAGCTAACTTCTCCAATATAGAAAGTAGGGGAATTATATCCTTACCATACTGAAACAAAGTAACTGATAGTCTAGAAAACTGTACCCAGTGCAAATATCCTTCATGAATGTAGGCAAAATAAACACATTGTAAGATAATGAANTGCTTCCTCCCTTTCTTCCCTCCATCTGTCAATCATCTGTTTACACACACACACACACACACACACACACACACGTATATACACAGGCACACATAAATTTTGGGAAACCTCAAGGAAAGAGAAAAATCTTAAAATCAGCCAAATTACTTTTGAAGGGGCAATTAAACTGACAGCTAACTTCTCCAATATAGAAAGTAAGGGAATTATATCTTTACCATACTGAAACAAAGTAACTGATAGTCTAGAAAACTGTTCCCAGTGCAAATATCCTTCATGAATGTAGGCAAAATAAACACATTGTAAGATAACGAAGCTATGAAATACAAGAGATTTCACCTTCCGTAGATCCACTATATTAGAATTTCTAAACATGTATCAGAAGAATAGTGTAGGAACATTATACCAAGAGAAAGCTCAGAAATATAGGAAGGAAAAAGATCAAATGAAATAAGAATGGTGGGTAAATTTAAGTGAAAAATGACATTAAAATAATACATGAAACTTTGTAGAATATATATATACNATGACCTAAATCAAATCCCTTATGATTATACAGTGGAAGTGAGAAATAGATTTAAAGGACTAGATCTGATAGAGTGCCTGATGAACTATGGAATGAGGTTCGTGACATTGTACAGGAGACAGGGATCAAGACCATCCCCATAGAAAAGAAATGCAAAAAAGCAAAATGGAAGTCTGAGAATGCCTTACAAATTGCTCTAATGTAGTGGTTTCTAAATTTTACCATGTCTCAGAGTCACAAGTGATGCTTGTTTAAAACTATAGATTCTTAGGTGTCATCTCAGATAAGGTGGAGTCATCAAATCTACATTTTTAACAAGCTTCCTAGATATTTAGAATACAGCTTATCTTTTATGTAGTAAAGTTTTCCTAAGAAACAAACCCAATAGAAATATATATATATGTATATATGTGTATATATTTGTATGTATGTTTATAGACTTCCCTGGTGGCTCAGACAATAAAGAATCTGCCTGCAATGTAGGAGACCTTCCTTCAGTCAGGAAGACCACTACTAGGATTCTTGCCTGGAGAATTCCATGGACTGAAAAGCCTGGTGAGCTGCAGTCAATGGGGTCGCAAAAGTCAGAGATGACTGAGCAGCTTTCACTTCACTTCATGTATATATATCAAAAGAGAGAGGGAGAGATTGATTTATTTTAGGGAATTGTTTCATGTGATTATTGGAGCTGTCATTACTGAAACCTGCAGGACACACTGGCAGACTGGAAATTCAGACAAGAATTGATGCTACCAAGTTGAGCCTGGATTATGCAAGCAGCAGGCTAGAAATTCAGGGAAGATTTCTATGATATATTAGGAGAATTCCTCCTTCTCTGGGAAACCTGTCTTTGTCCTTAAGCCATTTAACTGATTAGATGAGGCCCACCTACATTATAGAGAGTGATCTGCTTACTCTGTTTACTGATTTAAATGTTAGCCACATTTTAAAAATAACTTCACATCAGCATCTGGACTAGTTTTTGGCCAAATAGCTGGACACTATAGGTTATCCAAATTGATGCATAACATTAAACATCACAGTATGAGATCCCATTCAAGAAAAAATTAGATCCTATGAGAAAGTAGAGATGTAGCTGAGGCTTCAGTCTTTAGACTGAGAAAGAAACACTGATGAAAAGCTTGAAAAATCCACTATAGTTAACAGTTGTAGGTCCCAGGAAAGCTGCCAGTGGTAGATGGTGAAGGAATGATAAGCCTAGGTCAAGCTTGGAAGAAGTAGAAAGGTTTATAATTTTTTTAGGCATAAATATCAAGATCAATGTTANGTTCTCTGGCTCCACATATATAATTGTTCCCTCATTTTGACTGCCTTAATCAAGCCTTTATTATACCATATTTTACCATGTTTCTTAAATTTCAGGGAAAAGCAAAAGGCAACAGGGATTGTACTTGTTTGTTTTAAAAATTCTAACAACACCTTCTCTAAATGAGTATTATTCCTATTATATACACTAAGTACCTAATATTTATAAAATGTAAGAAATTTACTAGAGGTCTTTCATGTATATTTATAGATATTTGGAGGAGAAAGAAATGGCAACCCAGTCAAATATTCTTGCCTGGAGAATCCCATGAACAGAGGAGCTTTACAGGCTATAGTCCATGGGGTCACAAAGAGGTGGACATGACTGAGCAACTCACACAGACACATAGATGTCTGGGAGACACTGAAATATATACAATTTCAAATAGTACCTTTTCAGGTGACAATTACAAGTGAGCCATCTGAGTTTCCTTTGTTTCTGTTACAAAATATTTATATTTTGTATCCTCTTAGAAATTTAGATCAACCTGACTCTAATGCTTTGCCATAGATCAAACTAGGAACCTTGAAGTTGTTAGAGAACTTCTACTTGGTTAGGACGCTATTCACTATAAAGTAGAGAAGAATTCAGTATTTAGGAATTAAGATTTCAACTTGACCACCATCGAAGTTGGGCAAATAACTTCCTTTTCTTATTTGTAAAATTAAGTAGGTCATTCAATTTTTTTAAAATCCATTTTTGCTCAGTACACAAGACTTCCCTGTTATTCATGGGGCTGTCCTGATTTGCCATTAGGGTGACCTCATGTCTCCATCCTCAGTGATGAAATCACTTCCAAGAGTATTTCCTGTGTGTTTAGCACTGGTCTGAGCTTATTTTGTCCCATTTAATCTGCTCCGCAAATATATGAAAATTCAGGTTATGAAGAGTAAATACAATTTCAATTCCTAAGACTGAATGCATTTAGTTGCATGTTTTTTTTATTGCAGAAACTGCTCTGTATACACCAATTACTGATATTCAATCAGAATATGAACAACATAAAGAGTCTTTGGGGGATTTCTCAGTAAATGGAGCTGTGTATGTTTTTCCAACCAAAAAGCATGGTCCTGACTGTACAGACATAGGCTGTGTTCTAGAGTCTTAGAAGCAGCTTTGCTGGCTTTTCAGAGATCCCAGGCTTCTCATCTAACCTCTTACATTCATCTGACCAGCAGAACAGACCTCTCAGCTTTTGTGAAAAATGCTGAAAGGCTGAATCCTCATGTCAGCAATTTCTGGTTGCTTGGAAACAATTCTCGATTTGCTACTGTGAAAGAATTTAGGTCAGCAGTGAATTAATCCTTTACAAATTAGAAAAATATAGCCAATCATAGATTCTAAATTCTCCTGTTGAATACAAATACAGAAAAACTGATTCTCCTCCCCACCCCCAACCCCCACAGATGATAAACAAATTTAAAGTCTATCTTCTAAAGAAATTCTCTGAAAATGAGCAAGATTATTTTATAGGAAAAAAGTCCACTTTTATGAAAAAGAGCCAGTGCTTCTTTTTTCCTTTTTTGAGCCAGTGCTTCTTATCACCCACTGCCAAAACCATCTTTTTCTATCTCACATTAGTAATGTAATAGGAGCTAGAAGAAACAAAAGGGTGCTTCTATGAGGTACTCTAACTTTAAGAAAATGCAGATAGTATTTCCTGTCCTTCAGTCCAATAAGAACAGCAAAATGACCACTTGAGAAACCTCAGAGGAATTTATTTCAAATGATAAATTTTGGTAGGATATGAGGAAGAAGGTGATTCCTAAACTCTTTTCAAAATCCACCTGGGCATTTAGGCAGCACAACATGTTGACAGATAACTGTGCCAGTCTTAAGGCTGAAAACAAGATCAAGACTCATTCCAGGTTAAGACTCTTTTTCTCTCCCTTTCCAGGAGGCAAGTAAGCAAGAGGGGGGAGTAGGGGAGAAAATCAGATAAGGAGCTCTTAGTTCATCTCCCTGAGTGATGAAAGCACTTTGGGTAGATGAACACCAGTACAGACTTGCCCTCCTAGGAAGAAAGTCTCCTAAGAGTTGTAACAGAGGGGTATGGTTGCCAAAGACCAATCCTCTCCACTTCCTGGACTGGGGGATCTTGTGTGGTAGAGCAAGATCTAACACGTGCATTCAGGCTCAGGATTCCAGAAGAACACGTGCTCTCAGGAGGTCACACTAGATTTTAACAGTTACCCCTTTTCTGTCTCTCCTAATCTAGCTCTTTCAGGTGATTGGGCTCGTCTACGTCTAAACAAACCCTCTGCCACAGTCAGTGTCTGCACTCCATCTTGCGGAACCCCTTTAGCTGACTCCTGAATACGCTCTGTTCTTGCCACTCTCAGCTCTCCTGGTTCCTCAAGTTTCCTGCTTTTGACTGTAAGTTTTCTTGTTTTGACTGTAAGCCTTGATTCTTCTTTTTAACTCCTCTGATAGAAGACAAATTTGCATTTCTTCTATCATAGTTCTCCTTCAGGATACATCTGCTGGTACCTCCATTTAGCTCCAGAAACTCCGCAAATAGTAGTGATAGCCCTGTGCCCTACCTGGGGACCTGTGAGACACTGTCATGGACTCTGTGGTCTGATTGTTTGCAACATAAGTGATATTGTGCAGAGCCTGATGGGGCTCCTAGGCACAAGGCTGTTCTGTGTCCCCATTTCACTGACTATAGGAGACAGTCTTTATTCAGCCTCCATGACCTTCCCTGAGTTTCAGTGGGCAGATTCAAGCTGTTGTTAATTAGGGAAGGGAGGGGATGTGAGACCATGGAGAAACAGCAATCAAGAGCAGCCTTGGGACAAGGCCTTGTTTCCTCATCAATAGATAAACAAAACTAATGGTGTCGTTTAGTCGCTCAGTGGTGTCCTACTTTTTGTGACCCCATGTACTGCAGCACACCAGGCTTCCTCTGTCCTTCACAGTCTCCCAGAGTTTGCTCAGACTCATGTCCATTGAGTCAATGATGCCATCCAACCATTTCATCACACAACAGTATCTTTGACTTATTCTTCAGATACTGAAACCACTTCCAAGTGGCAGAAGGTAGTGATTAACAATGGTATGCTGCCCACAGGCATGCAGACCCCAGATCAGCTAGACCTGAACACTGATGATGCTCACTCCTATGGACCTCATCACTAACCCATAAAAAGAACATCTATGAGCTGACCACACCCTCTTTGATCAATTACAATAAAACTTCCTACTGTTTTAGCCAAATTGGGACACATGGTTTCATGGGCACCAGCCCATTGTGGCTCCCTATGTCTGGCAAAGCAATAAAGTTCCTGTTTCCTATTTCGCCCAAAACTCTTTGAGATTCAACTAGGCACCAGTGTGCAGAGAAGCTGAGCTTTCAGCATCCCAGCGAGAGGGGGCAAGATACTTCCCAGAATCCTCTGGGAGAATGTGATGTCAGCTGTGGCTCACACAGCATTCACATCAACCCCCTTACAGCTGTCTTCTCAACTAGTGCATCTGCACCCAGTCACTCAATCATCTCTGATTCTTTATGACCCCCATGGACTGTAGCCTACCAGATTCCTCTGTCCACGGAGTCTTCCAGGCAAAACAACTGGAGCAGGTTGCCATTTCTTCCTCCAGGGGATTTTCCTGACCCAGGGATCGAACTTATGTCTCCTGTACTGCAAGCAGATTCTTTGCCACTGAGCCACCTAGGAAGCCCCTTCTCAATAAAGTTGATAATAATTAACAAAAACAGAGGCAATTTTAGTGAGCACTTATGAATACAGGTTTAGATATTTTACATGCATTAGTTCATTTAACCTTAAGTCCACTGTACACATGAAGAAACAGTCTTGCCAAAGATCAGACAGCTTGTAAGTGACAAGGGAGCCAATACCTTAAATATTGGGCCTATATGATTCTATTTAGTGGATTTTCACTATCTTAGGATACCGGGGTCCAGCCCCAGTTGGATCCAGGGCTATCTGATGAACTGTGTTGCTGATGGAGAGAGATAGAGAAAGAGATAAGGAGAGAATTATGCAGTTAAGAAAACAGAGGAGAGAAAGAGGCTGATATTCCTTGGTTTATGCAGAAAGCTAATAAAGCCCCAGCATGGGACTTGCTCTGTTCACGTAGGCTGCAGGCGTCCTCTGGAATAGCTGAAGGCACCCCACCTTGGGCATCTTCTTGAGTGGGTCTTAGAAGCCCAGGCAGGAAAGTGAACTCAGAGGGCCCCTGCGCTCCAGGGAATCAGCCTGAAAAGGAAAAGGAAAGAGAAAGAAAGAGCGACATGGGGAGATCAAGCCTTGGTGAGCAAGGCCCGTCACTTTATTTTCAGAGGGAGCTTTTATACCCTGAGTTGTACATTGAGCAAAGTAAAAATGCAGAGTCAGCTCAACATTCCATCAGTATTAACTTTTATCGATACCAGATTTCTTCCTGCATACCGTTTCATAAACAAGGGTCTTATTTTTTGTACATTATCTTCTGGCTTGGAGGCCTGTTGATATTTTATGATCCCTTTTTGATAAAGGTTGGTCAGCTAAAACACTTACTTTCCCTTGAAATGTTTTTTCTTAAATTCCTTAGCCTGCGTCACCCTTAAAGTACAGAGTTACATTTTTATGGAGCGAAGATTCATTGGGTTACAGCAAAGAAAGAACTTATTAACTCAAAGTCTACTGTTGCTAATGTTAAGGCTACTATTTGTTTTTTTCTACATCTTAACTATATAAACTCCCAGGGACACAATGGATAAGGGATGTGGGAATTTGGAAGCAAGCATTGGCTCAACAGTGTTGCAAGAGTCTAGATAAACCTTCCAAGTAAGCTAGAATGCTAACAGGGGGGTTGAATTGAAATATTCCTTTCTTGCCCAGGAGATTTATCAACTAGAGCCCTAAGTTAATTTTTTCCAGAAAAAGATGGTTGAGTATAGTCCCCTGTTAATGTCAGAAGAGTTGGTGAAAGGCATAAAATAGTAAGACAGACAGATTCTGGTTTGGGGGTAGATGCTCGGCAGGTCCAGAGGGTCCCTCGAGTCCTGATCCGCCTTGATCATCAGGTCTCTCCACATGACCTTGTCATGGGTGGGATTGGCCCAGGGAGTCCCTCGAGTCCTGACGCCTTGCTTGTCAGGTCTCCTTCGCATGACCTTGTCATGGGTGGGATCTCCCGTGCTGGCTCCTGGCATTAGGCACCTTATCGAAAAGAGAATGGCCTCTTTCCTCTGTTCTTCTGCATCTTGCTCTGGCTTGTCAAGCCTCATTTCCTTCCTGCAGCCTCAGACCTGGGTGCCTCCTCACTCCACTGGGTTGACACCTTGGTTCGATTGATATCTAGATCTCCTGACCTGAGGACTGACTTTCAGACACTTTTGCCTTCAAGCTCTGCAGCTCACAGGCTAGCCTTGCTGTTTCCCCACACCAAATCTTAGCTCCCAAGATCCCAGGCCCCACGCTTCCTTGGATACTCCCACCTATTCACAAGAAGCTGGGGCAATGAAGCTGGGCTAGTCTAGTAGTCTATGAGAATCAGACATGCCCAGGAAGGCAGGATTCAGAATTGAGAGGCCCCCTGTGGAGAGAAGCAAACTGGGCAAATTCAACACAGCACCTTCCCTCATGACTTCTGTTCCCTTCCTATTCTCCAGAGGCAGAACGATGAAGCAGAGAGAGAACGAGTTTTCAAGTCAGAGAGACCTGGATCTGAACTGTGGATCTACTTCTAAAATGTTGTATGACTTTAGGTAATTTACCTAAAGCTTTTGAAATTCAAGTTTCTCATCTGTAAAAACCTGTAAGAAGCTGTTTGAACTAAATAAG
>SJYA01003187.1:14503-72531 GCA_006410615.1 Neotragus moschatus | reverse complement strand
TGGACGTGGTAGGCTCCGAGACAAGGCAGGGCAGTGGAGGGGGTGCTCCAGGGGTGCACAGAATGGACACGAAATCTGGCAAACCAGGCCCAGGTCTCCTGTCTGCTGTGGGCAGGCTGGGCCCTGAGGCCTTCCCCTGGTACACAGACTTGGTGCTGGAGTCGGGTCCACTGGCCTTGCTCTGCCCGTCCCAGCCCTGGCCCTGGTAGGTTTGCAGGTTCTCTCTGGCTGTCCCGGAAAGCCAGGCCAGGCGGCCAGTGGCGCCAAGGATGGAGGCGGACGGGGGCCTGGAGAGGGAGGAACAGGCTCCCATGCAGGGTCTCCATGAGCCACAGCCAAGGAGCTGTCCTTGGTCCTGGCCAGTGACCTGCTCCCTCCTCTTCATCGTGAACTCACGTGCAGGGTCTCCATGAGCCACAGCCAAGGAGCTGTCCTTGGTCCTGGCCAGTGACCTGCTCACCCCTCTTCATCTTGAGCCCCACTCGGTCCTGCTGGCCACAGTGAGCGAACCCCCAGGTGCCCTGAGGGAGGTCATGTCACCAGCAGCCCAGCCTGCTGACTTGTGCTGCCCGTCAGCAGTGGCTAGACTTCCTCTTGTGGGTGGGGCGTGGATGTGGTTGACTGTTCTGGAGGCAGATGGGATCTCTGACTCGGAGACAGCCCACTGATGCCGCGTGGATACCAGGGCATTTCAGGGAGCGGGGCTGAGTGCTGCCTCCTGTCTGTTGAGGGGGATTCAGGCACAGCTGGTCCCCCATCAGGCCCACCACCCCACAGCCAACAAGGAGGAGCTGGTCTGGGAAGGCCCCCCGTCCGTCCATCAGCTCTCAGCCACGTCCTCCCCAGCTCGCTCTGCTCTGGCCTCTGCAGGAGCCAGCTGTGCTCCTGCCTGACTTCCCTGCAGCTTCTGTAACACGTGACCCCGGTTGTAGAGGCCTAAAGCAGCACACTTTATTACCTTGGAGCTCTGGAGGTGATAAGTCCAAAACGGTCTCACCGGGCTGAAACCAAGGTGCTGGCTCCACGGGAGAATCCACTCCTGGCATGTTCTTGCTGGGTCTTCTGGGAGGCGATATGTGGAGGGGCCATCAGGGCAGACAGTACACAGTAGGTTTCAGCTGATGATTGCTCCCCTGTCCCCCAGTTCTGCCCACTCTCCAGTCTCAGGTGCCCCCCCATCCTTATGGCTCTGACTCCCATCCACCCCTGCCTGAGCCATTCTTCCTGCCTGGTGGGCTCTCTCCTCCTTCCCAGTGCCGCTGCCCCGCCCACCCACCAGGAAGTGCCCCTCCCCCCACACCCATCCCTTACTGTATGGCTACCCCCCTACTGTGGTGTGGCCATGTCTGTCTCCTTCCCCATCAAGCCCCAGCCCGGGCACAATGCTGGCACAGAGGCCCCAAGGAGTGTGGGGTGAAGGTTTCTATGGGAGTCCTGCACCATGGGCCAGGCTGGGAGACTGGCTGCCACGTTGTACCTCAAAGCCCTCTGCATCTTTCCAGACCACACTGAGGAGGTCTGCTCTCTCTGGCACAGTCAGGGGCTGGTTGTAAGGTTTGGCCCAGAGAGCCCACCAAAGCCCAGGTGCAAGCCTTTGCCTGCAGGATGGATGTGAGGGACCCCCAGGCTTGGCCTTTGACACAGGACCCTCAGTGGCTGATTCTGGCCACAGCCACATGGCCCCATTGAAGGGCCAGCCCAGGCTGCCTCACGCTCAGCTGCCACATGGCGGGGGTGGAGTTGTGCCAACATGGGTCAGTCGCCAGGCAGGGAGCGGGATCAACCGAGTCTGAGGCTCTGGCCCCTGGGCCTGGCACCAAGCCTGCACACCCTGGGTGCCCCATATAGACTGGCTCCTTCCTCCAGCCTCTGGTCAGTGGGTCCCCCCAGGTTCCCTGTCGTAAACACAGGCCTGGGTCTCGCGGGGCCTCCTTGAACTGAGGTTTAAACCCAGCCCCGCCTTGGATGCTCCCAGGAAACAGCTTCCACCCTTCCACTCCCTCCCAGCCACGCGGCAACCAGAACTTGGTGGGGCCACGTCCCACGGCCTGCCCTCACGGGGGCCACACCACGGCCTCCCTCTGCTTTATCGAGAAGTCACACCTTTGTTGTTCATTTAGATGCTTGGTCGTGCCTCGTGGGTTTACTGGCTGGAAATGAGGGTCTTGAACAGTAGGAAGACTGCACTGCAGCCGTACAGAAGAGGGCTGGGCCAGGGCAACGGCCACACCCTTGGTGTCTTCACACAGCAGTGGTGGGGTGGGTGCAGAAGTTTGAAAAGGACCTACATTATTTTTCTTTTCCATCACGGTTTATTGCAGGATATTGAATATAGTTCCTTGGCCTATACAGTAGGTCCTTGTTGTTTGTCTGTTTTTTATATACTATTAATCAGGTGACAGAGGACCCTGGGGGCTGCAGTCCGTGGGGTCGTTAAGAGCTGGACACGACTGAGCGACTTCACTTCCATTTTTCACCTTCATGCACTGGAGAAGGAAATGGCAACCCACTCCGGTGTTCTTGCCTGGAGAATCCCAGGGACAGGGGAGCCTGGTGGGCTGGCGTCTATGGGGTCGCACAGAGTCGGACACGACTGAAGTGACTTAGCAGCAGCAGCAGTCAGGTGACACCAGTGATAACCCACTTGCCAGTGCGGGAGATATAAGAACTGCAGGTTCGATCCCTGAGTCAGAAAGATGCCCTGGAGAAGGAAATGGCTGCCCACTCCAGAGTTCTTCCTGGAGAATCCCGTGAACGTAGGAACCTAGCGGGCTGTGGTCCACAGGCTCGCGAAGAGTCGGACACGACTGAGCGGCTTAGCACAGCACGTTAACAGTTTGTATCTGTTAACTCCAAAGTCCTAATTTTGTTCCGTCCTTACCTCTTTCCCCTTTGGTAGGAATTCATTTGTTTTCTGTGTCTATGAGTATAGTTCTGTTTTGCAAATAAGTTCTTTTGTCTAAAGAAAACGGCTTTTTAGATTTCAAGAAGAAGTGATGTCGTGTGGGGTTTGCCTTCTTCAGTCTGGCTCACGTGCGGTGCAATAGTCTCCAGGTCCATCCGCGTCGACGCCGGTGGCCTCGTTTCGTTCCTTGTCGTGGCCGAGCAGGACTCCGTCGTGTCTATGTGCCACATCTCCTGCACCCGCTCATCTGCCGACAGACACCGAGGGGGCCTCCGTGTCTCGGCAAGTGTGGAGAGTGCTGCAGTGAGTTCGGGGCTCCCTGTGTCTTTTGAAGCAGAGCTTTTGCTGGTTGTAGTCCCAGGAGTGGGATTGCGGGATCATTGAATCGTTTTCTTCTTCATTTTTGGGAAAGCGCCGTCCTGCGTCCATAGTGGCTGCACCCACTTACATCCCCACCAGCGGTGCGGGAGGACCCCTCTCCTCCGCACTCTCTTCAGCATTTACTGTTCATCCTGACTGCTCTGAGGGGGCAGCTCATGGTAGCTTTAATTTGCATTTCTCTAATAATCAGCGATGCTGAGCATCTTTTCGTGTGCCTGTTGGCCATCTGGATGTCTTCTTTGGAGAAATGTCGGTTTAGGTCTTCTGCTCATTTTTTGATGGGGTTGTTTTCTCGTTTGTGTGTGTGTTACGGAGCCATATGAGCTGTTTGTATATTTCGGAGATTAAGCCCTTGCTCATCACATCATTTGCAAATATTTTCTCCCAATCCGTAGGTTGTCTTTTCAATTTGCTTATGGTTTCCTTTGCTGTGCAAAAGCTGATACATTTGATCAGGTCCCGCTTGTTTATTTTTGCTTGTATTTCTGCTCCCTTGGGAGACTGACCTAAGGAACGTTGCTCGATTTATGCCGGAGAATGTATTGTGTGTGTTGGCTTCTAGGAATTTTACCGTGTCGTGTCTTAGATTTAAGGAGAAGGACCTACTTTTAAGAAATCAGAGTCAGAGGAATATTCAATCTAGTGTTTACACTCACCTAGTGTTAACACTTGTTTTCAGCAAGGGCCTCACACTCACCTGTGTTCACACGCACCCATATTTAGCACAGACTGAAGGGAAATGGCAGATGTGAGAGCCCCTCCTGACACCGCTGTGGGCCCGGGTCAAGGCAAGAAATGGGCTGACAGTCACCACAGTAGATGCCCTCTGAGCACGTGGCATCCTCAGGGTCTACACCATCACAAACGCTCGAGCAGCGTTTTCTTGGAAGGAACAGTCGCTTGCATTTGAGAACAAAATCTATCCCTCACTTATCTCTGAGCTGGGCTAAGAGCCTTCGGCTGACTGTTCCGATTGCTCCAATGCTGGGAAGATCAGCGGGTGGAATGTGTGGCAGGTCACTTGGCTTGGCTGGCAGGCACTGGTGTGTGGCATAAAGCCTCGGCTTGTGGCCCCGGGGGCCCCTCAGGCTGTGGACACCGCTCCTCCCGCCTCTCCAGAGGACACGCTGTTGTCGCCTCTGTGGACGGACCATGGTCTTGCCCTCCTGTGGCCTCCGAATCTGCCCCCTGTGAGGCCGCGGGGGTCTGGGGGCACAGTCAGGGCGGGAAGTCTGCGTCTTCTCTGCTCATCTCCCCACTCACTGTAGGAGAGGGTGATGTGTCCCACCCGAAACTGCGTGTTCTGCTTGTGACGTCACCATCCCCAGGTGAGCAGGCTGTGCACACAGCCCGAGTGTGGCTGGAATACAGATTCAGAAGTAACGTCCACCCCTCCTTCCTTCGGGGCCAGGGCCCCCTTTCCTGGTGGTCTGTTTTCCTTCTGAGAATCACAGACACATTCTGCAGGCAGAGGAAGGTGAGACCTCGCGGGGCAAGCGAGGCTTTGGGCATCAGTCTGCCAGTGTCCAAGTCCCCTGGCCGGGGGCCGTACGCTCCCGTGCCTCCCTTGGCTGCCTGTGAAACGGGAGCAGAGTGTGTGAGCCTGGACAGGACCCTGTGCTTACTGTGTGTATAGGTTTGTTCGGGCTGCCGACACAAAGACCCACAGCCCAGGCACCATAAGCAGCGGAAATTACCGTCTCCAGTCCTGGAGGCTGGAATCCCAGACCCAGGTGTGGGCAGGGCTGGTCCTCCTGAGGACTGTCTCCTGGGCGTGCAGACGGCCGTCTCCTCCCCATGTCCTCACAGGTCTGTCCCTCTGAGTGTGTCTGTGTCCTGATCTCCTCTTCTTACAAGGACCCCAGTTCTGTGGGTCTAGGGCCCCAACCTCCTGTCTTCATTTTACTTAATCACCCTTTAAAGGCCCAGCTCTAGATACAGCCACATTCTGAGGTGCTGGGGTCAGGACGTGGGTATTTCAGGGGACACTGTCCAGCCCATGCAGCTATTTCTGGGCACTGTTCAAGTGTCTCATGCCCCGTCCTTGAATCCCCCGAAGCCCTTGGAGGGTGAACTGGGAGGAATCAGGAGGCCTGGGCAGCTGACCTCTGACCTCCAGCCCCCTATCCCTTGTACTCTCTGCCCCCTTGCCACGCCCTCACCAGACCAGACCTCATGCCCAGAGGGGCCACCCTGAGCCCACCCAGCCCTTCCCAAGGCATCCTGAGTGCATCACAGTCCTACAGCCCCCCCACCCCCAACCACCACCCTGCTGGCTCCATGCTGGACGCCAAGGTATCTGCTGCCGCTCGGGCATCAAGATCAAAGTCCAGGGACCCCCTCCAACCTCATCTCGTCACTGGAGCCAAATTTCTGTCCCTCTTGGTTCAGGATCTTTGCCAGGCTCAGGGGAAGGACCCTGGTGACACAGGCTATATGGGGGCTCAGCTTGTCTCTGGGGCGGCCACCAGAGCAGCAGGTCCCAGGGAGCTTCAGTGTGTGGGAGCAGAGAGCATTCTGGGAAAGGGAAAGTTCCAGAGCAGAGCTCCTGCTGCGGACAGGGCCACGAGGGTTGCTGTTGTTGCCGACCACGTGCCCTGCGATGCAGCGTTGGCCAGGCTTCCAGGAGCTGCACGGCTGACCACGGCCGGGCAGGGAGCCCCGGGCTCTGGCCACCACGTGCCCTGCACTGGGAGCCTCCATGGTCGGTCAGTGTCCGTGCTGCCCGCCCTGCCCACCCCCCGCATGCCCATCACCCAGCTTCATTCTGGAAATCGGCCTGTGTGCCGTGAGTTCCTGTGTATGAACCCAGGCTCTGAGAGGCTGTGTGACCCCTGCCCCCTGAGCCAAAGCAGTGCTGGCCCCAGAGTCTGAGCCTGGCCTGTCGCCTGTGGCCACCCCACAGGCCACAGCTGGGGCCTCCTCAACCCCAGACTGTCCAGATTACCCCTAGCCCAGAGCCCCGAGGTCTAGGACATAACTGGGACCCCTCACCATGCTGCAGAAGGTCCCTGGCCACCCCAGGGGTGGTTCTGAGTCACTCCTCTTCCCTCTAGTGGGTGGGAACTACTGCTGCCCTGGGGGCTTCTGGGCTCCGCTGTGTCCGTTGGAGAGAGCCTGGCATTGCGGGGTCAGTCCTGGGAGGGTTCGGAGAGCAGGGCTCTGCCTGCCCACGGCCCTGCCGCAGGGGGAGGGGCAGCCCTCACTGTTGCAGAGGGAGGGATGCCCCCAAATCCTCAGCATGAGACACACTCTGCAGGCGCTAGACAGAAGGTAGGAATGGTCTTCCCTGAATTTGCAGGTTTGGGGCAGGAGTGTCAGTTAGAGACCCACTTCCCGTCCTCACCCCAGGAGCCGCAGGGCTGGCAGGGGTACAGCTTCAGACACCAGCTCCCAGAACTTTGAAAGTCGGTCTGGTTGATGTCGGAGGCGCCGATGTGAGGTCACGCTCCTGTCTTGGTCACAGTCAGGGGTACTTCCTTGCTGCTGCGCGCCATGTCCCCCAGGCCACCTCCCTCGCAATCTTCTGCAGTAGGATGCGATGGTTTCTGTTTCCAGAGAGCTTCATTGAGCTTTAATGACCATCACTAAACTTCCGCTTCGCGTTTTGACATATGTGTACGCAGCTGAAACCATCACCAAGGTCAGGATGAGCAACACATCCACCACTCCAGAAGTTTCCCATGGCCCTGCGCGACCCCACCTCCTGCTGGCCACCGTCGCTCAGCTGGCTGCTACGGCAGAGTAGTTTGCTTTTTCTGGAATTTTACATAAATGGAATCACACTGTCTGCACTCTTTTTTTTTTTTTTTTTTTTGGTTCCTTTTGCTCAGCATAAATATTTCAAGATTTGCATGTGACAACCATCCCCTTCCCCGTGTTTCTGACTGAAGGTCCATTCCTCCCCCCGGGTTTCTGAGTGAGGGTCCCCTCTAGCATGAACCACTTACATGGCTGTCCACTCACCTGCTGACCGGCATTTGACTCTTAACGGTGCTATGAATATTCACATTCAAGTTTTTGTGCAGACGTATTGTTGTGTCTCTCGGAAGAATATTTTTGTGTCTCTTCTCAGAGAGGGAAGGGCCAGGTCATGTGCTATTGATAGGAAAATGTTCAAAGAAATTGCCGCCCTGTCTTCCAGTGCCACTACCGAGTTGTGCGTTCCTGCCTGTCTATACGAGAGTTCCCGTTCCTCCACGCCCTCGCCGCTGCTTGGTGGGGCTGATCATGTTCATCCGGAACCTGATAGATGTGCAGAAGTGTCTCGTGGTTTTAACTTGCATTTCCCTTACGACCCGTGATGCTGCACTTGTTAACCACCCGTGTGTCTTCTCTGTGAGCAGAACTAGAAAGCTGTGGGGCACACACCAGGTTGGGGGATCTCTTTGTCTTATTCTCCCTCTCTCTCCCCGCCCCCACCCTGTCACTTGGCACCTGCATCTTCAGTTGTGTGACAAGCAGGCTCTGTGACCCTGGAACCACACTGATAACTCCACAAAGGAAGTGCATTTGAGGTCCCAGTGGATGGGGGACCCTGAGGGTAGGGGGCACAAGTTTCTGGGTGCCTTGATCACCCTGCTCCCCACTCCAGGACTCCCCAAGTTCTGCAGCCCCTTAGTTGAGACAGGCTCTGACAGTGTTCCCTCCCAAGAAGCCAGCCCAGCTGAAGTGACCTCGGGAGAGGGTGGCGCTGTCTGATTCTGGGCCCAAGCTTTCTTCGGAACAGACCCTGCCCACAGAGAGAGGCAGGCTGCTCCTGGGTAAGGCCTCCACGAGCAGCTGGTGATGAGACCCCGGCCATGGATCCCCAGAAGCGCACTCAGGGGCACCCTTGACCTCAGCTTCTAAGGAGAACCAGGCGGCCCCCCTCTGGGTCAGGGGCACCTGGAGAGCAGGCCCCAGGGAGGCACTGGGGCCTGAAGTTATGCCACCAAGAATTTGAAATAAAGTTGTCTCAGCTCCTGACCAAGGACAGGGGTGTGCTGGGCCCCTCGCGAGGCCCGTGAGATCTAAGCGGAGGAAGGGCCTCAAAGGGCCAGGCAGTGCAGCTCAGCAGAGCACCCAGCGGGATCCATTTTTATTCTAGATCCTTTCAACTTCCAGTGACACAAGCCCCTTCTCCCCGTCAAAGCTGCCATTTTTTAGGTCAAAAAACAAAAAGCAGCAGTTTGTATGGTCCAGCTGAATAGCTGAGGTTTAACCGGCAGCTAACGCGCAAGTGATTGAACAGTCAGGGGTGGGTCCTCAGCTGGGCGGCTGGGCGCAGAGTGGCGCCGCGCCGTCTCGTCTGCTCCCTCCCTCGGGCTCTGCCTCTCTCCCCCGGTCCATCTCCGTCTCTCTCTGTCTCTGTCTGTCCGTCTGTGGCTCCCTCTCTCGGGCTCTGCCTTCCGCCCCGGTCCGTCTCTGTCTCTGTGTGTCTCTCTCTGTCTCTCTCCATCTCTCTCCGTCTCTGTCTGTCCGTCTCTGTCTGTCCGTCTCTGGCTCCCTCTCTTGGTCTCGCCTCTGTTGCTCTGCTGCCCTCCTAGGTGCAGGTCTGTCTCTCCCACTGCTGAGACCCCCTCCCTGTTCAGACCACCCTTCCCAGGAGACCTGGCAGAACCCAGGCAGGACTCTGATGGGTCTGACTTGGGTCACACGACCATCCCGGAACCCACCATGTTGGCCTGGGAAACGGGAAGCTCTGATTGGCCAAGACTGGGTCATGTGGGTGTTCTCACTGCCAGAGACAGCTATCCCCACCACTGACCATGTCCAGGACCTTGTGGAGAGGCCAGGGGAGTAAAGCTGCAGGGAAGGAGCTGGGGAGCCCCTGGGCGAACAGAGCTCAGGCCCCCATCTCCACCACCTGCAGCCTCTCCTTCCTCCTGGGGCCTCATCCCTGCCTCAGCCCACCTTCCACCCCGGCCCAAGGCAGGGACCCAGGAGTTCCCTCCAGCCCCTTCACAGGGGCCCAGATCCTGCCTCTCCCCACTGAGGCCAGGCAGACTGACTTCCCAGGCACAGCTCCCGAGTCCCACCATTCAAGACCCCCACAGCTGTGGCTCTCCACCCTCACTGAAGCCAAAAACGCAGCCTCTGTGCACCAGCGCCGAATCAGATCTCGGAGACAGACTTTGGATGAAGTAGAAAAGAAGAGATCTGTTGCGTTGCCAGGTGAAGGGGACAGAGGGGGCTTGTGCCTCAGAACTGTGTCTTCCTCCTAGGGGATTTGGTGAGTTTCTCAGCGGTGGCTCAGGGGCGCGGCTGCTGGTGAGGATCAGCGTGTGTTCAGGGCTTGCACTCGGTTACTCTGGCCTCAGGTGGTCTCTTGATAAACAGCTTTTTAAACTGCGACCTTCTCTGGAATGATAGCTCAGCTGGTAAAGAATCTGCCTGCAGTGCCGGAGACCCTGGTTGGATTCCTGGGTCTCTGCTGGAGAATGGCTACCCACTCCAGTGTCCTTGGGCTTCCCTGGTGGCTGAGCTGGTAAAGACTCCACCTGCAATGCGGGAGACCTGGCTTCGATCCCCTGGAGAAGGGAAGGGATACCCACTCCAGTGTTCCGGCCTGGAGGCAGTCCATGGGGTCGCAGAGTTGGACACAAATGGGCGACCTTCACTTTCACTTGGGCTTCTCTGGAATGAAGAATGCTGACACCTTCCATTTGTAGGTGGCTTCAGTTCGGTCAATGTTAGTCGCTCAGTCGTGTCTGACTCTTTGTGACGCTATGGTCCGTAGCCCACCAGGATCCTCTGTCCGTGGGATTCTCCAGGCAAGAATCCTGGAGTGTGTTTGCCGTGCCCTCCTCCAGGGGATCTTCCTGACCCGGGGATCGCACCCAGGTCTCCTCCTTGGCAGGCAGATTCTCTACCATCTGAGAGCTCGCAGAACAGTTTTGTGTGTTTCTTGAGGAAGAACCAAGGCCACACTCTTGCTTATTGGCTGCTCCTCCTGTCCCTGCATCCTGGTCCCTCCTCTAATTAGCAGCTGTTTGAACTTACCCATTGGAACTCTGGAAGGGTCACGAAGGTGAATGAAGCCTGTTTCCTACAAACAGGAATCGGGGACCATGGAAAGGAGCCCCAGAGTCCGGCTCCGTGTCACCCCCACCTCGGACCCCGTGGTCACAGCTCCCCAGCCCCACTGCCTAGGACCCCCACAGCCCCCACCATGGAGGTTCAGCCTCTCAGCCCTGCACGCCCTCCCTCTGCACCGAGGTCTGCTCGGAGGGCAGGGACCCCAGAGCTGGACTCACTTTCCCCTGGTGCCTTCGCCCTAGGGTGAGAGGAGGCAGTGGAGGCCCAGCCCGGCGTGCCCAGAGCTCGAGAAAGGGCAGACGGGGGGCGCAGAGCTTCCTCGGGGGGGTGGGAGCCGTGGCTCGGCACTGGCTCTGTTGCTCACTGCCCAGCTGCACTCTGAACCCACAGCCTGGCTCCCCGGGCATCTGGTAACCAGCTGGAGGAGGGGTTCCAGGGCCTGAGGCCCCAGGAAGGACGCTCTTCAGTGAGGCTGGTGCCAAAAACGAAAGCCTCAGAGGCCACGCCCTACAAACAAACCGTGGCTGCCCTGCTTAACTGCCTCCCGACCGGCGCCGCACACCCATGAACCACACCCAGACTGCTCCATTCTGCCATTTATTCATTGCTTTCCCGAAAAGAACAAACCCCTCTCCTTCCGGAAGGAGTGGGCAGCCGGGCAGCAGTGTGCTGCCCACACAGGGGAGGAGGTGCTGGGAGGATCCGTTCTCCAGCAGGAACGGGGGCTGGCTTCCCCTGCAGGCTGGCTTTGGGGAAATTCAAGCCCTTTCCCTGCAGCCAGAGGTTCTACCCAGAATAAGGTGTCCCGCAGCTCCTCGGAGCCCTGAGAATTTCAGCCGCCTCTGGGAGGCCGTCGGCTGTGTTCTCTGGGGTCACTCTCATTGCCTTGTCCAGGCTGTGAAGCTGAGCGGCTCCCACGAGGACTTTTCAAAGGTCTGAGACGGGGACGGAAACTTAAGCTGTCCGTGTTTCTTTCACGGAGCTGCCTTTTCCTGCTTTTCTTAAGCTCATGGCCAGGATGAGTCTTTGTTGTTGTTTCACTTTGTTTTCGATTTGGCCGTGCCAGGTCTCAGCCGTGGCACACGGGATCCTCGGTCTTCCTGGCAGCAAGGCGGATCTTTAGTTGCGGCCTGTGAGATGTAGTTCTCTGACGAGGGGTCGAACCTGGGCCCCTAGCGTTGGGAGCACAGAGTCTTAGCTGCTGGGCCACCAGCGGAGTCCCTGTGTGGAATGTTTTCAAAGAGAAAGTCAGGATCCATCCTGGGGCTAGAGATAGCTCCTTCCCTCGCAGGGTCCCCACCTCCAGCCTGGTGACTGTCTTGGGGTAAGAGGTGGCAGCTGCCCATTGTTGTTACTCAGTTGCTCAGTCGTGTCCAACTGTTTCTGAGCCCGTGGACTGCAGCACGCCAGGCTTCCCTGTCCTTCGCCTGCTCTCAGAGTTTGTTCAAACTCGCATCCATCGCATCAGTGATGCCATCCAACCATCTCATCCTCTGTCGTCCCCTTTTCTTCCTGCCTTCAGTCTTTCCCAGCATCAGGGTCTTTTCCAGTGAGTCAGTTCTTCCCATCAGGTGGTCAAAGTATTGGAGCGTCAGCTTCGGCATCAGTCCTTCCAGTGAATACTCAGGGTTAATTTCCTTTAGGATGGACTGGTTGGATCTCCTTGCAGTCCAAGGGACTCTCAAGAGTCTTCTCCAACACCACGATTCAAAAGCATCAATCCTTCGGCACTCAGGCTTCTTTCTGGTCCAGCTCTCACATCCGTACATGACTGCTGGCAGCTGATTTCCAGATTCTCCTGTTGGGAGCTCTCCTCTGACTCCTTAGGAGAAACCACCCCACCAGGCTGGAGGTCGCACTCTGACCCGCTCCCCGGGCCTCCTGGCCCTCTGCGAATGCACCCCCAGCCTGCAGCTGACTGTGAACTAACTGCCTGAACACCTCCCTTCAAGGGTCGTTGCTCACTCTTCTATGGCCTGTCTCCTCAGCGGGTTTTGGTCTGGATTAGGCCCGTCCACTGTAAGCTGCTTGAGTCAGAAGGTACACACCCAGCGTGTGTAGCCTCCTGACCAGCCCTTCAGCCAGCACTGGGCTTTGCACCTGTCTTAGCTCGAAGTGCTGCGGTCAGACACCACGACCGAGGGGCTGAAACCACAGAAAGCCACATTCTCACAGTTTGCAGCGGAGAAGGTGATGGCACCCGACTCTAGTACTCTTGCTTGGAAAATCCCATGGATGGAGGAGCCTGGTAGGCTGCAGTCCATGGGATCCCTAGGAGTCAGACACGACTGAGCGACCTCACTTTCACTTTTCATTTTCATGCATTGGAGAAGGCAATGGCACCCCACTCCAGTGTTCTTGCCTGGAGAGTCCCAGGGACAGGGGAGCCTGATGGGCTGCCGTCTGTGGGGTTGCACAGAGTCGGACACGGCTGAAGCGACTTAGCAGCAGCAGCAGCAGCACAGTTTGCAGGCCGTAAGGGCCTCTCTCCCGGACTTGCAGACAGTTATCCTCTTCACCGGGCCATCTCTCTGTGTACATTCTGCGATCTCTTAGAGTGTCCCACTTCCCCCGTCTTCTAAGGACACCAGTCAGGTGGGATTAGGGCCCACCCAACCAGCTTCACTGTTACCTCCTTAAAGGCTCAATTTCCAAATACAGTCACATTCGGAAGTGCTGTGGGGGGCGGTCAACACTTTAAATATGCGTTTGGGGGGCGCATAGTTCAGCCTGTTGCTGCACCCCAACAAAAGATGCTCTGCAGACCACCTTTTCCTCGGTCGTAGCTGAGTGTGCCTGGAGTAAGTTGGAAGGGCAGCCCCCAGGGGCTCTCTGGGATTCAGCAGCCTGTGCCTCAGTGAACGGGACTCTGCATCCTGCGAACGGAGGAACCAGTCAAGCCAGGCAGGCTGCTTTGATCGTGGTGGGCAGGTGTGTGGCCGAGCAGAGTCTTCCTTCTGTCCAGCTAGTTAATGAGCCACTTCAAAAGCTTGAGGCTTTCCTGCGCAAATCAATTATTCAGACTGATGCTCCAGAGGGCCCCAAACAGGAAACAGGGAGGAAGGAGATGGCTAAGTGGTTGTGATGGAGACTTAATGACTGACTGGTTGGCGGCCAGCGTCACACCGCACAGCATCTGTGCGACTAGGTGCCCACTCTCTTCCCACTGGTGGGGGAAGGGGCTGAGGAGGGCAAGCTGGGGAAGGCTCAGGTTCTCAGGAAGACCAGTGGAAGTGTCAGTCACTCAGTCATGTCCCACCCTTTGCGACCTCATGGACAGTAGCCCTCCAGACTCCTCTGCCCATGGGATTCTCCAGGCAAAAACACTGGAGTGGACAGCCATTCTCTTCTCTAGGGGCTTCCCGACTCAGGGATGGAACCTGGGGGCCCTGCACCGCAGACAGATCCTTTACCGTCTGAGCCCCTGGGGAAGCCCAGTGAGGCCAATAACTTCCGTTTTCAAGATCCGTTGTCCACCTGTATCTTTGTCACCAGTGACCGAGGACCCCAGAATGAGCCCAAGTGGACAGCCTCAGTGTTCATTCTGGCATTCGAACTGCGAGCACCACCGTACCCTGCAGTGAGCCTGGGGCAGGGGGCTGGCGAGGGTCTTCTCAGCCCGAGGCTGGGGTCAGGAGGTGAACAGTCGCCGTCGGGGACGGATAGCAGCCTCACTTGTCCACTCCCCTTGGGGGTTAGCTACTCCTCGCACAGTGAGAAGCGGGGTGTTGTGGGTTCAAGGCAGGGAAGCGTGGTTTTGCTGTGGACGAATAATGCCATGAAACAGATGATTGTGAAAGTTTTGGGAAAGGTTACGGGATTTCCCATGGTACTTTGCTTTTGCTTATGTTTGCAGTTTTCAAAAAAAGAAACCTTGAAAATTTAAAAAGACAGTAGTAATGCCTACCGCTATGGCTATTTCTATTGTCGCCGTGATGGGAAAACAGAGGCTGGATGTACGCTTCCACAGGCAGTAACCAAAGCTCAGACAGTACAAGAAACGACAGATTTAAGATTCAGCATCGGACGACAAATGCCTGATCCCTGAAAGATGGGAAACAAAAGAGATGGTTACCGAACTCAGGTTTGGCTGCTCGTGGCTCAGTATTCCAATACTGAGAAGCAAGTGGTGAGTAGAAGGAAAGACAGCTTTTTTGAGGAAGTGGGCAGTCCTGAGGAGGAGGTGGACTCGTGTCCCAAAAACCAGCTTCCCCCTGCCAATCAGAGCTCAAAAGGGGAGTTTCTGGGCCGCACCGATGCGAGGAGGGGCTGTGCGCAGCATGTGTGGCCATGTGTGGTCTGATCAGCGTCATCTTGGTTGTTTTAAGCACAGTTCGTCCTCAGTGCTAGGGTCGGTTTGTTCCCCTTTCCCTGAGGCTAGTTCTCGGAATTCTGGCCGCGTCTGTTGTGGCTACAGTCTGGTCGACGTGTAGTTAACTTCTTCCACCTGCTGGGGGGTTTCAGTGTCTGCAACACGGCTCCAAGGACGTGGCTCAGAATATCGTCTGTAGCCCTTGGGGAAGAGCTGAAGCTCCTTGACTTTGTTTAATGGCTAAACTGTTGCTGTTCTGGCTTCCTTTACCCTTTCATTTGTCTGTATTTTGGCTGCCCTGGGTCTGTGTTGCCGCATGCAGGATGTGTCTAGTCACAGCGTACAGGCTTTTGTTTTGAGGCCCTAGGGCTTCTTATTTCAGAGCACGGGCTCAGAGTGTGTGGGCTCCGTTACGGCCTGCAGGCTTCTCTAGCCGTGGTGCGTGGGCTTAGCTGCCCGGAAGCACGTGGGGCTTTGAACCGGGGATCAAGCCTGTGCTTCCTGGTGGTGTTGGAGGGCCTCCTACGGAGGTGTGGGTCAGCAGTGGCTGGCCACGGGGCCGGGGCACTGGCAGGAGCAGTGCTGCGGGACGCCCCTTGGCGTGAGCCCTCCCGGAGGGCAGTCCTGAGAGATGCCCCTTGGCGTGAGCCCTCCCGGAGGGCAGTCCTGAGAGACGCCCCTTGGCAGAAGCCCTCCTGGAGGGCACTGCTGCGGGATGCCCCTTGGCGCGAGCCCTCCCAGAGGGCAGTCCTGAGAGATGCCCCTTGGCGTGAGCCCTCCTGGAGGGCGGTCCTGAGAGATGCCTCTTGGTGCGAGCCCTCCCGGAGGGCAGTTCTGCGGGACGCCGCTTGACGCGAGCCCTCCCGGACAGCAGTCCTGAGAGACGCCCCTTGGCATGAGCCCTTCCGGAGGGCAGTGCTGCGGGATGCCCCTTGGCGCGAGCCCTCCCGGAGGGCAGTCCTGAGAGATGCCCCTTGGCACAAGCCCTTCCGGAGGGCAGTGCTGCAGGATGCCCCTAGGCGCAAGCCCTCCCGGAGGGCAGTCCTGAGAGATGCCCCTTGGCACGAGCCCTTCCGGAGGGCAGTGCTGCGGGATGCCCCTTGGCGCAGAGCCGTCCCAGAGGGCAGTTCTGAGAGATGCCCCTTGGCGTGAGCCCTCCTGAAGGTCAGTTTTGAGGGATGCCCCTTGGCGCGAGCTCTCCTGGACTGCCTGTTATTTTGTCTATTTGACTGCTTTCCTTTGTCTCTGCATTTTTTTTTCATCTCTCGGATTAGATTTGCCCTTTTTCTTTGAGCTTTTTTCTTCTTTCCGTTCTCTCTCCCGCTCTGATCCTCCGCTCCACCTGGCCTGGTGTTTCTTTTCTTTTTTTCTTAATATATGTTTTCATTTATTTATTTGGCTGTGCTGGACCTTAGGCATACAGGATCTTTAGTTGCAGCAGTGAAGTCTTTAGTTCTGGTGTATGGGACCTAATTGCCTGACCAGGGACGGAAGGCCGGCTCCCTGTATTGTGAGAAGGCCAGCCCCCTGTCTTATGAGGGTGGAGTCTTAGCCACCGGGCCACCAGGGAAGTCCCACCTCTGGTTAGATTTCTTCTGTGGCTAAAGTTTTCCTGCAGATGGAGGACGTGGAAGCAGAGCCAGTCTGTCCTGGGAAGGCCCCACAGGGCCCTGTTCTGGTATGAGATGAGTCCTCTGACTGCCCGGCTTCCTCGGGGAGTGAGAACCCCAGCAGAGGCTGGAGGGGTGCGCAAGTACAAGAAATGGAGCTGAGAGCCGGGGGGACCGTGGCAGGGAGTGTTGGCAGGATAGAATTCCAGAAGGGCCACCGTGGAGAGTTCAGCAGAGCTTTGATCAGCACGTGTGTGGGAGGAAACTACGAGAAGCTGGAGAGAGTCTCTCCCGGATTAGAGAACCAGAATCTGGAGCTCGCTCAGGATAGGGGAAGGTGGGAAGTACCTCTTCGCGCCCAGCAGGCTGAATTCACGGAGCATCGTGGAGAATCCTCAGAAGGGTCTCGCTTCCATACTGGAGAAGAATTAGCCTTGGATTAATCATAGCTCAGATCTCCCCCAGTCAGCCAGTTCAGCTGCTCAGTCCTGTCCGACTCCTTGCGGCCCCATGGACTGCAGCACAGCAGGCCTCCCTGTCCATCACCAACTCCCGGAGCTTACTCAGACTCATGTCCCTTGAGTCGGTGATGCCATCCAACCATCTCATCCTCTGTCATTCGNTTAGTTCTGGTGTATGGGACCTAATTGCCTGACCAGGGACGGAAGGCCGGCTCCCTGTATTGTGAGAAGGCCAGCCCCCTGTCTTATGAGGGTGGAGTCTTAGCCACCGGGCCACCAGGGAAGTCCCACCTCTGGTTAGATTTCTTCTGTGGCTAAAGTTTTCCTGCAGATGGAGGACGTGGAAGCAGAGCCAGTCTGTCCTGGGAAGGCCCCACAGGGCCCTGTTCTGGTATGAGATGAGTCCTCTGACTGCCCGGCTTCCTCGGGGAGTGAGAACCCCAGCAGAGGCTGGAGGGGTGCGCAAGTACAAGAAATGGAGCTGAGAGCCGGGGGGACCGTGGCAGGGAGTGTTGGCAGGATAGAATTCCAGAAGGGCCACCGTGGAGAGTTCAGCAGAGCTTTGATCAGCACGTGTGTGGGAGGAAACTACGAGAAGCTGGAGAGAGTCTCTCCCGGATTAGAGAACCAGAATCTGGAGCTCGCTCAGGATAGGGGAAGGTGGGAAGTACCTCTTCGCGCCCAGCAGGCTGAATTCACGGAGCATCGTGGAGAATCCTCAGAAGGGTCTCGCTTCCATACTGGAGAAGAATTAGCCTTGGATTAATCATAGCTCAGATCTCCCCCAGTCAGCCAGTTCAGCTGCTCAGTCCTGTCCGACTCCTTGCGGCCCCATGGACTGCAGCACAGCAGGCCTCCCTGTCCATCACCAACTCCCGGAGCTTACTCAGACTCATGTCCCTTGAGTCGGTGATGCCATCCAACCATCTCATCCTCTGTCATTCGCTTCTCCTCCTGCCTTAAATCTTTCCCAGCATCAGGGTCTTTTCCAATGAGTCAGTTCTTCGCATCAGGTAGCCAGAGTATTGAAGTTTCATCATCAGTCCTTCCAATGAATATTCAGGACTGATTTCCTTGAGGATGGACTGGTTGGATCTCCTTGCAGTCCAAGGGACTCTCAAGAGTCTTCTCCAACACCACCATTAAAAGCATCAGTTCTTCAGCGCTCAGCTTTCTTTATGGTCCAACTCTCACACCCATACTTGACTACTGGAAAAACCACAGCTCTGACTAGATGGACGTTTGTTGGCAAAGTAATGTCTCTGCTTTTTAATATGCTGTCTAGGTTGGTCATAGCTTTTCTTCCCCCATCTCCCCCACCAGATCTTAAAACCAAAACCTGAAAGAATCAAACTCTTTCCGGGTTATTTAGCCACACCCAGAACAAAGCTCAGGAATGTCTGTAAGACTACAAAAATATCCAGCACCCATAAAGTGAAATTTGCAGTGTCTGGCATCCATCTGGAAACTCCCAGACATGCAAAGGGTAGGAAGACACCACCGGTGCTGAGGGAAAGTTCAGTTCGTCAAAACTGACCAGGGCTGGATACGAATGTTAGAATCCACAGGCCAAGGTAGTAGAGACTCGTCGTAGCTCCCTTCCACATGCTTAAAACATTAACAGAAGCGTGGACTCTCTTTTTAAGTCACACTTAAAAATGTGTAAAATGACAGATTTTATGTTATGTGCATTTTACCACACGTAAAAATTTTAAATTTAAAACTCAAAGGCTTCCCTGGTGGTTCAGCTGGTAAAGAATCTGCCTGCAAGGTGGGAGACCTGGGTTCAGTCCCGAGTTTGAGAAGATGACCTGGAGAAGGGAAAGGCTGCCCACTCCAGTATTCTGGCCTGGAGAGTCCAGTATTCCATGGACTGTGTAGTCCATGGGGTCTCAAAGAGACTTCTTTCTTTAAGTCACTGAACCGTACACTTAAAAATGTGTAAGGTGACAGATTTTATGTTATGTGCATTTTACAAGTAAAATTGTTTTAACTGTAAAACTCAAACTTCTAGAGGTAAACAGCAGTCAGTATCTGAGATGATAAATACACAAGATGGGGTTCGGGGCAGAGCGGAGGCTGCAGAAGAGAAGAGGAGTGAGCTCGCAGCAGTAGAATTAGAAAGGATTCAAAGGAAACGAAAAGGGAAAAAGAAGTGTCATTGAAAAGACAAAACCGTTTCAGTGAGCTAGAAAACAGTTGCAGGCAGCCTGGCGCACACGTGGAGGGGATTGAGGTGAGGGGAGGAAGAGAAACAAAGAGAGTATTTGAAGACATAATTGATAGAAATGTGTTGTTCCCAAATTTGAAGTGGTCTGTGATCTCCCAGAACCAAGAAGCTCTATGACTCCCAAGCTCAAGACACATTGGGAAAAAAAACATACACCAAAGCGTGTAGTTTTCAAATTGCTGAAAACCAGGGATAAAGATAAAAATCTTAAAAGCCACCAGAAAGGGGGAAAAGCTACATTCCGTGAAGGAATAAAGACGTACATGACAGCAGATACGTCTTCAGGAACAAATCAAGTAAGAAGACAGCAGAGAGATGTCTTTGAAGCGTTGAAAGGGAAGAAAAAATAGCTATTTCAGAAACAAGACTTCTGCAGAATAGAGAAGCTGTGATACTCCATCAGCAGCAGACCGCTCCATGAGAAATGTTAAAGGACGTTTTCAGGTAAAAGGAGAATGAGAGCAGATGGAAATACTCAGAGCCCCGAGAGGAGAGGCGCCAGAAGGTACCTGCATGAATATGCGGAGAGGTTGTCTATTATTCGGGGCTCCCTGGTGGCTCAGAGGGGAAAGAATCTGCCTGCAATGCAGGAGACCCGGGTTCCACCCCTGGGTCAAGACGATCCCCTAGAGAAGTGAACGGCTACCCACTCCAGTATAGTTGCCTGGGGAATTCCATGGACAGAGGAGTCTGGCAGGCTGCAGGCCATGGCGTTGCAGAGTCAGGCACCAGTGAGTGACGCCTTATTACGTCAGTCCCTTTAAAATCTTGGGTGTTAAGCAGAAATAGTAGCAGTGTCCTTTCGAGTTATGACATGGAAAGGCTATATGTATGCTGCCAGTGGCAAAGAGGCTGGGAGGAGAGGAGCAAAGAGATCCTTATCCTGCTTGTGAAGTCAGGAACCATCCCTTGATTATACGTGAAGGATACACACCAGAAGCCCTAAGGCAACCACTGAAATAGCCGAATCGGAGCTCATGAGCTGATAGAGATGAAATGGAATCGCAAACAAATTCTCAAGAGAAGGCAGAAAAGAGAGAGGGGCACACACCAGACAAATAAGAATAAGTGGAAATAAGACAGAGCTCAGCCTAGTCATATCGGCAATCCCATTACATGTAAATGGTATAAATGCCCCCCAGTGAAAAGGCAGAATTGTCCAGCTGGATGAAAGAGCAAGGTGCTTGCCTCCAAGGCTCAGATTATGAAGCCACAAATATGTTAAAAGTAAGAGGATGGGAAGTATATCCCATGTTAGCACTAATCAAAAGAAACAGAGTGGCTAGATTAGTACCAACGCAGGTTTCAGAGCAAAGGATGCCAAGAGAGTTGTAGAAGGTTATTTCCTAATGACAAAAAGATCAGTTCTGCAGAAGGATGTAAGCACCCTAAGTACTAATACAGAGCTTCAAAATACAGGCGACAGCCACCCAAGGAGAAGAAACAACCACAGGCACTGGGAATCAACCTAGAGAGTTCATACTGGATTTTGCTGGAGCTCTTCCTTCCCAAGACCATCATGGCTCAAAAGGAACAGGAAATGAAAACTATCCAGCTCTTCTTTCCAGAGACCATCATGGCTCAAAAGGAACAGGAAATGAAAACTATCCAGGTCAGGAACTTGTCACAGGGAGCCGTGACCTTTGAGGATGTGGCCATGGACTTCACACAGGAAGAGTGGCAGCAGCTGAGTCCCGAGCAGAGGGACCTCTACAGGGATGTGACCTTGGAGAACTACAGGAACCTGCTCTCCATGGCAGGAGAGGACTCCACCAAACCAGAAGTGATCTTGCGGTTGGAAAATGGTGAGGAGCCGTGGATGGTAGAAACGCAGGTGCTGAGGAGTTGCGGTCCAGCAGAAAAAGACTGGGCCACTGAAGCGCGGAGTTGGAGATTCCAGGACATAGAGCAGAACCTCAAGACAGAAGCTGCATCCGTCAACCAGGAGACATTGACTGAGCACAAAGACTTTGAATGCGACAGGCCTAAAGAAATCTTCCTACCAAAGGCAGACACTGTTCCTCCAAGGGTCAGACTCCTTGAAGGTGACTCACGCGGAAAACATTTGAAACATAGTTTAGATGAGAAAAGCTCTGTAAAAACTAATATGTATAATATATGCAAAAGAAGAATTGGCAATGATTCGTCTAAACTTAAAGAAAACCAATCTTTGTGGAATGCCCATCGAAAGTCACTCAGTTCAAAATCATACCTTCAGAGTCCCCTGAGGACACAAGCCATCGAGGAATCCTTNTGGGGGTGGGGGCGGGAGGGCGTGGGTTCCGCCGGCCCCCTGATCAGGGCCCTAGAGTCGCCCACTGGCAAGGCACCCACCCGGCTCCCTGACCCGTGCACAGGGGCCCAGCACCCCTCCCTGTGGGTGTGAAACCTGGTAGTCTCGGCCCCGTGGGCTCCCGTACGTGAACAGAGACGGTGACGGGACCTGCCTTCCGGGTGCAACGAGGATTCGGGGGCTCCTGCCCCCCGCCCCTAGGGACAGTGCCCCGCAAATGCTGGCCCTTCTTCCTCCTCCTCAGAGAGGCAGAGCAAGAGTCCAGGCGGGGGGCCCAGCCGCCCGGGGCTCCCGTGAGAGCCCACGGGGGTCCCTGCGGTGGAGCAGCCCTCACGCGGAACGAGCGCTGAAGCAGTGACTCGCGGTACAGTGCAGATGAGCCGTGAAGACGTGGTGCTGCTGAGAGACGGCACTCAGACCGCCTCCTGTGTGACTTCATGGGTGTGCGATGTCTCAGGATGAGCAAATCCGTGGAGACGGGAAGCATATAAATTAGTGATTGCCAGGGCTTCCCTCGTAGCTCAGTCAGTAAAGAATCCTCCTGCAGTGCGGGGAAACCCAGGTTCCATCCCTGGGTCGGGAAGATCCCCTGGAGAAGGAAATGGCCACCCAGTCTAGTGTTCTGGCCTGGAGAATCCCAGGGGCAGAGGAGCCTGGCGGGCTACAGTCCACAGGGTCACGAAGAGTCAGACACGACTGAGCGACTAGACCAGCCCCCAGAGGCTGGGGGAGGGGAAGTGGGTCTGACAGCTCGGGGCTGGGGGTTTACTCTGGGGGCAGCAAGAGCGTTCTAGAAGCAGCCAGAGGGGTGGGAGCATGGCACTGCGGGTGAACTAAATGCCACTAATTACGAAGGGGGACTTTTACTTTACGTGCATTTCGCCTCAGTTTTCTTTTAATTCTTATTTACTTACTTCTGGCTGCGCTGGGTCTCCGTTGCTCTGCGGGCTTTTCTCCCGTTGCTGTCCTTGGTTGCCGCGCGCGGGCTTCTCTTGCGGCGGCGTCTCTTACTGTGGAGAACCGGCTCTAGGGCGCTAGGGCTCAGTAGCTGTGGGCACAGGCTGAGTGCTCGGAGGCATGTGGGATCTTCCGGGATCAGGGATTGAATCTGTGTCCCCTGCACTGGCAGGCGGATCTTAACCACTGGACTACCGGGGAAGTCCCTCAATTTTTCCTAAGGTCTGCATACTCAAAAAAATCAGGGGAACACAGAGGGGCCGGGTGGCTGTTGCAGAGAATGCCAGGGGTGGGCAAGGGTGGGGGGCTGGACCCCCAGGGTCCTGGGCCTCACATGGAGCAGGCAGGAGGCTTGAGCAGCCCCACGTGTCTGTTTCTTTGGCTCCCTCGGCTTCAGGGGAGACGTGAGCTTTGGGGGACCAGGGTTCTTCCCTCAAGGTCTCCACCAGGCAGCTCACCTGTGGAGTCTGCTCTCCTGGCCACACTGAGCCACCAGCGGCCACCACCCCTCCCCCGAGAGGCATTTGGTGGCTCGGCCCTGGCTTTGGTGGCAAGAGAGACAAGCAGGTGGTAGGGGCTGGGATACGGGCCAGATGCCACCTGATCTGGGGGCCAGGGACGCCCCCTCATGCCCCTGACGGAACAACAGATCCGGGGGTGTTGAAAGCTCACTTTTTTTTTTTTTAAGCTCAAGAGGCATGTGCTGATTGCTCGTGTCAACTGCGGTTTCTTTCTTTTTCTTCATCGTCTCTTTCTCCGGTGAAAGGGCTTTGGCACAGAGTGTGTGCCCAGCACCGGGGTCCTCAGAGGGCCGGCCCTTTCATGAGGGCAGGCCTTCCGGCCTGTGCTCACGGAGCCTGGTGTCCGTTCTGCTGTGTGTTGTGCTTCTCAGGAAGCAGTTGGCCAAACGCTATGTCATTCTACAGGGGGCCGTGGCGGCTCCAAGCACAGGTCGGCACGCAAAGCTGTGCCCGAGCCAGGGAATTCCCAGAGGACGTGACTGAGGCAGGATCCTGGGGGCTGACCTGTGTCCTCCAGAAGGATGTGCAGCCCTGACCCCCCCCCAGCCCCTCAGACGTGACTGTATTTGGAAACAGGGTCTCTAAAGGAGTGATTATGCTGAAGCTGAAGCTCCAGTCCTTTGGCCACCTGATGCAAAGAGCTGACTCACTGGAAAAGAGCCTGATGCTGGAGAGACTGAAGGTGGGAGGAGAAGGGGACGGCAGAGGATGAGATGGTTGGATGGCATCACTGACTCAGTCGACATGAGTTTGAGCAAACATCGGAGATGATGATGGACAAGGAGGCCTGGCGCGCTGCAGTCCATGGGGTCGCAAAGAGTCAGACACGCCTTAGTTACTGAACAACAAGGGTGTTTCCACCACTTGGCTGGTGCGAAAACGCTGCTGTGGACGCGGGTGTGCAGACGCCTGTCGCAGCCGCTCTTTTCCGTCTTCGGGGGACAGACCCAGGGTGGTAATCGCTGGGGCGAATGATCGTTCTGTGTTTGACCTTTTACTTATTTGGCCGCGCTGGGCCTTAATTGTGGCATGCGGACTCAGAGTTACAGCATGTGGGCCCTCGTTCCCTGACCAGGATCGAACCTGGGCCCCCTTCACGGAGAGCAGAGTCCTAGTCACTGGACTGCCAGGGGAATCCCATGCGTTTCACTTTTGAAGGCACCTTCAAAGAGCTTTCCACGGCAGCTGCCCGTTATCCACGCCCATCAAGCGCTCACTGTTTAGCGTGCGAAGTAGACTGTACAGGCTGAGGGATTGTTAGGCCGGGCCTGCTTCCCTGGAAGGGGGACTCTTCCTGTCTTCGTGGGTGGGATTCCGCTTTAGAATCTGACGAGGACGGGAGGGGGGGGGGCTCGCCCTTGGAAAATGCCCACAGGCCCCCATTGTTGTACACAGCCTCAAAACAGGTTGGAAAAGGCACCCTTTGGGGAAGGGGGGTCCCAGCAACATGAGCGGAGTGCAGGCTGGGCCGGAGCTCCACCCAGGGGCGACCCTCGTGCAGTGCACAACCTGCTCGGTCTTCCAGGGTGGCCATGCCTGCCAACACCCAGAAGTGCGTTCCCGAGAGCAGTGCCCAGGTGGAAACGCATGTTCAGCCACCACCAAAGCAGCCTCTCACCGGCAGGCAGGGCCTCCTCCCGCCCAAGTGCTGTGAGCTGCAGGGAGGAGGCCCAGGAGGGAAAGTGCTTGGAGCTCCATGCCAGCCTCTGCCCTGGGCACGCAAGCTCAGGACCTGGAGCAGGGCAGCCCGGCTTCCAGGGCTGCAAGACAGGGATGAGACACCCAGGTGGACAGCAGGGCCGAGGAGCCTCTCGGGTCAGCGTGGCGCCAGCCAGGCAGCGAGCAAGAGTGGACGAGTTGCTTTCAGCCCCGTGTGATGTGTGACGTGCAGGCGGGGCTCCCCGGTGCCCTGCCTCTGCCGAGCTCTCACCCGGTCACACCACCCAGGTGTCCGGGCCCCGGCAGGGGGGAGCAGCGTGAAGCAAAGTGTCCACCACCCCTCCGGTGGGACCTCAGCCTCACGCTCATGCCCGCAGCTGTGCTCCATCCCCACCCGCACCAGACAGTCACCTTCCCTCCCCCCTCAGCCCCGCCCCTGCCGCTCCATCTTCCAGGATGGGAGCCCTGCCCCCACCAGACGCTCACCTCCCCCCCTCCTCAGCCTCACTCCTGCCCCTGCCCCGTGAATGTTCATCCTTCTGTGAGCGGGTCACCCAGTGATGGTCTTCTGGCGCCTGGCTTCTTTCCCGGAGCATAATGCCCTTGAGGTTCGTCCATGTTGCAGCAGGTGTCAGAATTTCCATCCTTTTTAAGGCTGAGTGACATTCCCTCGTATGGAGGGACCACCCTTTCTCCCTTCGTCCATCCATGGACCCTTGGGCATTTTACATGATTTAGTTGTTGGGAGTCACGACGCCACGAACGTTGGCACACGGGTGTCTGTTCAAGTCCCTGCTCGGGGGCACATGCCCAGAAGTGGGGTTCCTGGGCTGTACGGCTATTCTGTGCGCTTTTGAGCAGCCTCCACCCTGCTCTCCACTACCCGATCCTGCGTCCCCACCAAGCTCTTTCCTTTCGGCATGCAGTCCGGCCGTGTTCCGTGGACGCTTACCTGAGACCAGGCGAAGGACGAGACAGTGGCGGAACGACAGGTGTGCTGGGTCCCCAGCGTGTCTCTCTAGCCGTGAACCTGGAAATGTGTGCGTGAACTTAACCCGCCCTGGTTACCCCGGGAGGTTACAGTGACAAGAGACTGGGGCTGCAGCATGTCCCTGAGGTTCCATCCGGGAGTCAGGTGCCCTCGGACGCCTGGCCACGCCCTGGGGACAGCGTGGTGCAGCCACCACCCCTTGAGCTGGCAGGGGGGTGGCCACTGACCCAAGAGCTGGCTAGTTGGGACAGGTGGGCCCGGCCCAGCCCGCAGGCTTGCCCAGTGTCTCCAGACTTCCTCTTCAGGGACCTCTTGTCTGAGTCACTCGCGGCGGGGACGCAGGAGGCCGTGAGGCTGGCATAGAGGCCTCTGCTACAATCAGCGCCCCCGTAGGGGCTCCCCCGGCAGCAGCACCCCTTCTTTCAAGCCCAAGTCCACCATAATTACGCGTGTCGGTGCCGTGGGCGACGCGCCTGGAGGGCCTTTTGTAGCAACTGCCCTTCTGTGTTAAGGGCAGAACAGTTCTTTTAAACACACCACATACATCAGCCACGCTAGGATTCCCCAACCTGAGTCAGGGCCACCTGAGCCCACACGCTCCCTGGGGCCCTCAGGGTCTGTGCCGGGCTGGGGGGTCTCCCCCGGAGGAGCGGGCCTGGGTCAGCCCCTGCCTGTCCCCAGTGGCGGGGGGTGGGGGGGGCGGTCACCAGAGTCTCGATTGGGCACCCACTTCGGGATGCTTAAGGCTAGGGGTCCTGGGAGGGTGGGGGAGCCCAGACGGAGGAGGGGCCAGAGCAGGGTCCCTCCCCTGGGGCAGCTGAGACCCTGGGGCATCTGGCCTGCAGCTGAGGAGGCCAGGCTGTTGGCACATTATGGGGGGTGGGGGGGCCGAGCAGAGCTGTGGGGAGGGGCACACGGGGAAAGTGCCCCTGGACGGACAGAAGAGGACAGGGGCAAGGAGGTGGGACACTCGGGGTGAGATGGCTCAGGCCCCCACTGAGGTTGTTCTGGAAGCGGGGTTCCTTCCTGCTTTATAGGAGGGGACAGGTATCTGCGGCCCCACCACACGCCTCGATGCTCAGCCAGGGCAGGGAGGAAGCCGCCAGCTCTAAGCCGGTGCTGGATGCTGGGCCCTCGGGCTCGCCGGGACAAGGAAGCCACCTGCTCCAAGCCCGGGGTCTCGCCTGCAGCATCTTTACAGGGGTGGGGACAGGGCTGCAGGGCTAGAGCAGGCCCCCAGCAGAAGCCGCTGGACCATGGCAACCCAGACTGCCGAGAGGGGCGCTGGGGGGCCGGGGCACCCTCTCGTCTCCCAGAGTGGTCCCAGGAGGGAGTCCCAGGAGGGGTAACGCAGAGTCACCCTGGACAAGGGAAGGGGCCTCTCTCCCTCCTGCCTCCTGGTCCGACTGCGGTACAGCTGAGGGAATGGACGCGGTCCCGGAGGCCAAGGAGGGCTCAGGGCATCCTTGAAGGAGCACAGCAAGAGTCCGGCTGGCCTGAGTCTGAGCCCAAGCAGGGCCCTGCCTGGAGCTGGGGGAGGGGCCCGGTCTAGAGGGATCACCTTCTAATCAGGAGGAGACAAGACTGGGGCTTGAATAAACTGGCTGGAGACAAGCGAGGACGTGATCACGCCCCCAACTTCTGCATGGGCTCACACCCCCCACCAAGACCTGCAGGACATGGCCTGCAGCGTCTCCCGAGGGGCGGGCAACAGCCCCACTCAGTCAGGGGTCTGCCCGCCAGCGCCTTTTGAGTCGTGTCCCATGGGCATCTTTGCCACAGCAGGGCTTCCAGGGACCCGACTGGTGAGGCCCAGCGGAGAGCCACACCTGCGCTGCCTTCTCCCGGGGCAGGGGGGCAGCCGGCGGCATAAACGCTGAGGGCACGGGGGTGGAAAGCCCACAGCAGCACGGTTTGGGAGCCTGGGGGCACAAGGACTCAGAGACCTGGAGAGCCAGATCCTGGGCCGCGGCTGGAGAGCACGCTGAGACAGACATGCCCCTCGGGGCCCCGCAGGCCGAGGCCCAGCAGTGCCCGGGTCCCTTGGAGACGGGGGGGGGGGACCCAGGGTCCAGCCAGATGAAGGAACCGGTGAGGACTGCGAGGGCCGCTGGGGAGCCTAGCATCTCTGCACGCGGCCCAGCACCCCTGGTCCTTGCCGGTTCCTGCATCTTGCTGGACTCTGGGTGCCTCCCGCCATGTCTCCAGGGAACCCGGGCGCTGCTCATGGCCCAGCACTGCCTCTGAGGGCGCCTGGTCACATGAAAGAGAGAGCGTGCGAGAGACAGGTGACCAGAAGGTAGGGAGTGGACACACAGGTGTACATGCACACGTACACATGTGTGCACACACTCTTGTACACACACGTGTGGGAACACACGTAGATAGGCTCACACAGGTATGTGCTTGTTCTTTTTAACAGAAGGACAGTCTTCACACACAAGTGTTGTGGGTTTTTTTTCTTCTGCGTGTGCTGGCTAAAACAGAAAAGAACCACATTTATTTTACAAGGTAGTATTCTCTTAAAGTATTACACAGCAATGTTTTTTAATTTAGTGTTTTCCTTGGGGGAGAGCACAGGGAGAGAAAAGACTTTTCTGAGGACAAATTGCTGTAGATTAGATTATGAATTGAGTGAATATCTCACAATTAAGTCGACATCTTGAAAACCAAAGTAATATAAATGAACATAACCACAAATGAAACTAATGGCATTACCGGGGAAATTATTCCAAGTATCAGTTTGTACACTGCACAGTGGAAAGAAATCTTACTCTTTTCAGTAATTTTATTGTTAGTAACGATACTGATGATGTTCGCCTGAAACTGTCTAACGATGGAGATGATAGGTGATAGATAGATAAATGTCCAGACGGATGGACAGACGGATGGATGGACAGACAGACAGATACATAGATAAGAGGGCAAGGAAATAAGCCATCACCTTGTTGTTCAGTCGCTAAGTTGCGTCCGACTCTTTGAGACCTCATGGACTGCAACACGCCAGGCTTCCCTGCCCTTCACTATCTTCCCGAGCTTGCTCAGACACCATCGAGTTGTGGTGCCATCCAGCCATCTCATCTTCTGTTGTCCTCTTCTCCTCCCGCCTTCAATCTCTCCCAGCATCAGGGTCTCTTCCAGTGAGTCAGTTCTTCGCATCAGGTGGCCAGAGTATTGGAGCTTCAGTCATTAGGAACCCAGGTTTTTTTAGCAAAGACAGAGATACAGATATGAAATCAAAGAAGGAAGACCCCGCTACTAAAGCTCAGCTGAAATGATCTATGAACTCACAAAGGGCCTTGAACGCCTGTCTCACCAGCAAGCAGGGGCGGAGCTGAAGGTGCTTAGAGTCTCCTGGATCGGGCGCAGGGGTGACCTAGATGCTCCTCCCGAGCTCAGGAGGGACACGGGCGCCTGGGAGGGAGAGAAGCCCAGAGCCTCCCGCAGGGCCAGAAAGGTGTGGCTTGGGGACACCAGAGGCCTCGGGGATGGCCAGCTCCCGATGGCCCGAGCTGGGGCGAGCTGAGCCACCGCGCAGAGCGCCGCCGGGTCTTGATGATGGAAATAAACA
The DNA here is from genome assembly GCA_006410615.1 of Neotragus moschatus. Taxonomy (NCBI): domain Eukaryota; kingdom Metazoa; phylum Chordata; class Mammalia; order Artiodactyla; family Bovidae; genus Neotragus; species Neotragus moschatus. The sequence continues at coordinate 43,620 of SJYA01003187.1, read as the reverse complement.
CCTGAGGACTGCAGAAGCAGAAGCGACAAGTTCCCGGCCGAAGGATCCCTGAAGTGTATGTGGATGGTCTGGCCCTCCAAGAGCCACCCTTTGGGGGTGGCTGTGCCTGGCGATCTTCTTCCAAAGAGGACAGTGTGGGCTGAAGAGACAGGACAGCCTGGCGAGCTCCCCTCGTCCAGGTGCGCAGGGCAGCGGGCCCTGCAGCAGCCAGGCGCCCTGGGGGGTGGAGGACGGGCACTTCCTCCCCCCACCCGCCACCTTCCTCGCTGGGGAGAAACCTCACAAACTCCTGGCGGCTACTCAGAACTGTCCAGCTCAGCAAAAGCCCAGAGGAGCCTGAACGCCCCGTGTTGCCCCGGGGAGGACCCTGGGGCAGGAAAGGGACCCTGGGTAACAGTTAAGGAAATCTGAATTAAATGTGGGCTTTAATTAGTAACAGTGTATCAGTATTGGTCAACTGATTGTGACAAACGTACCATCTTTATGTAACACATTTGTAAGAGCGGAGAGGGCATCATGGGTAAGGGATTCCCTGTTCGATCATCACAATTTTTCTCTAAATCTAAAAGCATTCTAAAGTCAAAAGTGTGTTTAAACACAAAACATAGTAATTGCAGCGGATTCAGATGTATTAAATACTTTTTTTTTTTTTTTTAAACTTCCCTGAATTCATAATGACACTTTTAAAGAAGGGGTTGCTTTCCCTTTAAATTTTGACTGGAGCAGAGTTGATCTGCAGCGCTGTTAGTTTCTGGAGTGCCGTTGAGCGGCTCAGTTATGCACACACAGGCATCCCCTCTTCTTTAGTTTCTTCCCCGTGTTGGTTATCACCGGATGTTGAGTGCTAGACAGTAGGTCTTTGTTGGTATCTGTCTTATGTATAGTGGGGTGTGTGTGTTTATCGCAAGCTTCTGAGCTACACCCTCCCAACCCCATGTTTCCCCTTTGATAACCGTGCATTTGCTTTCCATATAGTACGACTGTTTCTGTTTTTGTAGACGATAAGTTAATTTGTTTCATTTTTCTAATTAGATGGCACACATGACTACTATCATTTGGTGCTGGTCTTTCTCTGTCTGACCCATGTAATTCACTGAGGATGACAATCTCTCGGTCCGTCCGTGTTGCTGCAGATGGCCTTATTTCGTTCTATTACGGCTGAATGATATTCCGTTGTGTATCCGTGCCACATCTTCTTTTCCCATACCCTGTCGGTGGACACGCAGGCTGCTTCCACGTCCTGCTGCAGGGAGCTCTGGGTGAATGTGTCTCTTTGGATTATGGTTTTCTCCAGGTATCTCCCCGGGAGCGGGACTGCAGGACCAGGTGATCCTTTTTAGTTTTTTAAGGACTCTTCATCCCGTTCTCCACAGTGGTTGTACCAGTTTACATTCGCCAATGGGTCACTTGAAGGAACAAGTTCATTACTCTGGAAACTGGCAAACAGAAAGGGAGAGTGAGGCATGTGTCTTGCCCTTCTTAAAGAAACTGTGCCTCGGGGCAGTCAAACAGTTGAGAAGGGGAAGTTCCTCTTTACAGATTACTCCACATGATGAATGGAGAAGGAACACCCTAAGTAGAATATCACCATTTTACAGCCCCCGGGCAGTAAGTGATCCAGGCAGTGACCTTCGGCGGCTAGAAGTGTTAGTGACCGACCAACGGGGCGTGGAACAGGCTGACTGTGCACAGAGCCATCCGTACATCCCAGAAAGCCTCGAGCCGACACTCAGGGGCTCCGCTGGGGGCACACGGCCCCACCTGTGGTGCAGACCTGGAGGCTGGGTCCCAGCCTCCAGCCTGCAAAGGATGGGCAAACAGAAGGCAGAGGCACGCGGTCAGCAAAACCAAGAGCAGGTGACGGCTTCCCTGCTTCAGCAAGTGGACCGGGAGGGGATGAAGGCGGAACCGGGGAAGGCTGCAGACTGAAAAAGACTTCGGAGTCATGCCAGCCAACGCAGCAGGTGGCTCGTGTTCTGCTCCTGGTCGCAGTGAAGCGGCTGTCGCCTTGGGGACACCAGCCGTGATGGGGTCCTTCCTGGCCCCAGGGATGAGGGCTGCGTTTTAGCTGCGATAGTAGTATTGCAGCTGTGCTTTTAGCGCGAGACTTGGTCTTTCCACACAGAGCTGCCCGGACTGCTTTCCGGCAGGGTGAGAGGAGGCTGGGGCTCCCGCCAGGAGGGCCCCTGAGGGTGGGGGGCGGCTTGGAGGCGCTGGCACCGTCGGCCTGATCGTGCTGCCGCTGGTGACGAGGCCTTGGCGATGCGGAAGGACAGTCTCTCTGCGCCTGGTGACTCGTAGGACAACATTCCGTAACAGAAAATGTAGACATGAGCTTCCTTCTTAATTAACAGGCTATTTCTCTGAGCAGTTTTTTAAATTATTAGAGTCTAGTTGATTTACAGTGTTGTGTTCGTTACATGTATCCACGCTTTTTAAGATTCTTTTCCCACATAGGCTATTACGGAGTGTTGAATAGAGTTCCCTGTGCCATACAGCAGGTCCTTATTAGTGATCTGCCTAACTCATGGGCTTCCCTGGTGGCTTAGACAGTAAAGAATCCTCCTGCAGTGTGGGAGAGCCCCCAGAGGCGGGCACGGCGACCCCTCCAGTATAGTAGTGGGTGTTTGTCAGTTACCATCTCCCAATGTATCCCTCCCCCCTTCATCCCCTGGCAAGCACGTTCGTTTTCTACGTCTGTGACTCTACTTTTATTTTAAGCAGGTTTTGAATTTATAGGGAGAAACAGCAAAAAGTGCAGAGTCCCCTCATCCCGTCGCTCCTCCTTACCTACTGGTCTCTGTATTTTTGCCATCTTGCTTCTCTGTGGTACAGTTTGTTACAGTTGATGAACCAACACTGATACAGTATTGATACGTTATTATCAACTAAAGCTCACACTAGGGTTCCCTCTTCCCCTCGTACAGTCTCTGGATTTGGATGGATGCCACCGTTGCAGTCCTGTACAGAGTAACCGTGTCACGGCTCTAAGAATCCCGTGCTCCGCCGGTTGGTCCCGCCCTCCTCCCAGGCGCTGGTAACCCCTGAGCCTTTCGCGGTCTTCAGCGTTTCGCTGTCTCCAGCATCATACGGCATGTAGTCTTTTCAGACTGGCTTCCTTCACTCAGCGGGTGCCCTGAAGGCTCCTCCGGGTCTCTCAGGGCTTGCGAGCCCATTTCTTTTTATTGCTGGGTAACCGTCCGTTGTCAGGAGGTTCGAGTTTATTTATCCGCTCACCTACTGAAAGACTTCTTGGTGATGTGTAAGTTTTGACGTCTGTGAATAAAGCTGCTGTAAATGTCCACATCCAGGGTCTTGTGTGGGCAGGAACTTCAGCTTATTTGGGTGACTGGTGGCCAAGGAGCCTGACTGCTGGGTCATACGGTAATGGTATGTTTGGTTTTCTAAATCACCACTGAACTGTCTACCGAATGGCTGTACCTTTTAGCACTCACACCAGCAATGAGCGTTCCTGTCGCTTCACAGCCTTGCCAGTACTTGGTGGTATCAGGGTCCTGGACTTGGCCGTTCACGTGGTTGTATACGGGTATCTCATGGTTGTTTCAGTTTGCATTTCCCTAATGACAGATGATTGGAGAAGGCAAAGGCAGCCCACTCCAGGGTTCTTGCCTGGAGAATCCCAGGGATGGCGGAGCCTGGCGGGCTGCAGTCCACGGAGTCGCCAGGAGTCAGACACAGCTGAGCGACAGGCAGTGCCGTATGATATTGACCATCTGGGCATCTTCTTTGGGGAGATGTCCGGATATTTTGCCTGGGTTTTATTTGGGTTCTCTAAGAGTTCTCTGTGTATTTGGACGGCGGTCCTTTATTGACGTGTGTTTTGCAAAAATTCCCTCCCCGCTGGTGGTTTGCCTTCCTCTCTTCACAGTGCATTTTGCAGGTTTTCCTTTTAATGAGATCTTGTTTATCAATTCTTCCTTTCACGGATAGTGCTTTTAATGTCTTATCTAAGAAGTCATTGCTAAATTCAAGATCACCTAGATTTTCTTTTATATTATTTTCCAGAAGTTGTATAATTTTTGTGTTTTACGTTTAGGTCTGTGACATGTCTGAGGCTAATTTTTGTGAAAGGTGTAAGGTAAGGTCTGTGTCTAGGTTTTCTTTTTCTTTTTTTGCCTGTGGGTGTCCCATTGTTCCAGCACCATTGTTGAAAAGACATCTTTTGTCCACTGAATTGCCTTTGCGCCTTTGTCGAAGATCAGTTACTGTATTTGTGTGGGTCTATTTCTGGGCTCTCTATTCTATCCCATGGATCTGTTTGTCTGTTCTTTGGCCAATACTTGATTGGTGAAGTTTTATAGTAAGACTTGAAGCCAGGCAATGTCAGGCACCTGACTTTGTGCTTCTTCGGTACTGCAGTAGCTATTTTGGGTCTTTTGCCTTTCCATGTAAAGTTAGGATCCGTTGAAGTCAGGTCTTTGGCGGGGAGGTGGGGGGACGGGTGTTCCCTTAAATATAAGCTTCCTGTCAAGGAGCACCAGAGACTGGTGAAATGTGAAAGACAAAGCCCAAAACAAATATATTGTGAAGGGAAGCAAAAGAGGAAACAGATTATGCAGGGAGAGTAAGATCATGAAAAGACATTATGAATATGATCAGTGAGATAAAAGATATTGCATCTTTTAAGAACAAAATGCTCTTTTATAAAGTAACAGAGAACAGAAGAGCTCTTGAAATTAAACAGTATTATAGCAGATATGAACATTTTGATAGATTGAAAAATAAATTGAAAAAGAATCTCCCAGAAAGAGAAAGACGTGGAACGTTGGAAAGATAATTTAGAAGATCCAGTGTGTGCTAAATAACGGTACCTCAAAGAGAAAATGAAAGAAATGTTCGGGAAATAATTGAAAGAAACGTTCTAGAATGGAGGGGTACAAGTTCTTGATGGAAAGGGATTCGTGAGCCCCCAGTACGAGAGATGAAAATAGCCTCCCACCAAGGCCCATCAGCGAAGTCCAGAAAACCTGGACCAAGAAAATATCTCCCAAGGTTCTCTATCTGGGGGGCGAGGGGGGCAGTCTTTTTAAATGTTTTTGTCTGTTTCATCAATTTGAGAAAAGGGTATTAAAGTTTCCTACTACGTTGGAAGAGCTGCCTGTTTCTTTAATTCTGTCGAATTGGGCTTCATTATACTGAGCAGAGAGGGCGATGGCACCCCACTCCAGTACTCTTGCCTGGAAAATCCCATGGACGGAGGAGCCTGGTGGGCTGCAGTCCATGGGGTCACGAAGAGTCAGACACGACTGAGCGAGTTCCCTTTCACTTTTCACTTTCACGCGCTGGAGAAGGCAATGGCAGCCCACTCCAGTGTTCTTGCCTGGAGAGTCCCAGGGACGGGGGAGCCTGGCGGGCTGCCGTCTGTGGAGCCGCACAGAGTCGCGACTCAGCAGCAGCAGCAGCAGCGGCGCGCTGAGGCTCTGTTACCGGGGGCGTAAACGTTTACACCTGTTACGTCCTCCTTGTGCATGGCCTCTGGTGTCATTAGGAACTAACCGTCTTTATTTCTGGAAATGCTTTTTTCCTGAAGCCTGTTTTTTTCCCACCTTTGTTGATATATAAGTTACCTACCATAACACTTCAGCCTCTTGAATTACACAGCCGGTGGATCTTAGCGTATTCAGAGCTGTGCGGCCGCCATCCGCAGCCTGATCTGGGAGCACTGTGTCGCTCCAGAGAGGACCCTCTTGCCCACCGAGGGGCTCGTCCCTCCAGCCCATCCGGCTGCTGTGAATAATGCTGTTATGAACTTCTGCGTACCGGTACTTGTGTGACTGTGTTTTCAGTTCTCTTGGGCATATATATACAAGGCCTGGAGTGTCTGGATCGTATCATAAGCTCTGTGTTTAACTTTCTGAGGAATTGCCCAAACACTTTACAACGTGGGTGACGCCTGCTTTGTGAGATGGTAACGTAGCCACTCCATCTATGGGAATTCTTTTTCCATTTATTTCCTTTCAATCTGTGTCGAGTGCGCCGACAGCACATTCGGGCCCTTCTTTTCCGTGGTGTGTGTGTGCTTTTTAGTTTAACAATGTCTGCTTTTTGCCTGGAGTCTTAGCGCATCAGTTTCTGACGCCGCTCAGCCTGGGCACACTGGCTTGCCTTCTGCTGCTCTTCGGCTCTGCTCTCTTCTGCCTTTTCTGTTTCGTTTTGGATTATTTGACAACTTAATGAAAACTCCGTTTTCCCTGCTTTTAGCTTAGCTCTGTCTCTTTCCATTCTCTTCAGTGGTGGCTCCAGGATTGCCGTGTACGTCCTTAACTTTTTCCATCTGCTGAGGATTCGTGGTGCACACTTCACATGACGCATAAAAGCTTGACAGCCTTAGAGATGTATCTGCCTCGGCCCCACCGCCGTTGTCCCACGTACAGTTACCCACATCAGAGACCCCACAGAACAGTGTCATTTCCGCCTGAAACCGTCGCATCTGTTGAACAAGGGTCAAATCATCTTTCCTGTTTTGGCAGGCATTGATCATTTCTGGTGTCTTCATGCCTTCTGAAGATTCATCGTCCTTTTCCTCCAGCTTAGAGAACTTCCCTTACCTTTGTTTGTAGTGCCAGCCTGCGGGCGATAACTTCTCTGGCAATAACTTAGCATTTATTTGCATCGGTCTTTATTTTGCCCCCATTCTCTGTATTTTCAAGTGGTTGTAGAATTCTAGGTTGACAGTTGCTTTTTTTAGAGGTTTAAAATGTTGTTCAGGCTCTTCTTGTCTCTACAGTTTCCGATGTGAGGTCCACACAGGTCCTGGGTAAGCAACGTGCCCTTCTCTGCCTGCTTTAATGAGTTCGTGTTACCTTTGGCTTTCAGCGGATTGACTGTAACGTGCCTAGGCCTGACTTTTCTTTATATTTATCCTTTTGGGGAATCACTGGGCTTCTTGAATCTGTACATTAATGTCCTTCACCCAGCTGGGCAACTTCTCAGCCACCGTTTTTTCTCCTTCTCCCTCTTCTAGGACTCGTGACTTCTCCCCTTCTGGGCCTCCGATTCTCGTCATCTTAGGCCTTCTGATGTTGTCCCACAAGTCCTTAACACAGTGTTCACGTTTGAGAATCTTTCTCTTCATATTGGATAAGCTCCATTTCTGTGTTGAAGTTTATTCTTTTCTCTGTCATATCCATTCTACTATTAAGCCCATCCAGTGTGTTTTTGCAGATTCCGTGATGGCTCAGACGGTAAAGACACCTAGGGTGTCTGTTGCATCTGCAAAGACGCACCACGCTGGTGAGCCTGTGGCTCCGCTGCACTGACCGCGTTTAAGGAATCCACAGCAGGCCGAGTAGAGCAGAACAGGGCCAGGGGCGTGGGGTGTTGGGCTTCTTATTCCTCGACCACCTGGGCAGTGCTCAGAGTGGTCACAGGCTCACCCTCCGTGCCCAGTGCTCACACCAGGAGCTGTGGGGGAGGGGTGGCAGGGGACAGAGCCCACCTGGGCGGCGTGTTGGTGCCAGGGGCATGAGGGAGGGGGCTGGGCTGGAGCCATGGAGCCCTGGCGATCAGGGGAGATAGCTCAGGGGCAGCTTGGCCCCCCGCTCTGAGCCGAGCCTGCCTTCCTCTCAGTGGTGGGCTCGCGAGAGGTGGAGGGCAGTGGACTCAGGAGAGGCGGAGGGTGGGCAGCTCAGGCCTCACCGGCCCAGCGGATGTCGCTGGGGTCCTATGTGCCTTCGTGCCACGAGCGCTATGCCAGTAGGGACAGATGGGGGTCAGAGGGCATGAACAGGTTGTGACTGGCACCAGAAGCTCCCGGCCGAGGGGGCTCTGATGGATGGTGTGTCGGCTGAGGTGGTCCTGGTGACCCTCGGGTCAGGGTCCCAGGAGCGGCTGTCCCTTCGGGTAACAGAGTGACCCATCAGCCTTAGCGCCTCCCCGGCCAAGCTGTCTGTCTTTCCTGGCCTCTGGACCAGAGAGGAGGAAGGAGGGGGTGCCCAGAGGGAATGGGGGTGTCCAGGCGAAGGACGAGGCAGCCAAGTGTCACGTTCCCTCCTAACCATGCAAGTGGAAGGCCCGCCACTCGGGGAGCCTGTGCTGGGCTTCGACACAAAGCTGGCCGTCCAGCAGCTGCTCCTGGGGCTGCCCAGGTGGATGCCTCCGAGGTTCAGGCCACCCAGGAGGCAGTCCTGTCCCCCGGCAGCTGCGGGGACGTTCACTCCCGGAAAGCAGCCCTGGCCGGCGCCCGGCTGGAGGCCCGGCCTCGGCCTCCCGGTTTCCCCGAGGACCCCCCCTCGCTCCCACGGGGCCCGCCTGCGTGCGACCCCTCCGCCGGGTGCCATGCTCCCCCGCGCTCACCGCCCGCCTCCTCTCCCCGCAGGTGAACAACGAGAACGTTGTCAAGGTCGGCCACCGGCAGGTCGTGAGCATGATCCGCCAGGGAGGGAACCACCTGGTCCTCAAGGTGGTCACGGTGACCAGGAGTCTGGACCCGGATGACACCGCCCGGAAGAAAGGTGCCCGCCCCCGCCCCCGCTCCCAGCCTGCCCAAGGGACCAGGGATGCGGGGAGCGGGGCGGGGGGCCGTCTCCCTGCCTCCTGGGCTCAGGCACCTGCAGGGCGCCCCATCGCTCGCCCTCTGCGGGGCTCCCAGTCCCCCACTGAGAGCAGAAAACCAGTCGGAAAGGCGCTTAGGAGGTAAGGGCCACCCCAGCCTCAGGCCCGGCTGCGCCCAGCAGACAGACGGGGGCCTGGGGCTCCCGCTCCAAACACTTGCATCGGCCACCGCAGCAGCTCACGGCCTGGGCCCGGGGAAGGCAGAGGTCCAAGGGCCCACCCCGCCTCCCCAAGAGCAGTCACAGCTAGGGGACACCGGGCCTGAGTGAGGCCTACAGAGGGCGGCCAGGAGCAGGCCAGACGCACCCCCTTGGGAGGCTGGAGGCGCGTGTGAGAACTTCCAGTACTTCCTGTGACTACCGCCACCTCCCCGCCCCAGAGCAAGGCCCATCTGAGCCGTCCCAGCAGGTCAGGGCCCTCCTGACCCTTCTGGAAGGGCGAGTGAGGGCGGCATCCTGGGGCCAGGCTCTCACCTCCATCTCCCCCGCCCGCACCCCCAGCTCCTCCGCCTCCAAAGCGAGCTCCGACCACAGCCCTCACCCTGCGTTCCAAGTCCATGACCTCGGAGCTGGAGGAGCTCGGTAAGTGCCGGCTCCCACCTGCCCCGGCCCAGCGCCCGGTGTGCCCGCGGGCTGGCCTCGCAGAGCCCCAGCCTGTGCATGGTCCCCCTGCTTGCCCGCTTGCCCCTCTCCCGGCCCCAGCGCCCGGGAGGATGTCAGGAAGCCTCCCTGAGCGCGGTCTCCGCGCTGGCCCCCTGCGTCCCTCCTGGGCTCGGGGGAGCTTCGCCGCTGGGCCTCCTCTCTCTTGGTTCGTCTAACACTGTTTTGTTTTTAATTTTTGGGCCTCTCACTAGTGGATAAAGGTAAGCAGGCCCCTGCGGTCTAGGGTGCCCGCTAGATCTTTTCTCTCGCACGTGGCTCGATCCAGAAGGCCGTGGCCCAGGGGCGGGTGCAGACAGCAGTGGCCTGGCGGGCTGCAGGCCAGGGCACGGGGCTTGCTGGGGCCTTCTCGAGGGGACCGGAAGGGACAGAGTGCTGTGTCCGCTGGGCCCCAGGGCGTGGCCTGGGGAGGGCACGCAGAGCCACATGGGCCCTGGAACCAGCGGCTGCGTGCCTCATGACAAGGGTGGCACCCGGTGCTGGCGAGCTGCCATCCTGGAGGGTCAGGGATCGTCCCCGGGTCAGGGACCACAGCTCAGGGACACATCCCCGAGGAGGCTGCTCTGTCCACGCAGGAGCGGCCAGGGGCTGAAGGCTCACTTGGCTGAGAGGGCTTGGTGGGCAGGGAAGAAGAGTAGCGTCTGTGACTTGGCACAGGGCCGGTTCCAGGAGCACTAAATCAGCCCTGAGCGCGGGAGCCCGCCCCCGCAGGCCCAGCCCGTCCAGGGGGCGAGGTCTGAGCACCCTCGCTGGTCTGGGACTCCCCGGGGCCTCCGACCGGGCCCAGCCTTAAGCGGGAGACCCTTGGGCCCTTTCGTCCAGAAGGACACAGAGGCCTCTCCCGCTTTGCGGCTCCTCTGCCAGGGTCTCCTGGGGCCCAGGCCGGCCCCCATGAGCACCCCTTGCCCTTCGCCGCATCCTGGGGCTAGACCTGCAGCTGGGTGAAGGCCTAGGTCTTCCAGAAACCAGAAGCCCTGCCATGGGGCCTCCCAGCCCCGCCAGAGCTCCCTTGCTCCAGCCCCTTCTGGACCATACCTTGTCTGTCCAAACAAGACTCTCCAGAAACTACCCCCTAGACCCCAGGCCTGGCCCAGCCCCCCGAGAGGGACAGCAGTGTGACTGTCCACGTGAGCTTCCCTAAAGCCGGGTGGCGTTTGCCACGAGGGCTCCCCCAGGAGGACCCACAGGCAGGTCACCTCTCGGGGGGCTCCAGCTGCATCAGCCCAGGGCTGAGTGTCCTTCCTGAGAGCTGTCAGTATCTGACGCCCACTGCGGCAGTGGGGCAGGAGCTGTGAGAGGAGACCCCCTTGTCCTCCGCAGACAGGGCAGGCCCCCAGGTCCCAGGAGAGTGGACCGTGCCCCCTCACCCGCCTGCATCTGCCTCGGACCACAGGCCCCCGTGGTGGGGTGGGCGGTCGTCAGGCCCTCAGCAAGGGAGCCCGACCTGGGCCCCGGGAATCGCTGCCCCCACCCCCGCTGCCCTGGGACTCACACTCCCCTTTCTGTTTGCAAGCCTCCGTCCGGAAGAAGAAGGGTAAGGGGCGAGCCCCACCACCACCCCGTGGCCCTCACTCGATGTCCAGAGTGTGTCGTGACCTGTACTGTCTTCTCCCTGCTTGGGGTCCTCCAGGCAGAGGCCCAGTCCGGGACGGATCCCATCTCAGTGTGACGTCTGCCCCGCCTCTCCCCGTCTGTGGTCACCCAGCGTGTCTACGTCTCCCCGAGTCGTGTCCACGTCATCAACGTGTCCCCCGTCGTCCAGTGGGGCCTGCCTGGGTCGGGACTGGGAGGCCTTCCTGCGGGCTGGTGGTCCGGGTGTGGGCTAGCATGGTTCCTGGCAAGTGGATCGCTGACTGCCCTTTGCCGTGGGCAGGGACCACTGCCCCTTAATGCCCAGAAAGCACCTGCTTTCCAGGAAGCTCACTCTCCACGGGCAGGAAGGCTGCCCTGGAACGGGAGGGAAGGGCCACACCGCTCCCTGCCCCCAGCTGGCAGTGGTGCAGAGGACCGAGCCTCCGCTCTGTGAGTAGCCCCCCTCGCCCCCAGCAGCCAGACCCCCGTGGACGTGGCCCTCGCCATCAGTCCCCATGGGCGGGGTGTTTCTCACCCGGTCGCTGGAGACCTACCAGTGCAGAGGAAGGAGGGGGCCCTCTCGCAGGCCCGGACACTGCCACTGAGACACAACACCGAGACGGCGGGGGTGGGGGTGGTCCTTGGAGTCTGGAGGGACCGCATCTGGGGTCTCCGGTCCAGGAGCACCAGGACACAGCTCTCTCACCCACAGTCTCCCGAGGCAGGCCGACCCCAGCAGCCTCTCTCTGAAGCGGTCCTGGGCCTCCACCCCCTGCTCGGAGACTCCCAGGGGGCTTTCCAGGCTCAATCACCCTCTTGACCGTGGGGCAGATCCCTCTGAACCCGCTTCGGTCCAAGGCCAAGGCCAGCTGCTGTTTCTGCCCACTGTGCCTTCTAGAAGAGGCCCCGCACGTGGGCTGCGGGAGCCCCATGGCCATCATCAGGCTGGCAGGGAGGGCTGCCACCAGGAGCAGCTCAGACTCGGGCTGGCCCAACCTGGGGGGCAAATGCAGCTTGGCCCCGCCCACCCCAGGGCCCCCAGCGGCCGAACACCCAGGACTGCAACAAGAGGGCCAGTACAGACATGTGGCCTGTGTGGCCCGCCCGGGCCGGGGCAAAGCCACACAGAGGACAAGCAAGGCTCCTGGAGAGGGGCCCACCTTCCTTTGCACAGGGGAGAAAGTTGAAAGTGAACTTGAATTTGAGCTTAGATGCCCCACTTAGTCCCTGAGGAATCTCCCGAGGACCTGCTCCGTCCCCAGAGGATGTATGCGTGGCCGCTGGAGGGGAGCCAGGGCCACCGTGAGGGCCACACTGGGCCGGGGTGGCTCCAAGCAGAAGCCGAACCAGAGGGGAGGGACCAGTTTCACCGCTGCCTCTGGGCCTGCGGAGGCCAGGTCACCCCGCCCCAGCCCCGGCACTCCCGCACAGCCTCCCCTGGGAAGATTAAAGAGATGGGCGGCTGGCCGACAGCTGCCGCTTCCCCAGGAGCGGCTGGTCTGTGCCATCTGGCACCATCAGCGCTTAGCTTCCTCGGGAACCGTGTCGTGGAGGAGACCCTGTGGGTGCCCTCTCACCCGAGACATGGAGAGGCTGGCAGCCCCAAGGGGGCCGGCAGGACCCCCTGTTCAAGGTCACAAGGAGGGACAGGCTTCCGGGATGTCCCCGAGAGTAGGACGCATTTCATGAAGCCGCCACCTGAATCGCCGTAGGATCTGCGAGTCCGAATCTCAGCCGTGCGTGCCAGGCATTTCCAGACCAGCGGGGGATCGCTCTCCCGATGGTTCTGAGGAGCAGGAGTGCTGGATCCAGCCCGGAACGTGGCCCTGCACAGATGGGGGTCCAAGGATGGGGGCGGCCCGCAGAAGGTGGGCGCCCCGTTTCCCCCAGGGGAGACTCGGCCTCCGGTGCAGAGTGTTAGCCAGGCCTCTACATCCCCCCCTTGCCCCAACTTGGGGGGCAGTCATTCCACTCTTCGATCCGACGCCTCCCTCCTGCAGACCACGCCAGTGATGTTGCCGAACGACCTAGGGCTTCCCCAGAAGGAGAGCTCGGGCATGCGGGCACCTCGGCCTGTGCTTGGGGCAGTGCTTGTGCCTGGGCGCTCCAGGGTCAGGCAAGAGCACCCCACTCGTGCTCTGGTCCCCAAGAGAGACGGGGCTGCCTGCGCCCTGCCCCCCCATGCTTGACATCCACCCCCCACCCAGGAAGTGTGCAGCCTGTGGACGGTGGGCACCACGCCATATGTTTGCTTAGAAAATTAAAATACAGGGTCACTTCCTGGGTGTTTGCATCAGCTTATTCCTAGATTGTTTCTGAAGACTTGGCATTTTTCCAGCCTTGTCGTCAGGGTGGCCTTCGGCCTCGGAGCGCTTCACTGTAAGGCAGCAGGGCTGGACTCACTAATCTCAGCGCCGACAGAGACCCAATCCCAGGCTTGTGTAAATGAAGCAGAATAATCCTCGTGAGCCTAGAAGCAGGAACAAAAACCCGGCTTCGCAGCGTTCCTGAAAAGCCTTCGCGTGCCAGTGAAGACGCCCTGCACCGCGGGGGCCGCACCGGCTTGAGACGAGGCCCCGGGGGGCGTGCCCCAGGGCTGCCCTCTGCGTCTGAAGAAGCCGCACTAACCCACTCCCACTGAGAAACAGTGACAGCCCCCAACACAAGCCCCGCAGAACAAGATGCTCTCGTGTGTCCCGGCTCCAAAGAGTGCGTAGGGGACGTGGAGACCAGAGGGCAAAGGTGTACACAAAGGCCGGGGCTGTCCACTGCAGGGTCACCGTGGCTCCGGGGATGCACCTCCAAATACACGCCAGACCACCCACCCAGATGTGGCGTGGTGAGCACGGTGCTGGCTGCTCAGCCAGCCTGATCAGGCAGGCAGTTCCGATGGCAAGCCCGGATCTCCTCGCTCGGCCAGGGCTTGGCGATCTCCCCCGCCCCGGTCCTGGAGTTCCAGCAGCCCGAAAGGCGTCCGCTCCTCGGCTACTCGGTCTGCAGGACCGGGACAGGCCCCCGACAGCCGGGCTCTTGTGAAGATGAGAAACGGCACGAAGGCGCCCTGAAGTCCCACCAGGGTCGCCTCTGCGTCCCCTGTGCACACCCACCACTGAGGGCTTTTGAGAGTTCCTGCCACACGCCTGGGACCCCAAGACCACAGTGTCCGCCGGCTTGGTCCAGGCCTCTGAGGATCCTGGCTCGCATGCCAGCCTGCTCAGTGGGGTGGACCGGCCCTGAGAGCTGGGCAAATCCCAGACATGGACTTAGCGGGGTCCCACTAGGGACAGGAGGTCTCAAAGACCCAGCTGTGTAACTCTGACTACGTCAGGAGCTCCGTCCTGCTCTGGAGCCCCCGTGGGAGGCCCTGCAGGCTGCAGCCACTCGGCCTTGCCCTAATGGGGGCATCCCCTGCCCTGGGGGAAGGGCAGCATGCCTGAGCTGCACGGGCTGAAGCTAAGGCTGGGCCCAAGGAGATGGCCAGATCCATGGACGGACGTCCCCGCGCAGGAGCCAGCCCTGAGCCCCGCATCCCTGGAGAAAGAGCCACACCCCAGCAGAAACAAGGCCAGCAGCCAGCATGAGGGGCCTGGACTCCAGGGATGGGCCGGGGGGACCTGCGGTCATCACAGGCCTGCCAAGGGGGTCCCCCAAGGACCCCACGTCCCGCAGCTGGAGGGGCAGGAGATGAGGGGGCACAGCACTGCAGCAGCGAGAGCCCCACCCGGAGAGGGCCTCGGCCCAGGCCCCAGGGCGCCAGCTTTGCGGAGCAGGTGCCCTGCTGGGACCAGGGTGGGCACAGGGCCTCGTGAGGCAAAAGGGCTACCGGCCCCAGGAGCACGGGCAGGCAAGAGCACGGTGACCACAGCTGGGGGGGTCCCCACCGGACACGAGTGCTTCCGACCGACTCCCAAAGGGCAGACGCTTCCTATGTCTCACACAGCCACGGGGGAAAGGCTGGGTGAGCTGAGCGTTCCAGGACAGGCTGCCGCCGTCTGAACCCCTCTGCCTTTGTGGGCCAGGTGTGCTGGCACTGTGGGGCCCTGGCCCTGGTCCAGGACGTGGTCCCAAGAAGCCAGCACCCTGCCTGTTGGCGGTGGGCTGGCCCCCGCGGGCCCCTCTTGTTGGTCTGGGGCAACCCTTCAAGGGCCGAGCTCCTCCTGGACGGCCCTTGCTAAAGGCAGCTGCTGAAGCAGTTTAAACCGGGGGCCAGGGTGCCAGTCCTATGACTCTCAATGCTGCCCTCGTAGCTTGGGGTCTGCCAAGACCCCAGAAGCCTGGGCCTTTCTGACGGCACAAGCTTCATAGGGCGTCCCAGGACCCCAGAAGGGGCTGGGGTTCAGTTCAGAGAAGACCTCAGGCCGTGGACAGAATGCTCTGGGGCTATGAGGAGAGTGCGGTGCCTCACAGGGTCCTGCCAGGCCCTCCTCACACTGGCTTCCCGCTCCCCAGGGGGCGCCTCCCATCTCAGCAAACCAAGGCCCCCTTCCAGATGCTGGCACCTGAGTGCAGTTGCTGGGTCCCTCCCCCCAAAAATGTTTAAATTTACATTTTCAAATGATTTCTTAAGCTGTAAGCATCAGTAATAACTGATCTTCCACTTGCTTATTCACAAGCCACTTGGAAGGTCCACCTTCTGAGGGGAGGGGGACCCCACACACACTCAGCAAAGCCCGGACTTCCACTGGCTCCTGAGTTGGGGAGCTGTCTGCGCTCCCCAGCCCCACCCCTGCCTACACACACACTGCCCAGTCGCCTCCGTCCTCGGGTGCCGGGTCCTGAGACACTAGCAACTGCGTTCACAGAGGAGCCACCCCTCTGAGCTCTTAGAAAGAGCTCACAACGCTGACTTAGCTCCCACCTCCTGGAATGAACAGTGCGGGTGTGAACAAAGCAATACCTTCAAGTCCCAGGGCCTTGAGGGCTGTGCTGCTGTTGGGAAGGTCTCCTCTCTCTCCTGCCCACATGCCGGGCGGGGTGCCGGGCTCTGTCGGTGTCCATGCTTGTGGCTGAGGCATGCGTGCGCCATACCTCTTGCACGAGAAAAGCTTTCTTCAAACGCAAAAGGCACGTGGGCACTTTGCTAACAGCTCCCTGCCCCATTGTATTTTGGGGCCTCAGTCACTGATGCCCATCCTGACGGTCCTGTTCCTGTTGCAGATAAACCCGAGGAGATCGTCCCAGCCGCCAAGCCATCCCGGGCTGCTGAGAGCGTGGCATTGGAGTCCAGGGTGGCCACCATCAAGCAGCGGCCCACCAGCCGGTGCTTCCCCTCCGTCTCGGACATGAACGTGAGTGGCCGGGCCGGGGAGGGGCCCCAGGTGGGTGTGGGCAGACAGCGCGGTGCCGGGTCACCCTCCCCAGCCTCCACACCCGGGGCCCTGATCTGAGTGCACCAGGCGGGCACCCCAGTCCAGAGCAGACCGGCAGCAGAGGACTGACCACTCACCATGGACCCACTCCCCTGACACTGAGGGTCCTCTCACAGGATGCCTCGAGCAAAGCAAGCCTCGGTGGAAGAAGCCCCACCCCACCCAGTGGCAAGCTGAGTCCCGGCACACATGGGGGACCTGCCTCTCTGAGGTCTCAGGCCCCCCTGGATCCCAGGGGCTGAGTCCTGCCTGGGCAGTGGCAGAGACCACAGGCCGCCAGCCGAGCCCAGCAGGCTGGGCTTCTCTCAGGTCCCAGACACAGCCCTCTGCACCCCCAGCTTCGAGCCTGTGTCCAGAGCTGAGCACTGTCCGTGACACTTAGGTATTTTCTCTGACTCCGCTTCAGACTGACTCACTCTGTTGAACCTTGCCTTTTCTTAATAATGCCGAACCAGCACACCTCAGATGGCAAAGAATCTGCCTGCAGTGCCGGACACCTGGGTTCGATCCCTGGGTTGGGAAAATTCCCTGGAGGAGGGCATGGCAACCCACTCCAGTATTCTTGACTGGAGAATCCCATGGACAGAGGAGCCTGGCGGGCTGCAGTCCGTGGGGTCGCAGACAGTCGGACGTGACTGAGCAACTCACACTCACGCTTTCTGTCGCCTTTCTTAATAACACTCACGAGCGTCGTTAATTTGACGTGCCGGTTTTCTGTGACATACATTAATGGTAACAGGGTGTTCACGCTGCCCCCTGTCTCAGGCACTCCGGGGGCGACTACCCTTCATGGTAGCCCCACACCCACCCTGTCCCAGAGACTCCAAGCCAGCGCCCAACAACAGAGCAGGACTGGCCGGGCAGAGGCCCAGAGCCCAGTGAGGCGGGGTCTCAGAGGAGCAGACCCCTTAAAGCTCGCGCCCAGATGCCCTTTGGGCTCTAATCCATCTGTGCCCTGAGTCGCCCTCCAATGCCTCCAGGTGGGGGCTGGCCAGCAACCTCGGCTTTGCAGTCCAGAAGTGGCAGGCGGGGTGGGGGCTGGCCAGGGGATCTGCTCCCAGCACAAAGGAAGGGCATGCCGGGCTCTTCCCAGGATGGGGGAGAAGGCATCCGCAGGTCCCACACGCTCGCTCACCCTGCACTGTACTCGGAGGGCCCTCCACCACGGCCACTGCCGTCTGCTGCCCTCGGAGGCGGACGTGGCTGGGGTCCGATGCCCAGCACCGGATGCTCTTTCCTCCAGGACACGCGTCCTGGCCCTGCTCTCGCTCAGTCGATGTCAGGCAGACCTTGGCTCCACCGAGCAGGGCCCACCAGGGTTTTGAGGGCAAGGAGAGCCTGGACCCAGGCTGGGTCCCGGATGCTCCAGTGCTCCAATGACAGCTGGGGCTCCAAGGCCAGGACTTCATGTCTGCTGGCCGCGGAGGGGGCTGGTCAGCCACGTCTCACTCGGCTCTCTGGTTTGCAGTCCGTGTACGAACGCCAGGGCATCGCCGTGATGACGCCCACCGTCCCCGGGAGCCCGAAGGGCCCGTTCCTGGGCCTCCCTCGAGGTACGATGCGAAGGCAGAAGTCAATAGGTAAGCAGCATGGCCACGCCTGCAGAGGTGGCCCTGGGCCCTCGGCGGGGCCCCTCGGTGACCCCACGCCTGCCCGCTGGAGGGCAGGCCCCGAGTCTCACCCCAGGGAGCCCCTGACCCTCTGAAACTTCCCTACCCTCCGGAGTCCAAATCCAAGGTGACTTCCGACTTCACAAGCCAAGTATCCGTGAGGATAGCAGCAGGGGGAGGGTCCACAGTCCAGATGGGGCGTGGCGGTGGGCAGGCGAGGTTCTGGGATCCCCTCACCCCCACCCCGCGTGGTGAGTGACCGGCAGGGTGGGCCCACAGCCGCGTTCTGGGGTACACTCAGTGGACACACTGCTTGGGGTGGCCGGGCTGGTTTCTCGCTCCCTGGGGGACAGTACTGTGGGGGGAGGGGACTGATGCCATCTTGTTGACATCACGTGCTTCCTACCGACTCGGTTCCGAGCGAGGTCAACTTGACCCCCTAAACCCAGCCTCTGTGTGTGACAGTCCAGCCTTGCCTCTGCCGCGGGAATTCCCAGAGGCCCTCTGGCCACCTGCGGACACGGAGCGTGTCCAGAAGCGGGGGCTGCGGCCAGCGGTGCTGTGGCTAGTTTGAGGGGGGCTGCGGCAGGCAGGACCTGAATGATGAGGGACAGCAGAGGTGGCGTCTGCGGGTCCTCAGAGCCCCCGCCCCGAGGAGCTCGGGGCCCCGCAGGGCAGCGCGCACGCCACCTCCTGCCCCGGCTCTCGAACCCGCCAGTAACAATCAATTTCCTCCTGTCAGACAGCAGAATCTTTCTATCAGGTGAGTGAGCCTTACAGTCTGGAGTCTGTAGCGTGAATGTAACGGTTCCCTCCATAAGGCGTATTTGTAAATCACTGCTTGGGAGGCACACGGGCCACGGGCCGTGTCCCTGCCCTCCGGGATGCCCTCCCAAGAGCCATGTGAGCTTTGGAATACCCTTATCGAGCAGAAGCTTCCTTTGGGATAAGCTCCCGGAGTCTGTCCTGGGAGCTTCTTGGATTGAAGTTCTCCGTTCCATTACCGCTTTGAAAATCCTGCATGGCCCCCCATCAGGATCCGTGTACCCGTCTCTCCGCATCTGTGTTCCACTTCCCAGGTCCAGAGTGCGTCCTGGTGATGTTTTTTATGTCTTGAACTGTTGGAAAGAACCTGGAAGCCCTCCTGTAGGGCACTCCAGAGCTCTGGGCCCCAGCATGGCTGTCTCCCCCACGGGTCCACAGGACCCTCTCACCCGGCCCCACGGGCTTCATTAGGCCCAGTCGTGAGTGGGGACCTCATGACGGACCCCTAGTCATGCAATCGGACCATGATGAGTGGGGACCATGGTGAACCACCAGGCCCATCAGCCCAGCCCAGAGGGTCTCAGGACCCAGAGGGGCTGCGTTCGCTCGAGATTCTACTCCTGGGGTCCTGGTTAGAGGGTCAGGGCTGACCAGCCATCCTCCTCGGGGCCCAGGAGCTCCGGGACCCATGAGGGTGCTCAGATAAGTCAGGCAGCAAAACGGGCCCCTGTCGAGCGGACGAGGCCACCCCAGGGACCTCAGCCCCTCCCGCCTCCCTCAGCCGGTGCAGCAGCTGTGCCCTTTGCTCTCGCTTCCAATGGGCAGCTTCAGAGCCTCAGTCCCAGACCCCAGAGCGCCTCCCCGGGCACCCTGGCCAGGTCTGAGGAGTTGAAGCCCCTGATCCCAGCTGCCTCTCCCACTGTCCCCCCCCCCCACACACACACACACATACATGCAGTCCCAAGGAGTGAGACACCCTCACCGCCCGGATTGCACTGCTGCCCTGCAGCCCCCATGCCCGCATCCTCGTCCCCCAGGTCCATGGACAGGGAGGCCGGGGCATTGCTCCTGGCCTCCAGCCGCTTCTCCCAAGTAGCGGGTGGCCCCGGGGAGACAGAATAGCCCGCAGACGGGACTCAGCAGCACGCACTCTGGGCCTCCCGGTGCCTGTCCCGTGTCTGGCTTGGAATGGGCCACGTGGCCTCTTGACATTGTGGCTTGTGTGCTGTGTCCCGTGAACAACTGTGCGTTGCGATCCCTGTGAGCGTGGAGGAGACTTAGCGTTTCGCACCGCCCTCAGAGCGTCGCGGGGCTGTCTGTCCTCACCGTGCTGTGAACCTAAACCTGTCTTCTGCTTGTAGGGATAACAGAAGAGGAGCGGCAGTTTCTGGCCCCGCCCATGCTCAAGTTCACCAGAAGCCTGTCCATGCCGGACACCTCCGAGGACATCCCACCCCCGCCACAGTCGGTGCCCCCGTCTCCACCGCCACCCTCCCCCACCGCTTACAACTGCCCCAAGTCCCCGACTCCGCGAGTCTATGGGACGATCAAGCCCGCGTTCAACCAGAACCCCGCCGCCAAGGTGTCCCCGGCCGCCCGCTCCGACACGGTGGCCACCATGGTGCGGGAGAAGGGGCTCTACCACAGGCGGGAGGTCGACCGCTACTCCCTGGACTCCGAGGACCTCTACAGTCGCGGCGCCGGCCCCCAGGCCAACTTCCGCGGCAAGAGGGGCCAGATGCCGGAAAACCCCTACTCCGAGGTGGGGAAGATCGCCAGCAAGGCCGTGTACGTGCCGGCCAAGCCCGCCCGGCGGAA
Source organism: Neotragus moschatus (assembly GCA_006410615.1). Classification (NCBI taxonomy): domain Eukaryota; kingdom Metazoa; phylum Chordata; class Mammalia; order Artiodactyla; family Bovidae; genus Neotragus; species Neotragus moschatus. The sequence continues at coordinate 23,253 of SJYA01003187.1, read as the reverse complement.
GGGCACGCTGGTGAAGCAGCCCCACGTGGAGGACAGCCCCGAGAAGACGTGCTCCATCCCCATCCCCACCATCATAGTCAAGGAGCCCTCCACCAGCAGCAGCGGCAAGAGCAGCCAGGGCAGCAGCGTGGAGGCCGACCCGCAGGCCTCGGAGCAGCCCGGCCAGCTGCGGCCGGACGACAGCCTGGCCGCCAGCAGCCCCTTCGCCGCCGCCATCGCCGGGGCCGTCCGCGACCGCGAGAAGCGGCTGGAGGCCCGCAGGAACTCCCCGGCCTTCCTGTCCACGGACCTGGGGGACGAGGACGTGGGCCTCGGGCCGCCCGCCCCCCGGGCACGCCCCTCCAAGTTCCCCGAGGAGGGCGGCTTCGGCGAGGAGGATGGCGCGGAGCCACTGTCTTCACCGGTGCCCCGGGAGCCCGAGAACCACTTTGTGGGTGCGGGCGAGGCCGGAGCTCAGGGTGAGGCTGGCAGGCTGCCGAACGCTCCGGGCCAAGCCAAGGCGCCAGAGGGCAGCCCCACGGCGCCCCCCCGGAGCGGCAACGTCGCCGGCCCCGAGAACTACGTGCACCCACTCACCGGGCGGCTGCTGGACCCCAGCTCGCCGCTGGCCCTGGCGCTGTCGGCGAGGGACCGGGCCCTGAAGGAGTCCCAGCAGGGCCCCAAAGGGGAGGCCCCCAAGGCCGACCTCAACAAGCCTCTGTACATCGACACCAAGATGCGGCCCAGCGGGGAAGCAGGCTTCCCTCCGGTCGGCAGGCAGAGCGGGCGGGGGCCCCTGCGGCGGCAGGAGACGGAGAACAAGTACGAGGCCGACCCGGGCAGGGAGCACAGGGATGACAAGAAGGGCGTGCTCGCCAGCATCGTGGACGCGTCCCAGCAGAAGTCAGCCGGGCTGCTGATGGTCCACACGGTGGACGCAGCCAGGCCGGAGGACTTCCTGCAGGAAGAGGACGAGAAAGCCGACCCGGAGACGCAGCCGGACCGTCCGCCATCCGAGGCGCCCGAAGGCGCCCCCGAAACCGAAGGTGCTTTCCCGACCCCCGCAGGCCCCGAGCCCGCGGCCACCCCCGCCGCCGTGCCCGGCAGGACCGTTGTGGCAGCGGGCTCCCTGGAGGAGGCGGTGATCCTGCCATTCCGCATCCCTCCCCCGCCTCTGGCGTCCGTGGACCTCGACGAGGATTTCATTTTCACAGAGCCATTGCCTCCTCCCCTGGAATTCGCCAATAGTTTTGATATCCCCGATGACCGGGTTGCTTCTGTCCCTGCTCTCTCAGACCTGGTCAAGCAGAAAAAAAACGACACCTCCCAGTCCCCTTCCTTGAACTCCAGCCAGCCAACCAACTCCGCAGACAGTGAGAAGCCGGCTGGCCTCTCAAACTGTCTGCCTGCCTCATTCCTGCCGCCCCCCGGAAGCTTTGACGCCGTCACGGACTCTGGGATCGAGGAGGTGGACAGCCGGAGCAGCAGCGACCACCACCTCGAGACGACCAGCACCATCTCCACGGTGTCCAGCATCTCCACCCTGTCCTCCGAGGGCGGGGAGAACGCAGACACCTGCACAGTCTATGCAGACGGGCAAGCCTTCACGGTTGACAAACCCCCAGTACCTCCCAAGCCAAAAATGAAGCCCATAATCCACAAAGGCAACGCCCTCTACCACGACGCGCTGCTGGAGGAGGACGTGGACAGCTTCGTGATCCCCCCACCCGCGCCTCCGCCGCCGCCTGGCGGGGCCCAGCCCGGCCCCACGAAGCTCATCCAGCCAAGGACCTCCAGGCTGTGGGGGGACGTCTCGGAGGTCAAAAGCCCGATTCTCTCAGGCCCAAAGGCGAACGTGATTAGTGAGTTAAACTCAATCCTGCAGCAAATGAACAGAGAGAAATCCGCAAAGCCAGGGGAAGCACTGGACCCGACGCCGGGAGCCAAGCCCGCCTGCCTCGCCCCCAGGTAAGTGCCTGCAACGGGCGTGCCTCACCCAGCTCTGGCCAGGAAGCGCCCCGGCGAGCAGCGGCACTCCCGAAGCAGATGCCGGGAGGGCGCACCCGGAGCCGCCGCGTCGGCCTCCTTTCTCCCAGCCTGGACTCAGTGCCGCAGCACGCAGAGACGGGCCATGAGACCTGGCCACGTGAGCCGTCCCCGCCGCGGCTTCCAGGGAGGAGCCCTGCTCTCTCCTCCCACATCCTCCAGATCCACCAGAACCCTGAAGGGCCATCCTGGAACCACCCCCAGGAGGTTTCAGGGGAGGGGGCATGCCATCCAGGGGACATGTGGGCAGCCGGTGGGCAGCGTGCAATCGAGGGTGTGTCGGGGGCTCTGCTCCCCTCCCCGCAGGTCTGAGGCTGGGGAGGGGCTGGTTCTGGACCCGCTGCCCCGAGTGAAGACCCCAGAGCCCACCCTGAGCAGGGCATGCGTCACGGCAGAGGAGCGTGCAGGCGTGCCCACGTGGGCGCCCACAGTGTCGGGCAGAGCGTGAGGTCCTGCCTCCTTGGAACGGGAGATGCACACGGGGAGCTGGCCCCAGACCCAAGCCCGGGGCTCTGCCAGGCCCCTACTCCAGCCCGCGCTTCCCACCCTCATTCTCTCTGCTCTATTTCCCGCACCTAAAACACACCACTTCCCGGGTCCCCCAGGCGGCATTCCCCTTTCCTCCCGCTGGCCTTTACTCCTGGGTTTCACTGTTGCGACTAACAAGGTTGCTCTTCGCACGCCTGCTGGGCAAGGCATTTGACTCGAACACCCGAGTCCATCCGTCAGCAATCTCGCAGGAGAGTGGGGTCCCCAGAGCCGTGACTTCCCAGCTGTCTTTCGATATGGGTCAAACAGGTCACACAGCTGGTTTATGGTCCTCCTTGGAGTGCTGACTAGCCGGCATCCACAGAGAGAAGTGTGCTGACAAGCACTGTTTTCAAGGGGGCCCTCATTGTTAAACTATGGCATTCAGAGTCCTTACAGGGTCCCCACTTCTGGGAGACGCGCGGACACACACACATCTTGAGAGGCACACACTTGAGTCTTACACACTTGAGAGGCACCAGGAAATGTCGTGGAGCAGCACTGGCCTTTAGTTGCCAGAGTATTCGAAAATGCAACAATCAAGACGCTTTATCTCTTTCACATTTGACAAAACCCTTGGAAGTGGTGAGTAATGTTTCTAACAGCTGCTGATGAGCAGGTGGTAGTGACGCTTATTTCTCGGAAGGGGCAATGGAGACTCCGAGAGGCGGGCAGTCTGTCCACACGGGCACAGGCAGCGGCAGGCAGAGCCGGGCCAGGCCGAGGGCTTCTGACCGGCGCTTCCGTCGCAGTGATGTCTGCGGTACGGAAGATGTGAAGGCATCTCCTCTGGGCGGCGTGGGGAGGCATCGTGCTCTGCAGGCCACTGCCCCCGGAGACCGGGGCCTCTCTCAGCGGCATCCAGACTGCTGGCCTCCCGTGCCCGTCCTGGCTGGGTGAGCTGCTCAGGGCTCACAGCAGAGGGGTCTCAAGAGCAGCAGGCCTCCCTGAGTGGGAGGGGCCTCAAAGCAGAGGTCAGCTAGTAGAGTCCTGAGGGACTTGAAGGGTTCAGGCCCTGCCTGTTATCGACCCCACAGTCTTTCCTATTATTTATAACCCGGTGCCCACGTGGCATGAGCAGTCACTAACATCTACGCACTCCCAGATGTGGGACCCTGGGCGGCATGGGCCCAGAGGCAGGGCCTGAACACCTTCCCGGGGTACAGACAGGAGAACTGGGGTCAGAGGGCGGAGCACTTGGCCATGAGCCCTCAGCTGGAAGGCACAGTAGCAGACCTTCAGACCAGCTGCCTCAGGGTTCCACTTCTCCGTTCTCCTGGAGCCGCGCATGAGCCTGGAAGGAGGGTCACCCAGCTTAACGCCCGCAGGGCCGAGCTCACCAGGGCAGGGCTCTCCTGAAGCCTCTGGAGCCCCTTGAGTCCAGTTGATGCCTGGAGGTCTTCTGTGCGTATCTGACGACTGAGAACCTGCAGGGCGGTCCCCAGGCGTCTCTGCACGCTGCCCCCTCGTCCCGGGGCAGTAGTCCTTTCCTCCCTGCTCACTGCCAAAGGCTGCACTGAGTGGGACCAAGAAACTGAGAGGCCTGGGCTTCAGCCAGCCAGGCACCAGAGCCCAGGACCTTCGCAGCCAGGGCGCATCTGCCTGGATATCTCATCCCTACTTTTAAGTGCATCTAAAAATTAAGAGCTGTGCACGGCCCTGGGCAAAATGAGGCACCAAATTAGATGAGGGGAATTCCTAGTGAGGGAAAAGAAATGAGCTTTGCTAGGGAAAACTGAAAACCCGCCACGCTCTTTGAAACGACGGAGGAGCAGAGGTGCGCACGCGTCTCCATAGAAACGACGTGACTGCCCCAGAGCTACCCGACGAGCGTCTTCTCACTGCGAGGGTGGAGACCAGGGGCGGAGGTGCCCTACTTTGGCCCGTGGTTCCTCCTTCGCTCCGCGGTGCTGCAGCCGAGGCCCGGGTGAGGGAGAAGATGCTGAGCACCCAGGCCCTTGCTCACGGGGGTCCAAGATGAACCTGAGCCCTGAGCGAGTCTCTGCGGCTCCCCCAGAAATCAGGGGACATGGGTTCTGCCACCGTCTGGACTGCAGACATGCTGGCAGGACGACAACGAGGACCGCCCCGCTGCCCTTGTGCCCCCGTGCAGCTGCGGCTTCTCCCCAGGCCTCATCCGGAACCACCCCCTCGCCCTGGGGAGAGGCAGACACGGCTCCCCTGGCTGCGCAGGCTGAGTTCCCCAGGAAGGATCTCGTCTCCGGACAGAGCATCCACCGAGATCGAAGCAGAGCTCTGCTCAGGCCAGCACCGCCTCTGGGGGAGTCAGCCGCCCTCTGGCTCAGTGCCGGCCCACACCCGCTTCCGAGTAGTGCTGAGCTCAGGGCAGGGGGCGACCCAGGGCGGCGAGAGAGGCGCCAGCATCCTGAGGACGACCTCCCTGCCTGGGCGGCCCACTCTCGGAGCCCTTTGGTACTCCAGACACACAGGTGCACACCCCTCACTTCAGAGCGCAGGATGAGTTCCTCCAAGTCACAGAGCTGAGAAGCCAGAGGGACACCTTTGGCCCCAGAGCCACAGCCCAGCCCCGTGACCTCCCAAGGGGCTCTCTGCAGGTCCACAGCCAAGGCGGCCTGGGCCATCGGGAGCTGATCACCCTGTGTGTGCCAAGCACCATGCCAAGCCCCAGGACTTCTCGCTGAACAAGAAAACATCCAAAGTCTCTCCCCCTTTGAAGAGCTACATTCTCAAGGGGGAGCAGATATGAAATAACAAGACAAACCTGAAGTGCACGGCACTAACTACAAAGGGACCAAGATGTCCTAACAGGTCATGACCACGGGCAGGGTAGAGGTGACCCTCATCAAGGAAGTGGCATTTGAACCACCTGAGATACAGCCGTGCAAAAAGCCCGGGAGCAGAGCATCCAGGCGCTGGGACCAGCGAGCATGAAGCCGGGGGGGCTGGAAGGCATCCTCCACCCGGAAGAAACTGGCCAGTGCAGAGGGAGGGGCTGCGTGGAGGGTCTCGGAGCATCTCATGTGCCAAGGGGAAGGGCTGTGTCTGAGTGGTGGCAGCCCTCGAGGACTTAAGCAAAGGCTTGGCACGACTTACTTTCTGTTTCGTGAAGCTGACCCAGCAGCTCTTTGGTCAGTGGGCCACGAAGATGCAGAGAAAGCCAGGAGCAGACCCTTGTGCAGTCCCTCCGAAGCCCCCGGGTGGATGGGAGTGTGACGCATGCACTTTGACCTAAAACCCAGGGGCTGGAGCCAGGAAACCGTCATCTTCTTAAAGCAAGACAGCTCTGCTTTGTCTGCACTCCCGCGGGAGCGGAAGGTCAGTGTGGGTTTGGCTTTTGTTCTTTGGCCGTGGGAGGAGGATCAGAGCTGTGAGTGGATGCTTGCAGGGGACCCCACTGGCTTCCATCCAGGAGCCCCTCTGGATCCCCTCACTCTTCTGGGTCCTCTGGAGGAACCTGGGACGGGCCTTCACCTCCCGGAGGTGCCAATGGAGCTCCAGGTCCCCCGGGGGAGGTGGGGTTCAGGCAGCACTGCCCAGTTCCCAGGGGGTGCCCGCCCTGAGCACCCACACCCACTGCCTGGCCTGGCCGGTGCCTCCAGCTCCTCACTGGGCTTTCGGTAGTATCATCCTGAGAGCCTCTTGGTTTCAAAATAAATCAATTTGGGTTGTTAAAAAATTATCTCTGCCTAGCTGGTCCCAGAGCACAGACTTCGGAACTGACTCAATAATGGAAGCCGCTTAATGGCACTTTCATCACCTCGGCACCGTCACGGAGGTTTTATCATTTCATGGCAGCAATTGAAACGTTAAGGGAGCGTCAGTGACTAAAGCTGTGGGTAATTAGGTGAACGCACACTGCCGCGTTCCCTCGCACACAGTATGCAGAGAGGCTGTTCTGGCCTGGCTGCAGTATCCGATCCTTCAAGTGCCATCCGAAATGCAGCCTGGACACCAGGACCCCTCAGCCCACGTGTGTCGGGGGGTGGCCACTGCCTCCCGAAAACTGGGCGCCTTCTCAACCTGCTCAGGTGTGTCGGCAGGGCTGCTGAACCCGAGGCAGCCTCGTGGCCCCCATGTCCGGCTCCGTCTGCTGGCCTGGCCAAGTCGCATGACTTCCTGACCTGGGCCGCCAGCTGCCACATCCATGCCCTGCCCAGGTCCACTCCACAGTTTTCAGGTGGACCCCCACGCGGGCCAGGCCCAGGACGCAGACCCACCGGGGCCCTCGTGACCACCTTCCCCCCGGTCTTTTTAGCGCCCAACCTTTAGAAATGTTAATAAAGACAGAACTTAGACCAGTTTGGAAATAAGCGCCGTTTTATACACACGACAGGGATTCATCCCACAAACTCGAGAGTAACCACACAGGACGCAGGGGGCCGGCGGGGAGGCTGAGGGGAGGCTGTGCGGAGAGGGCTCAGAGCTCCGAGATTGCCTTGCTGGGCAGCCTGCGGCCCACAGCCAGCCACTGTCCAGGGGCCGAACCGCATCTGTAAACACGATGAAAAGGCCCCTGAGCACTGGCTTCCCCTTCCCCAGCCAACTTGTGCTGACTGATAAAATAACAGCGCGTCTCTGTCATTAACTCCTGATTTCTGTTTTAATTCTCATGTTTCCATATGGATTGGACTGAAGAGGCAGGATAGAGAGTAATAAGCCAAGAGAGGGCGTGTGTGCGCGAGGGCGTGTGTCTCTGTTTCTAAATCGGGGCAACAGATTCTTGTGTGTTCCACCCGGGAACCCAGTGGTTGCTTGGCAACGAAACGGTCTCCGCAACCAGGAGATCCAGTGAATAATACCCGCCTGATTAACTGAGAGTAAATCAAGCCACTGAGGAGGAGGGCAGGATGGGCCAGCCCCGGGCAACCTGCACGCGGCGCCTCGAACACTGGTTCCTCTTTTCCGTAGCCACATCCCACAGGGCTGTGGGCAGGCCGCAAGCACAGAGCCAGGTCTGACGCCCCCGTTATTAGCTGCCGGCCTCTCAACCCTCAGTGTGGACTTGACAAAAAGCACGGCCTCCCTAAGCAGGCTGTGGAAGACAGAGGGCAGCCAGGAGCCCAGGTCTGGGCACCAGCAGGGAGTCAGCTCCCGGGCCTGCATGGGGAGGCCGATGTCCCCTTCTCAGCACCCTCCTGGTCTCGGTCTGTGCTCACACTCCCGGCCACACAGGGCAGACGTGTGAGCGTCCCCCACTGAACACGCAGAGTCAGGCCCCTCTGACATTCTCCTCCGGGCAGCTGTGTACATTGCCCAGCCCCGCTCTGCGGCTAGAGAGGGCCTAGCATCCAGGCCTCTGCTTTCATCTCATCCATCGAGAGAAGCTGCTTTTTTTTTTTGTAATTGTCATTAATTTTGCAGTGTTGTCTCAACCCGTTCCCTCTTGTCGTTTCCGTCTGCTCCCGTGATGGGTGGTAACAGAAGAGGGTCGTGCTGAACAGACGTAAGTGCCGCGTGCAGAGCCCTCTTCTCGCTGGTGTGCTGTGCTGTCCCCCGGCCTCACTGCCCACCCGTGGGTCTGCTTCTGGCGATGCACACGGCCGCCTGCAGGGCCCTCTTTCTAAAGAGCATCCCAGCTGCCTGGGAATCGCTGGGCTGTCCCCAAGGGAGGGTGGTGCTTACGCCCACCCTCTGGCTCAGAGAGGCCCAGGGGTAAGTGTGGCCTGGGCCTAAAGAGCTGCTCTCACCGGGGGACCAACATGCCTCCTGGAGAAGGCAATGGCAGCCCACTCCAGTGTTCTTGCCTGGAGAACCCCAGGGATGGGGGAGCCTGGTGGGGTGCCGTGTGTGGGGTCGCACAGATTCGGACACAACTGAAGCAACTTAGCAGCAGCAGCAGCACTTCACAAAGCAGCGAGCAAGGCCGCCTCCCGACAGGACGGCCCAGCAGGTGGGGGCCCAGGCAGGGCCACAGGTGCAGGAGGCAGTGTGCCCGTGAGATGCTCACCCACTGCACAGAAGGCCCTCTGTCCCTGTAAGGTCCCTGGAGGAAGCTGCTCCACCCTCGCTCAGATGTCCCTCCAGCTGCCTGGCTGCTGTGTCAAGGTGGTTCCAGTGAGCCTTCCCCCGGCAGGGGGAAGACAGGCCCCCTCAGTGGGGACTGCAGTGCATCTTCCGGTCCGACCTGGGCCCCAGAATCTGCAGGTTTCTTAAGTCCTTGCCATGTGCACAGCACACCTCTCTCCCCATGCCTGGGGTCTGGCGGCGAGGGGTTG
>SJYA01003187.1:0-14357 GCA_006410615.1 Neotragus moschatus | reverse complement strand
GCCTGGGGTCGGGGGGCGGGGGGTTGGGGGGGGGGGGGGGACTCCTGCTCCCTGCCTGTGATGCGCTGGACCAGCAGGGCTCCCATTTTTCATGTTGAGTGGGGTGGTCCCTGGGGCTGCCCTGCCCTGCCAGCCCCCAGTATACCGGTGCAGCCGGCAGCCGAGGCCCCTGGAGGGTCTCGACAGGGTCTCCTCTGTGCAGATCCAGCCCTGGAGCCCCTGGCTCACCAGGAAACCGCACATGAAGCCGCGGGGGTGGACCAGGGAAATGCTTCCCGGGCCAGGGAAATGCTTCTCCCCAGGACAGGATCAGAGCCCAAGTCTGGCACAGGCCCCTCCTTCAGACCACGCACAGGTTCCACGCTTGACGCAGCACCCAGTGGGGAAGGGCCAGGAGGCTGAGAGGCACCCTGCAACCCACTGGCCGTCTCACTCACACACACACACACACACACACACACACGCAGGGCAGAGGACAGCCAGCCACACAGGGACAGAGCAGGGCGCAGCCAGACTGGGCCCCGGCTCTTTCACCAGACGAGGCAGCGCCCACGACTGCCCCCAGGAGCCACGGGGTCCCAGTGTGAAGCGGCCGGCCTGCTAGGCGCCCTTCCCTGCCCTTGTTCCGTGAAGCCAGAAAGCCTCAGGGCTGACAGGCAATGAGGAAGGGTCTCCTAACGGGTGCCGCACCTTCCTGCTGAAGTGGAGGCAAAAGCCGCTCCTCAGGCGGCGCGGGGGCGTAGCGGGATGGGGTTCTGGCCGCCCCTGCCCCTCTGTGCCCACCCACCCCTGGCCTGGCAGGGCGTCTGCTCTCTGCCGGCATGCTGGCCCTCAGACGCCCTGCTGTGGCTTGGGTGTCTCCGTCTCACTCCCCAGAGACCACGTCCTCGTGTGCTTTGTGGTCAGACTTGTAACGGTTTTCTCTGTTGCTGCCGTTTCAGAGGCCCTGAGGTCATGAGCACCGTCTCAGGAACGCGGAGCACTACGGTCACCTTCACCGTTCGCCCTGGGACCTCCCAGCCCATCACCCTGCAGAGCCGGCCCCCGGACTACGAGAGCAGGAACTCAGGACCCAGACGCGCCCCCAGCCCCGTGGTCTCGCCAACAGAGCTGAGCAAAGAGGTCCTGCCTGCCCCCCTGCCTGCCGCCACTGCGGCCCCCTCGCCCGCCCTCTCGGAGGTCTTCAGCCTTCCAAGCCAGCCCCCGCCCGGGGACCTGTTTGGCTTGAACCCAGTGGGACGAAGCAGGTCCCCGTCCCCCTCCATCCTGCAACAGCCAATCTCCAATAAGCCTTTTACAACTAAGCCTGTCCACCTGTGGACTAAACCCGACGTGGCGGACTGGCTGGAAAGCCTGAACCTGGGTGAACATAGAGAGGCCTTCATGGACAACGAGATTGACGGCAGCCACCTCCCAAACCTCCAGAAAGAAGACCTCATTGATCTGGGCGTGACTCGAGTCGGGCACAGGATGAACATAGAAAGGGCTCTCAAGCAGCTGCTGGACAGATAAGGGTGGCTGCTCCTCACCGTCACAGACTCCTTGTTATAAATAGAGATGGGCTTGCACTGGGATGTTTGGATGGTGAGCGCCAACCCCGTCCCGCGGGCTGGTCTCCTGGGGACCCAGAGAAGCGTGCGTGTCCGCGGCGTGGGTGAGCCGAAGGCCCCGGCTCTCTGTGTGGGCTCCTTTGGGCTGTTGCTGTCAAAGAGGGGACGGGAACCGGGGAGGGGTCCTTCCGAGGTGGAAAGGGATGCGTGCGCAGCCTGCCTCCTGCGTGCCGGCAACCTCGCCTCGCCCGGCACGCGCGGGCGCCATGCTCCAGCAGGCAGGCGCCCCTACACTCTAGACACATACCTCCCGCGGCCTCCCTGCGCGCCCGGTGGCCCCCGGCCTGGCGCCAGGGCCCTCCTCCATCTGCCGCCTCTCGAGGGCAGCGGTGCTCACGCGCTCCTTTTCTTTTCTGGACGTGGCTTGCAGCAAGACGCCCACAGACGTGCATACCCGGTGCCCTTTCTGGAAGGTGGAGAAGTGTCTCCCCTTTTCCGTGGATCCTTTCCCGCCCCTCCAATGTGCACCCGTGCTTCTCTGGCCCACTGAGGCTCTTGGCAGTGATGGGTGGTTCTGAATGGGATCGTGCCCAGCTTTGCTTGGCTTTCCTTCTTTCTGCAAGTCTATTAGCATAATTCCAAAGTGGCCAAACAGATGTCACGTGGAGTTAGTCGAAGCACAAAGTCACGATTCCAGGGTGGAGGGAGGCCAGACTGCCTGCACGTGGCTCCAGGGCCAGTGTGTCCCCCGGTGGAAGCAGCTGTCAGCTGGGAGCGGCTGTCCAGGAGCGTGGGAAGGGGCTTCTCTGCCTTCCAGCATTCTTTAAGTAGAAAGGTGTGTTGAATTCTGCAGACCTCGGAGCAGGTGAGCATCCACTCTGACACGCAGGACTACACAAGGTCTGTGGTGGGCATGGCTGTGGCTGGATGTTGGCGGGGAGGGGGGGGCCGGCCCCTCCCAGCTCTGAGCCCCACCGAGGGCAAGCATCACTGCTGAGACAGCCCTTTCATCCTCCGAGGCCAGGGAAGACGGTACTGAGGGGCCTTCCCCCTTTTCCTCTGAGTGTCCAGGAATCCCACCAGCTTGTCTTAATAGTACAACAGGTTTTCAGAAAACCCAGTGGGCGTGGCACACAGACAGGACCCAGGGTGAGGACGCAAAGCAGAGATGAAGGAAGGACAGAGCAGGGAGGGCTCGTGGGCGGCAGTCTGGCCTCGGGCAAGGCTTTCCTGGGCCTTGCACTCTTCATTCCCTCAGAGCCCCTTCCTTGTGACAATACCTCTGATTTCCATGGGAGGTCGCCACCGGCACCCAAGTCACAGCACCCAGTCAGGAGTCTGCACGTCCTCCCACGTACGGAAGAATGTCAAGTTTTTGGCTTTTATTATGATTTCAGAACTAGCCTAGCCCATCTCTAATTATAAAAACATGATTTTTTTTTCCCTTTTTTTCTTTATGCTCACAATCAAGTGTCTGATTAGGTCTGGAACAGCTCTAGAATGAACACGTAAAATTTAGCAATTTAAAATCTTTCTTTACTGCAAGTTTAAATAGTTGTACAGATAGTTTATAAGCACAATATTTTAAGGAAAAAACAAAGTGGCTGGTCTACTAGGCAGCCTTTGTGCCACTTCAGTGCTAGAAAGTTAAAGAAAAACAAACTTTTGTGATTTAATACTACTATTTCTGTGGAATAATTATAAAAGTATGACCTTTTTAAATCAACCTTATTGGATGCACCTGAACCAGCAGAGCTGTGTTATATTTTCTATCTTTGCTAGAACTTCGACATCGAAGGACAATTATTTCTTCAAAAGTGGTTGTAATTCATAATGCAGCAGTGTTCTGCAAAAACAAACACACTCACCACACACACAGTTTTTCCAGCCACATGTCCCTGAATTGGAAATTGAGTTTTGGACCTTCTGTTCCAAAATCTATTGCAGGTCAATCTTGGTATTTGAATGAGGTCAATTTAATATTAAGGTGTTTTACTTCCATGTACTTTCAATTTTTCCATCACGAGATGAATATGACCCCAGAGAAGTTTCAAGCCAAGATACTACGGGTGGCCTGCTAAGGCTGCCGGCAGTTCGGAAAGTGTAAGATGGCGATTTGGCCCTTATCTGTCTTCCATCTGGTGATGTTGCGAAACCCAGAAAGCACAGCCCCCCACCACGGCTCATTTCTCCTTTGCCTACTGCCGGTCACCCCACCTCTCTGCTCAGTGCCAGGCAACATGCTAGACAGGATGAGACTGAAAGGAGCCTCGGGCAGACGGTGCCCAACGGCAGCGTGGGGCGTTGGGGCTACTGGACTTGGGCAGTCAGGAGGTGAGGGTCGGCTGCTACTCCCTCTCTTAAAGAGACGTCCAAGTCACATGCAACTGCCCAGCGGCAAGCAAAGCTGGCCGCACTGGCGGTTCACACGGTCTTACTATAGAGAAGTAACAGGACCCATCAGAGCCTGCACTGACCAACAGAGTAAACACGTTGCCAAGATGAATCGGCCTCTAGTTCTCTTCACCGGTTTTGTGACAGAAAGCAATAGTTCCCCATTTGACCCACCACCCGGCTCTCCCCCTTGAAACACATCAGGACCGGGCCCTACCCCACGCCCCTCTTCAGCGGTGAAACAGATGTTAAACTGCTCATATAAAGATCATGTTAATACTTATTCCAGGTTTTAAAAAGACCCACTTTTGTCATATACTGTAATTTAAATAAATTGCATTTACATGCCTAGTTTCTGTAATATTGTGTATACAAAACCAAAATTTCTCAAGGTGTAAACTATGTATACCTGCCAAGACACCTTCTCCAGGGTGTCTGCACATTCTAAGTTAATCCATACTATAACAATGAATCAATGTGACTGTTGATTTGCTGAACTTTACATATCACAAAGTGAATCATTTGTGATACTTTAGTTAATAAAATGGTGGTTTTTTTTTTTTTTTCTGAGTTATTTAACAAGCAAGCATTACCCAGGGTGATCGGGCAATGACTTTGTGTGTGGACCACAAATATTGGTTTTTCCCATTAACAAAATCTGTTTTTTTTTAGAAACTAATACGTTTCACACTATAGTTTGTGTAACATGTGTTCGCATTATCTATGTTTCTGTTACTTTTGTGCTTTTATTTTTAGACCTTATTAAAAACATAAATAGAAAAACAAGCTCCTGTAATTTGCACTTTCTCCCAATTCTTAACATCTCTTGTATGGCAACCAAAATTACTGTAAAAAGAAAAAATAAATATACTATTGCACTAAGGTTGTGGTTCTGATTGCAAACAGTGAGAACTTTCTGAATTAGAAAGTTGCCAAGCTTACAATCCAGCCACTTGACCTCTATGAAACTGCCCAGATAAGATCTGCCCAAAGAGTGAAAATTCTTTCAGTGAGCTACTCTGCCTTGGTTCCATCTCCTGCAAGTTTTCTCACTGTACAGGTGGAAACGAGCATTCTTTTAGAACCGTGAGACCAGCACCACGGACGTCTGTGAGCGCTGCTGAAGGGAGCCGAGGCCCGGCTCTCCTTTGTCTGAGAGGGAAGCAGAAGGGCGTGGTGGGCAAGCCACGTGCAGACTTTGCTCCTCAGAGCAGAGGATCCCGCACACCCCCAGCTGTCTGTCTCCTTGCTGCCGGGCATGCAGATTGGGCAGCCTCTCTGGCTGACGCAGAGCCAACCACGTTTTAGTGAACAAGTGTGCACTAAGGCTTGGGGCAAGAGAATGTGTCTTCTGGCAAAGAACTGAGCCAAGAAGACACGGGCGATTCCTTCCATTGTAGGGAAGCATATTTTAAACTTAAATATTGAACCTCTTCTTGGGTCTCATCAGTGAAAACTCACGGTCTTTAGTTCCGGAGCAGTTTCTTCTACTTTGGCACATTCTCCCCTTGAACAGCAGCCAGTTCCTGTTCATGACAAATACTCAGCCTCACATCTTCAGTAGTTTACGCTCCCCGAGGTCCACCTGCTACCCCATCCAATGGTTCCTCCCAGATCTTCACCGCCCACCAGCCCCACTGTCCAATGGCTTCTTCCAGATAAATGTATCCATCTGTCTTGTTAAGGGGAAGCAGATACTGGAAGACTTTTTCCGTTTATTTGTACTTTACCCGAGGCATTTTAATAACCAGTAAACTGGGACGTCTTGTGTATCTGCAGTGATCCGTGTACACACGCAACAAGGTGTCAGTTCCACGGTGGCCAGGTGTCCAGGCAGCTGCGTGCAGATGGGCCTGGCCCTGCTCTGTGGGCAAACGGGCGACTGCAGGCCGGTTTCTCAGACTTCAGCAGATCCGCACCCCCCGTTTGTAGTCCATGCTGTACCAGTGCTTTTGTTTTCTTTACTGTAACATGTTTCTGCAGTTCAGTCTTTACCGCGTTACGTTTAAAATTACAACAGCCATTGTCCATTGCTTCTCTGGAACTCTTTGTAGCAGTTTTGAAATTTTACTGAGCCTTCAAATAAATACAGAAACAAGAGGAAAAAAAGTGTGTGCCTTGGGTGTTTTGAACCTGATCTGCATAAAACCATATTGTATTCAAATGCTGTATATTTAATGAGAGGGTAAATACACCTTCGATGTATTAATGTAGCTGATAAAATAGTTCTAGTGCCTTGGTTTCTGAACTGAGAAGCCCCTATCAATGCACAAAAAGTGAAAAAACGACTCAAGAAATGAAATGTTGAGAAGACCTGGACATGATTCTGGAGCCTTTCTCATCGTAAGACTGTGGAACATACACAGTCATTTAAATTAAAAATAAACAGAAAGTTGAAATCAGACTGTGTTATCAATTAATTTTCCCTTAACAGTGCTCTCTGCTATACTACTTCCAGTATTTCCATTTATTTAAAAATACAAAAACGTGGTTGAGAATTTGCAAGGAAAGGAAAACGACATCCTTGAGGCCTATTCCCCGTGCTGGGTCGCCCCCCAGTGGTCCTTGCTGGTAAGGCTCATCCGGTCAGCAGCACCCCCAGCATCTCCACATCTTGCAAAAAATAAAAATGCTCGTTTTTAATGGCTGAAGCCACTCATCACAGAGCTTCCATTTTTGTAAGCTACAGGCATGGCAACCAACACACGGTCTGTTTTTTAAAAAGCGTGAGAAGTCATCAGACTGTTCTCAAGGCCATGGTCTCCACTTCCTCAGTTAAAATGTTAAGCTCCCTGCACAACCTCAGTCATCTTGGAAGATGGGTCTGAGGTGTAGAAAGCGTGTCAGGAACCGTGGCACTGCCTGGGACTAGATTAACCCCAGCAAGAGTGGAAGTCCGTGGGGCACTTCCACCAGGGACCTCAGCAAGCGGGCCGGACCCTCCAGAGGCAGGGCAGATGCCGTGCCAGGTCCACAGCACGCCTCTGGGTTCTTGTGCCACGTGTCTGGGCTTTTTCACCTGATAAGATCATCGGCGGTGCTCTTACCAGGCCAAGGCCCACCAGATACGCAGATTTTTCGTTTCAACCCGCAGATGCAGCCCACATCTGAGAGTCTGAAGGGGGTGGTCGGGGATAACGGCCAGGCTTCTTGGGTGGCGATGCTGCACACACCCCTGTGGCCTCTGCTGCAGGTGTGCAGGAGTCCAAGAACCAAGGGGGCGAGCCAGTGGCATGGCCGCTGGGCAGGCGGGCAGGCAGGCCAGCAGGCCCTAGTAGGCCCTCTGTGAGACAGACCCCTGGAAACGGCCAGGTCAGCAAGCAGAGCGGGGGACATCTGACCACTCGCCTGCACCCAGCAGTCTGCAACCTGTCCCCACGCCCCGACACCTCAGGTCCTCCTGCCACTGCCCACTCGGAGTCTTCCATGCCAAGGGGCGTAGATAGAATTCAGTGTGTTCTTCAAACCCCACAACTCAAGAGACCAGGAGGGGAACAGAGTCCTGGAAGCGCCAGGAAAGAGACCACAGCACAAGGCAGAAAGCAGTGATCTCCAGGCACGGTCCCGAGAGGGAGTGTAGCGCAGCCGCCTGGAAAGGGCCAATCTCTCTGCGCCAGACTCAGAGCGCTGCACACACCGAGTGTCTCACGGCGCTGAGACAGTAACAAACAGCCCCATCCCACAGATGAGGGGACTCAGTCTCACCGAGGTCCACGGGGAGCACAGGAGGAGCGCTAGAGCTTCCTCAGCCAAGGCCAGTTGTAGGAAAGAACCCAAGCAGCACTGCGGGGCGCCAGGAGCCAGCCTGACGACAAGGACAGGCCAGTCTGCTCCCCTCCAAACTCCTCTGTGAAGGGCCAGCGGCTCACGAGCCTGGCAAAGTGGGGGCTCCTCCCAGCTGAATCGCTTGGGGTCGTGAAAAAGGGACATTTAACTCAAAGGGAATCTGGCTCCCTCATTCCCTCGGCTAGAATCAGGGAAGCCTGGACCTCAGGATCCCAGGTTCTCACAAAGACGTGATATTCGTAAAATGACCCCTGGCTTAGAGATGGGTAACACCTGGTTTAACTCCCACCAGAATCGCACAAGGTGAGTATCGCAAAGCTGGTTATCTCCTTTACCTAGCAGGAGACGGAAGCTGAGAGAAAGCAGAGGCCACGTCCCGTGGAGTCCAGCAGGTGGAGACTGAGTCCTACCCAGGAAGCTGCCTGGCCATCCTCCCATGACACGCTCCCGCCCTGGGCCTGAGCTACCACAGCTCTTCCCAGTGCGCTCTTCTGCGGCCCGAGTCAGTCCACGCCACCTTCTGCAGCTTGCAACTGCTGGATCCTGGCTGACCAGCATCTGACCCCCACGCCAGAGTGTCTTCTCCCACCCTCTGCAGCCTCCTTCTGCAGTGAAAACTGGGGCAGCCCCTTCCTCCCCCTTCACAACCTCCTCAGGGGCAGAAAAGAAAGCCAGCTGAAGGAAAGATAAGAGTCAAGAAGCTACAGAATGAGTCTGAAAAGGAGTCTAACAGACCCCACCACTTTGAAGCTTCACAAGAAACCAAGGGCAGGGAGCAGCAGCTGCCTCCCCGCGGCCTTGGCGCCTGCCATCTGGGCAAGCTAAAAATAAAGGCTCCATTTTCCAACAAGAGTTTATAAATGTGACTACAAAGGCCCTGATAAAGACATCAAGGCCTTGGGAAAACCGCGGGGCCTGAAACCTTTAGCACCCCACCAGCGCACCAGGAAAGCCCAGCTCTCCCTCTCCCAACAGGCGCCAGTGACCGGCTTTTTCTGGCAGCAACCAGGAGAATGGTGGGAGAGAAGGAAGCCTTAAGAGGAGAAGACGATCTAGCACAGGGCGCGGGCCACGGTGTGCTCACGGAAGCCACACAGAAACGGCCACACCCATCCCAGCTCTGCCTACCGCGGCTGAGTGAGCGGACCCTGCCCATCTCTCCCAGCAGTCCCTTCCTGTTCACCTTGCTCCCCGCCACATTCCCACCTTAGGGCCTCCTCCGTACCTGCTGAACCTGGAAGGTGTTCTTCCTCTATCTTTGCAGGGCCCGGACCATCTGGTTGAGAGTAGAAGCACCCTGATCACATGGTCACCCCTCCCCATTTTCTTTGGTAACACCTCAGACCGCCTCAGGCGGCCTTATTAAGGGACTTGCTGACGATCCCCTCCCACGAGGACGACAGGTGCTTTGCCTATCTCAGCTGTGGGCCCGGGAAAGGCAGTGTCTACAGAGGCAGCCCCTCCTCCTTCTTGAGCCTCAGGGCCCACCGCAGAGGCAGGCAGCCACCCTGCACGCCAGAGAAGCTGCCGTCTGGTCCTCAGTTCAGTTCACTTGCTCAGTCGTGTCGAACTCTTTGCGACCCCTCAGGTACCTGGGAAAGACGGAGACTTCCCCCAGAGCCCCTAGGGACTCCTCCTGAGCCCCGCCTCCCCAACCCACGCCCCCCTTCTGGTCCCCTGGTCTGGAAAAGTCCTTGGAAGCTTCCCCTCGGCCCATCCACCTATCTGCGACTCTCGGCACAACCGCCTGCGGCCCTGCCCCCTCCAGGAAACCAGGCACCTCCTCCGACCAGAGCTTCGCACCTGACCCCAGGGCAGAAATGAGAGCCAGCTCCAGGTGCAGGCGGCAGGTGGCACCAGTGAGGAGAGACACTTGCCGAACCCCCGGGCCACGCGGGCCGCCCTGGGCACACACCCGGGCTCTGTCGCCTCCTGGCCTCACCCTCCCTCGCCTCGGGCCGCCACCACAGGCAGCTGGAGTTCCCAGCTTCCGGAAGAAGGCGCCCGTGCTGCCCTCTGCTTGCAGAGAGCCGGCCGGGGGTGGCGAGGCCTGCGCCCTCTCTGTGAGCCCCCAGGCAGCCCGGGGAGCTGCTGCCCGCCTGTGTGGGAAAGGGCGGGAAAATGCGGCGCCGAGGGCCCACGGGGGCCAGGCCGGGCGTCGAGGGACCTCGCACGCCATCTTGGCAGCGGCCCGCACCCCTGCTGCCTGAGGTTTGGCCTGCGTCGAGACTGCCTCCAGCTGGGGACGCCTAGGCGCACGGCCCTGGGACTCAGCGGAGCCAGCTGAACTGCAGCCCAGACCACAGCACCACCTCGGGTCCGGCTCTCCCGCCGCCGCGAGCTGAAGCCTGGGCAACCGCAGAGGACGCTGGGCCCTCGGGCTACGTGCCCCACAGGAACCAATCACGACAGGCAAAGGGACCATGAGCACGTGCCCCACGTGGACCAATCACGACAGGCAACGGGACCGCGGGGCATGTGGCCCACTTGGACCAATCAAGATGGTTTAAAAAAAAAAAAAAGACCGCGAGGACACGTGCCCTACTTGGGCCAATCAACGTTGGCAAAGCAACTGCTGGTCACATGCCCATAGGGACCAATCATGATTGGCAAAGAAGCACGGCTTCATGGATAGCCCAACCGAAGCAGGCAGGGCAACTTCTGACCAATCCAGAGGCAAGGAGGCGGGCTGTGGGCGAGGCGACCCCACCCACGAGGACCCTGACTGCGGAAGTTGTAGACATCACGTCTGCTGCGGGGTCTCGGAGCCAGCCCTGTAGGAAGCAAGGAGAGCGGCTGCAGAAACTTAGAGCTCACGCCATCTGCCTTTCCTCGGAGAGGCCCATGTCCGCCCTCACATGTCCCCACACCTAGTCTGAGCTGCCAGGCCAGGGAGGCAGCTTTGTCGTGAAGCCCAGGCACCTGTGGGACCCTGCTGCTTTTCCATGGGGAGCCCACAGCTGAGGTCATTGTCTTAATAGACTTGCTGTTTGGAGTTTCAAGACTTCACCACCACAGTGCGTGCATGCGGGAAAAGAATGACCGCAGTCGTGCCACCAGACCTTCCGCATCTAGGCGATATTGCCTTCTCTCTTTTTATAGCCACACTGCAAAGCCTGTGGGATGACAGCTCCCTGACGAGGGATGGAACCTGGGCCACGGCAGCAAAAGCCTTCAGAATCCTAACCACTAGGGCACCAGGGAACTCCCTGGCCTCCCTCTCGTAACACTCACTCCCTTACCTTCTTTCTGATCATGAGGAGATGCGCTCGCCCTGTACCGCTTCCCTTTACCGCAAGCCTTTGTCACAGGGCTGCAGTGTCACAGCTCTCAGTCATGACGGTGGTGCAGTATCCTTGCTGAAGAATAAACTTACCCCAACCCTCCAGCTGTGCAGTGGGGTACCATGTGGCTGCGTGGCCCTGAGTGCATGCCCCACTCTACCAGGGGGTGCTGCGATGCCTCTGAAGACAGCCCATCTGGCCATGCCTAATGCCCAAGGATGGGCACCCCCATCCTCATGAGTCAAGGGGCTGGTGGTTTTGTCCTGGGCGCCCCCCACCCCAACCATGTTCACTGTCCAGGATGGGACCTCCTCCTGTGAGAACTGCTGCCCCATCCCCACCTGCACCAATCACTAGCCACAGAACAAAGCAACCTCTGGGCTTCTTGGTGCTTCCATGTGAAATATGGGCTGAGAATCCCTGCAGCCCAAGGAACTCTGTGGGGGCAGATGAGGTCCTGCGTTGCAACCCCATGGACTGCCTACCAGGCTTCTCCAACCTGGGATTTTCCAGAGAGTGAGTTGCTATTTCCTTCTCCAGGGGATCTTCCTGACCCAGGGATTGAACCCAGGTCTCCCGAATTGCAGGCAGACACTACCTCTGAGTCACCAACACAAAGAATGTATTTAAACAAACACAAGCTGAATTATCTTTTTAATCAGGAAGTTAAAATACATGTGGTACAAAACCCAAAAAGGGTAGGGGAAGGAAAGAGAACAAATTGAGAAACAGCATTGACATATATACTGTCATGTGTAAAATACGAGAGCTGGGCAAAGCTGATATATAACAGGGAATGCAGGCTGGCACTCTGTGATGACCTAGAGGGACGGCATGGGAGTGGGGAGAGAGGCTTAAGAGGGAGCGGGTACATATACATGACTGACTGACTCATACTGTTGTGCAGCAGAAGCCAAAGCAACATCATAAAGCAATGATCCTCTAATTAAAAAACAACAACAAAAACTCAGAATCAGGAGAAAGCATGTCTCCCTGCTCCCCTGGGGTCCCCAGATCCTGGCCCCCACCCTGAAGCCCATTAAGGATTCCCTGGGATTCATTCCTGGCCCGGTGCATACATCCGTAAGCACGTGCATATGAATCACTTTAAAAACACGATAGAGCTCACGCCACACAACGCTGGGTAACAGTCTTGCTCTTTTTACAATTATGAAATATATCAGGCACGGCAAAAGGATGGGGGAAAAAGAGCACCAAGGTTGCCACCCAAATGAAGACGCCAAACACTACAGGTAACTCCAAGCCCCTTGGCCGCCCTCCTCCTCAGGCCACTTCTTTCCTCCCACCCAGAGGTAACCACTACCCTTGAACTTGGTCTTTATCATTGCTATGCGTGTTTTTATGTTGATTGCTTGTGTATGTGTCCATAAACAACATGGAGTGTCACTGCACATGTTAAAGTCTATGGAAATGGTCCCTAATTCATGCATGATAAACCTGCCATCTTAAACAGAGAATGGTGCCCGGCACTCGTTCACCACCCATTTAAGTGTCCATTACCACTGTCACCCATAGTATGCTGATTCTGGGTGTTTGTGAGCTCTGCAGCTGGCTTATTTTTTTCACTACGACTCTTGAGATTCATTGAAGACAACAGATGTATCGCTAAATCATTCATGTTCAGAGTTGAATATTATTTCATTGAATGAATATATAAAAAGTGTATCCATTCATTTGTTGATCCATCTTTAGAGTATTTCCCTTTTATATTTTGGCTATAAAAACAGTGGCTTCAACATTATGCTCAATGAGAGAAGCCAGTTATAAATCACCACATGTTTTATGGTTCCATTTACATAAAATGTCCAGAACAGGCAGATCCATGGAGACAGAAAGCAGATTAAGGGCTGCCCAGGAATCAGGGGGAGGAATGGGACATGACTGATAATGGTACGGGGTTTCTTTGGGGATGATGAAAATGTTCTAGAATTATACAGTGGTGATATTCCCATAACCCTGTATAATACACTAAGATCTATAGAATTGTATACTTTTAAGTAGGTGAATTATATAGTAGGCAAATTATAGCTCAATAAATCCATTTTTTAAGGAAAAATGCTTCTCTAAATGTAACGTGGGAATCCCAGAGTTGACCTAGGAACAGAATAAGGATGTTTATGGGAGAATTTATGAAACCCAAATAAATCTGTCATTTAGGTAATAGCATGGCAGGAATGCCAATTTCCCAGCTTTAATAAATGGACCATGGCTAAGTGAGAGGTTAATTTTAGGAGAACTTGGTAGACAGTACACAGGAAGTCTCCATTTGTATTTGCAACCTTTCTGCAAGTCTAAAACGATTTGAAAATTTCACATTTATTTTAAAAATGTAAAAGGCAGTGCCGCTGGAAACAGCCACGCGCATCTATGTGCGAGTGTCCCAGGGAGCGCTCCCCAGGGGTGTGGTTCCCCTGCCCCGGCCTCCACAGAACCACGCGGCCCTGCGGCTGCTGTCAGCTCCCCTGAACGACGTTCCATATCACGTCTGGCGGCCACTGTGCAGGGAAGGTCGACTCCTTAACATGCATGTGCAAGCACACCCACGTTCAATCCACAGAAAGAGAACTGTGGGGCTCACAAGCATCCTATACCTTCTGATTGATAGCTGAAGGGCCCAAACACCGGGCCCTCCCAGATGGCATCAGGGCACACCCGTCAGCCCAGCAGCAGTCTCCATAAGGGAGGCCAGGCCCCCTCTTTGGTGGATTCGAAAGAGAAATTCAAACATAAGTAACATACATGCCTTGTAAGTTAATACCAAAATTTAAAGAAAGCTGCAGTAAACACTGGTTATCTTGGAGGAGGATGAATTAGAAGTTTGGGATTAACATATACACACTGCTGCTGCTGCTAAATCGCTTCAGTCATAGCCAACTCTGTGTGACCCCAGAGATGGCAGCCCACCAGGCTCCCCTGTCCTTGGGATTCTCCAGGCAAGAACACTGGAGTGGGTTGCCATTTCCTTCTCCAATACATGAAAGTGAAAAGTGAAAGTGAAGTTGCTCAGCCATGTCTGCCTCTTCGCGACCCCATGGACTGCAGCCTACCAGGCTCCTCCGTCCATGGGATTTTCTAGGCAAGAATACTGGAGTGGGGTGCCACTGCTTTCTCCTATATATAAAATAGCCAGCCAACAAGTACCTGCTGTATGGGAACTGCATTCAATATCTTGTAATAACTTACAATAGAAAAGAATCTAAGAAAGAATACATATATATGTATATATTTAATATATATGTATATATAGATATAGGTCAGTTCAGTTCAGTCGCTCAGTCGTGTCTGACTCTTTGCGACCCCATGAATCACAGCACGCCAGGCC
>SJYA01003186.1:36561-83773 GCA_006410615.1 Neotragus moschatus | reverse complement strand
CAGGGGGCGGGGTGCGGGCAGCGTGGGGCGGGGCGTGGGTGGCAGGGGCGGGGTGCGGGCAGCGCGGCGCAGGGCGTGGATGGCAGGGGCGGGGCGCGGGCAGCGTGGGGCGGGGCGTGGGTGGCAGGGGGCAGGGCGAGGGCAGCGCTGGGCAGAGCGAGGGCAGCGCGGGGAGGGGCGTGGGGGCTCACTCCACCTACACCCAAGTCTCGGGGTGTGGACACTTCAAATCCCAACTCACTCACTGCTGAGCAGGCCCAGGTCAAGTCCCGGGAGATACACGACTAGGGGAGACCCTACCGGTTGGGCACTGAGCACCGCAACTCTCAGAAGCCGACGTGTCCTGGTTTCTGGCCCACGGTCTGGAGAGCTTGTACTCCCGGAGGCCGCCTGCTCCTTAGGGGCCTGACAGGGCTCAGACCAGCTGCACGTCGGCAGTGGGTTGACCTGGGGACAGAGCTCTGTGAGGCACGCTCGAGTGTGGCTGGGAGACCACCCATGTTGACCACCCTGGCCAGGCAGGGACTCAGGCTGCCCCCTGTTCACCCCGCCCCTGTCACTGACCTCCAACAGGGGTGTGAAGCCCATCCAGCCCAGCGACCTGGCCTTGTCCTGGAAGGGACCTCTTGCAGTCCTGCCTCCCTGGACACGTCCAGGCACCTGGCCTGGGGTATTTATGAAGCGGCCACAGGACACTGGGCAATTCTGGGACCCTGCTGTACCCAGGGAGGATGACAAAGGGACAGTCCAACCACTGCCCTTCACCTCTGAACCCCCCACCCAGGCCCCCCATGGGAGTATGGGCCTCTGGAATGTGAGAGGCACCTGGCTGGTTTTGGGGTGGTGGCAGGGGGTGGCCCTCAGAAGGGGTGGGCAGCTTGTCTTGCTGGGGATGTTGGCCCATCCGCCCGCCAAGAATGAGCTGGTCTCCATCTCGCTCTCCCCACCCCCAGGCTGGACCAGTCCATCGGGAAGCCCTCCCTCTTCATCTCCGTCTCAGGTAGGTTTCTGCATCGAGGCACCCTCAGCATGGCAGCCCATGCCAGACCCTCCTACCATCGCCCCATCCATGCCTGCCTCTTCCCACCATCAGAAAGGGCATGTCTCGCCAGGAAATCCAGGGAGATGGGGGCAGGTCGATCCACCCTAAGCAAGGTGGCTTTGAACACAGTTTACACGGCATTTGCAGTTAGCACAGGAACCTACAAGGGTCCCTATGAGGGCAGGCGTTTCTAGGCCACTGATGATCTGGGTGTAGAAATGTGACCAGGTCTTTGGGAAGGTGTGGGCCTGGAAGTGGGGCTGGGAACTGAGAAGCTAGCCAGAACATCGCGGCAGAGGTGGGTACCGCTCTCCAGCTCTGAGGATGTGGAGCAGGCTGCGGGTCACATAGGGAGAACAGGGCCAGGCCAGTTCCTTGGGGTTGCCCTAAGCCAGGTTCACGTGGGAGGTGCGGCTCAGGCAGGGGCAGGACAGTTGGGGCGGGTTCAGGGGCAACAGGCATCCCCAGCCAGAGCAAGTGTCTCCCGGGGGCGGAGGGCGCAGTGGGCACCATCTCAGGCAGGCTGTCCCTGTCTTCCGCGCTGTCGGGAATCAAGGAAACGGGAAGGGTGGGACACCGACAAGCCGGCCAGCGCCCGCCCNCGGGTTCAGGGGCAACAGGCATCCCCAGCCAGAGCAAGTGTCTCCCGGGGGCGGAGGGCGCAGTGGGCACCATCTCAGGCAGGCTGTCCCTGTCTTCCGCGCTGTCGGGAATCAAGGAAACGGGAAGGGTGGGACACCGACAAGCCGGCCAGCGCCCGCCCACCTCCTCCCCCCCACCATCGCCTCCTGAAGTTCCCACCACGGAAGAGCTCTTAGGAGATGTCCTCGGAGGTTCAGACCTTCGACTTTCCGCTCCCTCACCCCCGTCACCTTGGGGTCGCCTGCCCACCCCACCCCATCGGGCAGCACTGGCGTCCCTGACTCGGGCGCTTTACCCCACAGAGAAGACGAAGGACCGTGGCAGCAACTCGATCGGCGCCCGCCTGGGCCGCGTGGAGGACAAGGTAGGTGTCTGAGCCTGTCTGCTGGCGCCCGCGGCTGCGGGCAGCGTCCCGGGCCCTGACAGCGCTGTCCCTGGCGGCGCTCCATGCTGCCGCTGACCCCGGATGGCTCGGCGTCTGGGGTCTCCCCCCAGCCATCCGTCTCCCCTTTTTCCTTCCTCCTTCTCTCCTTCTGTCTGAGCTCGTGTGGCCTTCCCGAGGTAGGCACCGTCTACTTCCCCATATGCAGTGGGTATCATCCCCGCAGGAGGGGAGAGGACACTGGAGTCCAGGCTGGCCTGAGACCTCACACAGGGGGCATCCTTGTGGGCAAGTGGCACTGAGTGCCCACAGGCCCCTCCTTGGCATAGCTGAGGTGGGCATCACTCCCTTGGCTCCAGCCCGAGGGCACTCAGGGACTTGGAGACGCCGACAGGGGGACAAGGGTGCGTCATGTGGGGAGCAGGGGCTGTGGGCCCTGGGGCCCTCCACCGCAGGCACCTGAGCGAGG
Source organism: Neotragus moschatus (assembly GCA_006410615.1). Lineage (NCBI taxonomy): Eukaryota > Metazoa > Chordata > Mammalia > Artiodactyla > Bovidae > Neotragus > Neotragus moschatus. The sequence goes on along the minus strand of SJYA01003186.1, from coordinate 81,238 downwards.
CCAGAGGGAGGTGGGCAGTGTCAGCCCTGGCCCTGCTGGGCGTCCAGGCAGGATGTGGACACCCACGCTCCCTCTGTTCCGGTGCACGGCCGCCTCAGTGGCTGGGTGCCCTGCTCCTCCCCAGCATCTGCGCCGGCGTCCTGGAGCCCCCGTGGGCCTGTGGAACAGGAGGGGGGGCCTGCTGCTGCCGTGGTTAGCTGCAGGTGCTTATCTTGCCAAACAGCTCATCCATCTACGTGGCCTTTATCTGAGAGCCGCAGGGGGGGCTAAAAATAGAGAAATTTTGCTGGGGCAGGGAGGGCATCCACTGCTCCGTTTCCTGGGTGACACCTGGCTCTGGCACACGTTCTCTGCTGCAGCTGGGCAGGTGGGCGGGGGAACAGCTCCCAGTTGCTGCCCTCCCCCGGCCCCCCAGCCTGGGCCTGCAGGACTACCCTCTGCCCCCCTGCAGCCTTCCCCGGCTGGGGCGGGTGTGTGGTCACGATCCAGTATGTGGGGTCTGAGAGGGAGGGCCGCTGTCCGGCTGAAACGGGGGCCCTCACCCTCTGGCCTACCCCCCTGGGGCTGTGTGACCCCGACATCCTGACGCCACTGGAGGGCTGGCCCATCTCGGTCAGCACAGGCCTAAGCCGGGCCTTTGTCCTGTCCTACGGCAGACAGCCCCGTGGCAGGCACCCTGTCTGGCAGGATGGGAACTGAAGCCCAGAAAGGTCCGCTCCCCAGGCCGGCGGCATCAGGGCCTCAAGGGCCCCGGGTTCTGCCTCCTTGGTGGCCGGCCCTTGGCTCTCACTCTACCTCCCGTGTGTGACCAGGGCTGGCGGGTTCCGTGAGAAGCCGCAGGTGGCCGGGCCGAGCACAGCAGACCAGGCCCTCTGGGTGGGGCCTCCGGTCATCACAGGAAGCAGAGGGGGCTTCCCTGGTGGTCCAGGGGCCGACTCCGCACTCCCAATGCAGGGAGCCCAGGTTCAGTCCCTGGTCGGGACCCAGACCCCACGTGCCAGAAAGAGAGAGTCCACATGCCCATCCCACACGAAGCAACAAAAATAAGATCCCTTGTGCCACAAGTCAGACTGGTGCAGCCAAATAAGTATTTCAGCAGAAAAGTCAAGGAAGCAGAGGTGGAGTCAGGGAGCAGGCCCGGCCGCCCACCCCCACCACCCCTCGCCTGGCCCCGGGACAGTGTTTGCTGAGTGAGCCCCACCACCAGCGCCCCCTCTCAGCCGCCCTGGGGGCACCCACCGGCCCGCCGTCCAGGTGCTCTCACCCCGCCCCCCCGTCCCTGCCCCGGTCTGGTTCTGTCCCCTGTCCTGCTGCCCTGGGGCTTTCCTATGACTCTGCCCTGCTCAGGACAGGCCACTCCTTTAAGGCTAGACTGGAGCTCAGTGTCCTCTGGGGGTGGTGATGGGGCCGCCCAGGGCCCCCTGCAGCCCTCTGGCCACCTGTGGGGTCTAAGAATCAAGACATGGCCCTTAATCAGCCAGGGGCAGTGTGGCGGGCAAAGTGGGGCCTGTGCTGGCCTTGGTACCCCATTAGAGACCCAAATTTCTTCAGATGTGAACAACAAAGAAGGGGAGGGTCCTGGAGAACAAGGTTTGGGGGCCTCCGCCCATCAGGCTCTGCGTCCAGGAGAGGGGCCACCTGTTCTGGGCAGCGAGGATTCTACCTCAACCCCCCTGCCCCACGGAGCTGGTTCGGCCGAGAGGCTCCATTACTCGGAGTCCCGAGCCTGCTCCACGCTCCCCGCCCCCTGTGGACCTGCAGAGACCCAGGCAAGGCCTCCGTGGGCGCCTCCCCGGCCAGCTGACGCCCCTGGCAGATGGACCCTGGGAAGGGGCCCCACGTTATTGGCTTATCGCAGGGGCCATCAGGACCATAAACAACCCCCCGGCAATCCTGCTGACGCGGGAAGTTGGGGGCAGGAAATGCAGCAGCCGTCCGGCCCTTGGACACCCAGCAGGCCCTCGGCGGTGGCAGTGCCAGGCGCCCGCCAGCCAAGCCCCCGCCCCGGGCCTTCCCCACACGCCAAGCCGGCCTCAGGCCGGAAGGGAGCCTGATCCCCAACTGCTTCCTCATCTGGGCTCCGGTTCTCGCCCTCGGCAGGGAGGGCGGAGGTCTCCTCCCAGCCTCCTCCCAGCAGGCTCTCGGCTGCAGGAAGAGGGGCTAGGAGAGGAGGGGGAGGGGGCTCGGGAGGCACGCGGCCCCCTCACCCCCCACCCCCTGTCTTGGGGCCAGGAGCCCGGCACACCTGTCCCCAGCCTGGGCTGGCTGTCCAGGTCTGCCTGGCTCTAGGGGTCTGCAGGGCTGAAGCAGCGTCCTGCCCTGGGCCCACACCACACACCCCCCACACCGCAGCCTCACCCAGGGGCCTGAGGGACCCGCAGGCCCCCAGAGGAGATGTGGGAGCTGCTCTTGCATGTTGTATTCCATACTTGGCGGAGGGACGAGGGAAGGACAGCCTTTGCACAAATAAATTTTCTTGACAAGTGGGGAAACCGAGGCCCAAGGAGTTTGCGCAGCTGTCTAATTAGCTAGCTAGTTAGAGCTAGCCCCAGCGGAAGCCATGGACAGAGGGGCAGATAAGGTGGAGAGAGACAGCAGAAAAGAATTTCATAAACACAAGGGGTCTGGTGAGAAGAGGCCGCGTCCGAACAAGGAGGGCCAGGCTGGGGGCTGGGGTTGGAGCAGGCAGCTGGGTCTGCTGGCGGCGGTGGTCAGACTCTGCCCTGGAGCGGGGCACGCCTCACCAGCCCTGAGACGGGTCCTGAGAACACGACCCCCAGCCCCAGGGCCCCTCCCTATCAGGGCTGCCGCGGGGCAAGGACCCCGGGCTCTCTGGGGACCCGATGAAGCAGTCAGCTCCCACCTCCCTCCCCCCAGTGTGTATTCTTAGCTCTGGCCCCTGGACCTGCTGCAGTGTTTACATTGAGCCCTGTTTATTTTGCAAGCTCAGCTCACACTGCTTTTGCTGATATGAGGAACACAGTGGGCTGGGAGAATTTCTTTCTTCTCTGTTTTTGCCGGAAATGTTCATGGCTCAGAGCCGGACACTGGGAGTCCTGGGTTTCCAGGCCCCAATTCAGAGAGCAAGGGTGGGAAGGGCCCTCCCCCACCTGGCATTGCTTCACCGCCCCCTGTCCTAGAACCCTGGCCAGGCACACCTCTCTCCTGGACAGACATGCCCCCAGCCCGGGCCCCCCGCCGCCACCGCACCTCCCCAGCCCCTGCCCTGCACCAAGAGGGCCCAGTCTGCCCCAACCTCCCTCCTCCTGCTCAGTCCTCCTCCCAGAACTCTCCATCCCCCAGCCTAAAAGCAGGACCCGAAGGCACAACCATCCGGGAGGCTCTCCCTGCCGCCCTCCCTAGAGCCCCTCAAAACTGCTCACCATTGCATGCCCGCTGCACACCCTGCCCGCTGAGTTTGAGCCTCTGTTATCTTGGGCTTAGGTTATTTTTCCAGACATCTATGTGGTCTCTGGCCTCTCCCCACTGCACCGCAGTCCTTCCCATTGTATAATCTTTCGTAGACACTGCAGAAGCTCTCTTGCTCACCTTTGCTTCAGAATCTTTGTGTCCACATTTGTGGGTGAGATATGTCCTTCTGTTCTCATCTGTTCGGGCATCCAGTTTAGGGGAGCCTCATGGAACGAGTTAAGAAGCAATCTCTCTTCTTTTGTATCCTGGAATATTTTGTATAGGATTAGGGTTTTCTTCCCCAGAATGTCTGGAGAAACTTGAAGGCGAAGCCCCCCAGGCCTGCCGTGCTCTTTGTGGGAGGATTTTTAATTGCGTCAATGACTTGATGGTTATGGGACGGGTAGGGTTTTCTGTCTCTTCCTGTGTCTGTTTGGATAAGTTGCTCGCTCTAACAAGTGTGCGTTCCACCCTCGTTTTCATATTTATTGGCGTTTATCATCATTTTAGCACCTGTACCATCCACAGTTTGTTGTTTTGTTGCTTAGTCGTGGCTGACTCTTTGAGACCCCATGGACTGTATAGCCCGCCAGGCTCCTCTGTCCACGGGCTTCTCCAGACAAGAATACTGGAGTGGGTTGCCATCCCCTGCCCCGTCCAGGGGATCTTCCCAACCCAGGGATCAAACTCTTGTCTCCTGCCTTGGCAGGTGGATGCTTTACCGTTGAGCTACCAGGCCCCTATTTCATTTGCTCCTTTGTGCCTTCATTTATTTCCATTGGTCAAGCTTGCCGGCTCCTTGACAATTTTATTCATGTCTTCAGCACACATTTGACTCTGTTGACCCTCCCTTTTGTTGGTTTGTTTTGCTTCAGGCGCTTTATTTTCTTCTTTCCATTTACTTGGGTTCAATGCATTGTTCTCTCTTTAACTTCTTAGGCTGAATTCATTTTAAGGCTTTCTGCACTTCCAGTGTGTGCTCTTAAGCACGTTGATTTTTCTCTAAATGCCACTGGAACTTCAGGCCCCAGGTTTTAATCTGCAGCATTTAATTTCAGTGTCCATTCACATCAAGGTTTCTCGAGTCTCCACTATGGCCTCTTGTTTATCCCAGGAGATATTTTGCAATATGAATTTCATCACTGTTATAAGCGTTATCGCCCTACTGTCAGAGAAAGCGCTCTGCAGGACATCAGTCTTTCGAAACATTTTGAATATGTTGCGTGGGTACAAGATGCCATCAAGAAGGTCAGTGCGCCTTCTCTGCTTGAATACCACGCGTATTTTGAAGTTGACACTTGCGGTGTTACACTTGTGTCTGTTAGAACAAGCTTGTTAATGGTTCCCCACTGGAAGGCTGTCTACTTGGTCTATCGTTACTGAGAAGTGTATTGAAATGCCAACTATTGTGGAGAAAATTTTCCTACTTTGTACTTCTGTCCATTTTTGCCTCGTATATGGTTTCGATCTTGTGATCAGGTACATACAATATTCACTTTTTTGTATATTCCCTGCTGGATTCAACGTCTTCTAATTCCATAGCACCCTCTTTCTCTCAGGCAGGCTTTCCCCCCTCTTACAGCCTACTATCATTGTTATAGAAACCTAATTTTCTTTGCAATCTTTTTTTTAAGCTTTCTTGAGGTATAATTTACGTGCCATAAAATTCACCCACTGTAAACGCAGACAACACATTTTAGTAAATCTCTAATTTGATGTGCAACCAACATCAAAATGAAGTTTGAGGACATTTTCAACACCCCCGATTCCCTCCGTTCCATGTGCCAGCTCCTGCCGCCAGCCACAGTCAATCACTGACCTGCTTTCTGCCTCCATATCCTTAAATTTCTGTTAAGACTAGAAATTTGCCTTTTCTGGATGTTCCCTATAAATGGAATCAGACAACTCGCGGTGTTTTGTGTTTAGCTTTCCTCACGTAACATTCCCGAGAGTCGTCTGTGGCTGCGTCACGCGTTTCTTCCCTTCCTAACGCTCAGCAGCATTCTGTTGTATGGATCAACCACATTCTGTTTATCCATCTGCAAGTTGATAGACGTTTGGACTGTGTCCAGTTTGGGGCTATTATGGTCAGTGCCGCTGTGAACTTTTTATCTACGAGTCTGTGTATGGACATATGTTTTCATTTCCTTCGGTCAGGTTCCTAAGAGGGGAATTGATGGGTCATATGGTAACTTTCTGTTGAACTTGCTCAAACACTTCTGAACTGTTTTCCAAAGAGTCCGCACCATTTTCATTTCCCACCAGTAACGCACAAAGGTTCCACTTTCTCTCTATCCTTACAAATACATGGCATGGTTGATCTTTTTTCTTTTCGCCATTCTAGCTGGGGGTTTGATTTGCATTTCCTTAACCACTAATGATGCTGACCAACTTTTCATGTGCTTATTAGCCATTCACAGTCTTCTCAGGGGAAATGTTTATTCAACCCTCCTGACTATTTTCTAATTAAGTAGTTCTGTTCTTGAGCTGTAAGCGTTGTTTATATGTTCTGGATACAAGTCCTTTATCAGATATATGACTTGCAAGTGTTTCCTCCCACTCTGGGGCTGTCTTTTAAAGCATAAAAGTTTTAAATTGTAAAGAAGTCCAACTTATCTTTTCTTGTATGACTCACGCTTTTGATGTTCTGTCTAAGACTGCTTTGCCTGTTCCAGGGACATGAACGTTTCCTTCTATTTTTTTTCTCTTGTAGAAGTTTTTCTTAGTTTTAACTCTTACATTTAGGTCTGTGATTTATTTTGAGTTAATCTGGGGATGTGATATGTGGAAATGTTTGGGGGTTTTTGTTGTTTGGGTTTGATTTTTGTTCCTTTTTTGCTTACAGATATCCAGTTGCCTTGATACCATTTGTTGAAAAGGTTACGTTTCCCTCATTGAATTTTCATGATGTCTTTGTCAAAAGTCAGTTGAACATAAGTATATAGGTTTATTTCTGGGTTCTCTTTTCTGGACTACTGGTCTCTCGCCCTGTCTTTACACCCGCATTATTCCATCTTGATTATTGTAGCTTTGCAGTAAGTTTTGAAACCAGGTGGTGTTAGTCCTCCAGTTTTCTTTTTTCTCAAATCATTTTGCCCTTTCTATAGTTTATGAACTTTTGTATGAATTTTACAGTCAGGTTCCCAGTTCCTACCAAAAAAGTAAATAAATAAAAGAGAAAGAGAGAGAAGAAGCCTGATAGGATTTTCCTAGAGATTGTACTGAATCTGTCGATCCGTTTGGGAAAACTTGACATCTTGGCAGGATTGAGTCTTCTGGTTCATGAACTCGAAATGTCCTTCTGCATATTTGATCTGGTTTAACTTCTTCCCGTTATATTTTATCGTTTTTAGTGTATAAATCTTACATATGCTTTGTTAACTTTCTTTCTAAATATTTCATTATTTTTGACGGTGCTATTAACGGAATTGTTTCCTTAACTTCATTTTTGAGTTGCCACTAGAATATGGAAATTGGAGAAGGAAATGGCCACCCACTCCAATGCTCTTGCCTGGAGAATCCCAGGGACAGCAGAGCCTGGTGGGCTGCCGTCTATGGGGTCGCACAGAGTCGGACACGACTGAAGTGACTTAGCAGCAGCAGCAGCGTATAGAAATGCAATTAAAATTTTATATTAAGCTTATAAGCTGTGACTTCATTGTTATTAATGCTACTAAATTTTGTTGTTGCTGATTCCTTAGGATTTGCTATATATAGGATCATGTCATATATGAGGCTTCCCTGCTGTCTCAGATGGTAAAGAATCCGCTTGCACTGTGGGAGACCTGGGTTCGATCCCTGGGTTGGGAAGATCCGTTGGAGAAGGGAATGGCTACGCACTCCAGTATTCTGATCTGGAGAATTCCATGGACTGTGGAGCCTGGTAGGCGGCAGCCCATGGGGTTGCAGAGTCAGACACAACTAAGCAACTTTCACTTTAATTTTTGTCATGTACGAATAAGGACAATTTTATGTCTTCCTTCCAATCTGTATGCCTTTGCTTTCCTTTTCTGCCTAATTATACTAGCTTGACTGTCTAGCAAAATGTTAGCTAAAAGTGGCTAGAGAGTCTTGTAGGGCAAACTGCTCTACCACTTGCCATTAAATATGATGTAGGTTTTCATTAAGCGCTGTTTGTTGAGTTGAGGACGTTTCCCTCTATTCCTGGTGTGTGTTCAGAGTTCTTCTACAAATGGATGTTAGACGTTCTCAGTTTCCCATTCTGCAGCTCATGAGATGGGCATGCACTTTTTAGCCCTTATTTCTATTAATATGATGTGATACCTTAACTGATTTGGGGGTTTAAACCCATCTTGTATTTCTCACTTGGTCATGGTGTACAGTCTCTTTTATCTGTCATCGGATTTGGCTTGCTAAGATTTTGTTAGGAACGTTCGCATCCATATTCATAAAAGACACTGTTTGTTCTGTACGTTTCTTATGGTTTTTTTTCCTTTCTGATTTTGGTGTTGGGTTTTTTAATTCTTTTTTTAATCATGTACACATTTTACATGTCTTTTGTAAACCCTAGATTTTTAAAAACCATTTAATACATCGATACATAGTATAATTTCTAATATATTTTGATTGATTTATAGCCATGTATTTTGTGCTTTTTATTTGTACTAAATTTTTTAAAGTTCACTTTGCTCTTCTCTCTTGTCTCTTGTTGGATTGATAGTTATTTTTCATTGCACGTTTTCTTTGACTGGTTTTGAAGTTATATGGCCATTCTTGTAGAGGGTAACCTAGGACTTTATAAACAGCTATATAATAAAGCCGTTTGCTATGTCTGCCCACATCTGGAATACAATAAGTACCTTAGAACATTTTAGTTTCAATCTCTCCAGCTAACTTATATGTTTTGTTGTATATGTAAGTTCAAACAATTAGTAGGGTTTTATATAATCAATACGTGTTTAAATTTACCCATCTATTTGCATTTTTTTCACACATCACTTATTTTTCATCTCAGATCTTATGTGTAGGGTTCACTTTTTTTGACTGAAGTGTTCATTAGAATTTTATGCAGTGAAAATCAAAGCCCTTCTGATTTTATGTTTTAAAATGACGGTTTTACTGTTGTTCTTAAAAAATATTTCCACTGGCTACAAAATTCTAGACCCTAGGTTACCAAAAATGACGTTGTTTTAGCACACTGAAAACACCCTCAAGCTGTTCTTCGACGTCCACTGTTTCCCTCGAGAGCAGAGATGACAATGAGTCACTGCTCTTCAGCAGGCAATGCATCTTTTCTTTCTGGCTGGCTTTAAGCTCTTCCCTTGACGCGTGCTCTGCATTTTCACCGTGTTGTATCATCAGAGAGTGTCTTCTGTTCATTCTGCTTGGAATTCATTGAGTCTCCTTAATCTGCGGCCAGTGCAATGCGTCAGGTCTGGATTATCCTCGGCCACGGTCTCTTCACCTTTTGCTTCAGTTCACTGTTTCTCCTGGAACTTTCACGAGACATCTGGTCGGCCATCTCAGTCCTCATGCCTCTCAGTGCGTCTCTCTTTCTCATTTATAAAAAGTCACTTTGTTCTCTGTACTGTATTCTGGATACTGTCTTCTGATCCGTCTTCCAATTCACTAATTATTTCTTCAACTGTGTCTAATCTACAGTTAAACTTATCCAAAGAATTTTAAATTTCAAGGATTGTTTTTCTATTTATGGAAATCCTTTTGGGTTCTTGTGCATACTTGATAGACCTTTTTATAGTACCTTTCTTCTCGCTTGTACATTCGAACTTGAAAACAATCTCTTGAAGTGTATTGAATACAGCTATTTTATGTTTGAAAGCGTGAAAATGTAAGTTTGCTCAGTCATGTCTGATTCTTTGCGATGCCATGACTGTAGCCTTCCAGGATCCTCTGTCCACGGAATTTTCCAGGCAAGAATACTGGAGTGGGTAAGCCATTCCCTTTTCCAGGGAATCTCCCCAACCCAGGGATCAAACCCAGGTCTCCTGCATTACAGGCAGATTCAGTTTCTGTTAATTCTGGTATCTAAGTCTTTGTGAGTCACCTCACTGTTTACATTTTTTTCTCCTGGCTCTCGTTCATGGTATTTTGTTCCCTTTGAGGATTTCCTTTTTTTAATCATAAGTTCATATATCTTATCATGTAGCTCTGAGGATTTTTGAGGTCTAATGTGGAGTTGACCTTGGGAGGGATCCATTGCTCTGCACGTGGGAGCACTACCAGCCCGAACTATAAATTCTAGGCTCAACATTTTTGAGACCACTCGTGTGGTATGGGCTTCCAAGCTGAGCATACCAGCTTGTGGATATGGCTTCTCAGACCAAATATTGTTCCACTCCTTTTAGCAGCAAAGCAATTTTCTATATAGTCTTTTCAAGGACTGGGTTATTTCTCACTGACCATTGAACCATCACATTGAACACAGAGCAGTTTGAAGGTTCCAGCTTTATGGAGGGCTCTACCATGACACTTCCCACCTGGGGCAGGTCTGGGCTTGGATGCCTAAGCATCCATCCCCTGTGAAAACCAAAGCTCAAGTTTACCCAGTTCATCACATGCCTTCAGGACACCTCTTACCTCTGTGGGTTCCACGTTCACTGTGTGTTCAGCCTCTGATCTCTCTTACCTCCCGACTAGCTCATCAAGGCCAATGAGTCTTGTGGGCAGACAAGGTCTTGTTCACTTACAGGGCACGGAGTTAGGGTTTGGAGGTGGAGTTTTTCTGGGCACCCTGAGTCTGATGGCTGCTGTTCTAGCTCTGTGTACTGATTCCTGACCTTCCTAGGCTTCATCTCCACATGAAATTGGGAGACGTTGGGCAGTAGCAATGTGTCTGGTTTGTGCTGGTCTGTGGGGTCTTAGTGATAAGTAGATCTCATTCTGGGGCTCCAGCAGTTCTGGGCCAGCAGTCATTAGGGACTGGACTGAGAAGAATGCTCTTCAAGCCCCCTGGCCCTCAGAGAAAAAGAACTCCCCCACTAACTTGCACCGAGGCCAAGGCTCTAGACCAGGGGGCAGCAAAAGGGCCTGTGGACCAAATCTGGCCCCTGACCTAAAGAATGTGTGGCAAAGCCCACACACGACCCCTAAAGCCTGTATTTATTACCTGGCAGTTTACAAGAAAGTTTGCTGACCCCCAATTCAGACCAACGTTGCCCAACAGAAATATAAAGGGAACCACAGATATAATTGCAAAGTTTCTAATAGCCACATCAGAAAAATAAAAAGAAACAAGTTAAATTCATTACAGTATATTTTATGTAACCCAGTAGATTAAAACATTATCACTCTGGGACTTCCCTGGGGGTTACTGATTAAGACTCTGTGCTTCCACTGCATAGAAGTGAAGCGAGGCTGCTCAGTCGTGTCCGACTCTTTGCGACCCCACGGACTGTAGCCCACCATGCTCCCCCCTCCATGGGATTCTCCAGGCAAGAGTACTGGAGTGGGTTGCCATTTCCTTCTCCAGGGGATCTTCCCGACCCAGGGACTGAACCCGGGTCTCCCGCATTCCAGGCAGACGCCTTAACCTCTGAGCCGCCAGGGAAGCCCCTGGTGCCTCCCAGAGAAGCACACGGCATAGGGTGCAGGTTTGATCCCAGGTCAGGGAACTAAGATCTCGTCTGCTGCCCAGCATGACCAAAAACTAAAAAAAAAAAAGGTACATGATCATTTCAATACAAAACATTAAAAGGATGGTTAGCGTGGGCAGTGTCCTGTCTCCAAAAGCCAGCGTGTGCTTTAGACTTTGAGCATGCCCCTATTTGGATGTTGAGTTTCCATAAGAAGTGCTGGATCTGCGTTTAGCTATCAGAAGATGTACAGTTGTCAACGGAGATTCTCACACCTAAATTAGCATTCCTAAACAACTGTCGTTAAAGTTTTCTAATAACTGAGTTCGGGATCTGTATTTAAATCTGAATTCATTAAAATTCAGTCAAATTGAGATCCAGTTTCTCGGTGTCAGCCGCACCTCCAGTGCTCTGTAGGCAAGCTTGGCTGGTGAGCAGGCTCTGGTACCATAACTTCAGACTGTGGTGTGCTGGCAGGCAGAGGCGGGAGTGGCCCCCAAACGTGTGGCCGGGCCGGACCCAGGGAAGTGCTGGGCAAACACCAAGCAGGTGAGCAGGTGCGGACATGGGGCAGGTGGTGGGGGCGGGTGGNATTCTTTTTTTAATCATGTACACATTTTACATGTCTTTTGTAAACCCTAGATTTTTAAAAACCATTTAATACATCGATACATAGTATAATTTCTAATATATTTTGATTGATTTATAGCCATGTATTTTGTGCTTTTTATTTGTACTAAATTTTTTAAAGTTCACTTTGCTCTTCTCTCTTGTCTCTTGTTGGATTGATAGTTATTTTTCATTGCACGTTTTCTTTGACTGGTTTTGAAGTTATATGGCCATTCTTGTAGAGGGTAACCTAGGACTTTATAAACAGCTATATAATAAAGCCGTTTGCTATGTCTGCCCACATCTGGAATACAATAAGTACCTTAGAACATTTTAGTTTCAATCTCTCCAGCTAACTTATATGTTTTGTTGTATATGTAAGTTCAAACAATTAGTAGGGTTTTATATAATCAATACGTGTTTAAATTTACCCATCTATTTGCATTTTTTTCACACATCACTTATTTTTCATCTCAGATCTTATGTGTAGGGTTCACTTTTTTTGACTGAAGTGTTCATTAGAATTTTATGCAGTGAAAATCAAAGCCCTTCTGATTTTATGTTTTAAAATGACGGTTTTACTGTTGTTCTTAAAAAATATTTCCACTGGCTACAAAATTCTAGACCCTAGGTTACCAAAAATGACGTTGTTTTAGCACACTGAAAACACCCTCAAGCTGTTCTTCGACGTCCACTGTTTCCCTCGAGAGCAGAGATGACAATGAGTCACTGCTCTTCAGCAGGCAATGCATCTTTTCTTTCTGGCTGGCTTTAAGCTCTTCCCTTGACGCGTGCTCTGCATTTTCACCGTGTTGTATCATCAGAGAGTGTCTTCTGTTCATTCTGCTTGGAATTCATTGAGTCTCCTTAATCTGCGGCCAGTGCAATGCGTCAGGTCTGGATTATCCTCGGCCACGGTCTCTTCACCTTTTGCTTCAGTTCACTGTTTCTCCTGGAACTTTCACGAGACATCTGGTCGGCCATCTCAGTCCTCATGCCTCTCAGTGCGTCTCTCTTTCTCATTTATAAAAAGTCACTTTGTTCTCTGTACTGTATTCTGGATACTGTCTTCTGATCCGTCTTCCAATTCACTAATTATTTCTTCAACTGTGTCTAATCTACAGTTAAACTTATCCAAAGAATTTTAAATTTCAAGGATTGTTTTTCTATTTATGGAAATCCTTTTGGGTTCTTGTGCATACTTGATAGACCTTTTTATAGTACCTTTCTTCTCGCTTGTACATTCGAACTTGAAAACAATCTCTTGAAGTGTATTGAATACAGCTATTTTATGTTTGAAAGCGTGAAAATGTAAGTTTGCTCAGTCATGTCTGATTCTTTGCGATGCCATGACTGTAGCCTTCCAGGATCCTCTGTCCACGGAATTTTCCAGGCAAGAATACTGGAGTGGGTAAGCCATTCCCTTTTCCAGGGAATCTCCCCAACCCAGGGATCAAACCCAGGTCTCCTGCATTACAGGCAGATTCAGTTTCTGTTAATTCTGGTATCTAAGTCTTTGTGAGTCACCTCACTGTTTACATTTTTTTCTCCTGGCTCTCGTTCATGGTATTTTGTTCCCTTTGAGGATTTCCTTTTTTTAATCATAAGTTCATATATCTTATCATGTAGCTCTGAGGATTTTTGAGGTCTAATGTGGAGTTGACCTTGGGAGGGATCCATTGCTCTGCACGTGGGAGCACTACCAGCCCGAACTATAAATTCTAGGCTCAACATTTTTGAGACCACTCGTGTGGTATGGGCTTCCAAGCTGAGCATACCAGCTTGTGGATATGGCTTCTCAGACCAAATATTGTTCCACTCCTTTTAGCAGCAAAGCAATTTTCTATATAGTCTTTTCAAGGACTGGGTTATTTCTCACTGACCATTGAACCATCACATTGAACACAGAGCAGTTTGAAGGTTCCAGCTTTATGGAGGGCTCTACCATGACACTTCCCACCTGGGGCAGGTCTGGGCTTGGATGCCTAAGCATCCATCCCCTGTGAAAACCAAAGCTCAAGTTTACCCAGTTCATCACATGCCTTCAGGACACCTCTTACCTCTGTGGGTTCCACGTTCACTGTGTGTTCAGCCTCTGATCTCTCTTACCTCCCGACTAGCTCATCAAGGCCAATGAGTCTTGTGGGCAGACAAGGTCTTGTTCACTTACAGGGCACGGAGTTAGGGTTTGGAGGTGGAGTTTTTCTGGGCACCCTGAGTCTGATGGCTGCTGTTCTAGCTCTGTGTACTGATTCCTGACCTTCCTAGGCTTCATCTCCACATGAAATTGGGAGACGTTGGGCAGTAGCAATGTGTCTGGTTTGTGCTGGTCTGTGGGGTCTTAGTGATAAGTAGATCTCATTCTGGGGCTCCAGCAGTTCTGGGCCAGCAGTCATTAGGGACTGGACTGAGAAGAATGCTCTTCAAGCCCCCTGGCCCTCAGAGAAAAAGAACTCCCCCACTAACTTGCACCGAGGCCAAGGCTCTAGACCAGGGGGCAGCAAAAGGGCCTGTGGACCAAATCTGGCCCCTGACCTAAAGAATGTGTGGCAAAGCCCACACACGACCCCTAAAGCCTGTATTTATTACCTGGCAGTTTACAAGAAAGTTTGCTGACCCCCAATTCAGACCAACGTTGCCCAACAGAAATATAAAGGGAACCACAGATATAATTGCAAAGTTTCTAATAGCCACATCAGAAAAATAAAAAGAAACAAGTTAAATTCATTACAGTATATTTTATGTAACCCAGTAGATTAAAACATTATCACTCTGGGACTTCCCTGGGGGTTACTGATTAAGACTCTGTGCTTCCACTGCATAGAAGTGAAGCGAGGCTGCTCAGTCGTGTCCGACTCTTTGCGACCCCACGGACTGTAGCCCACCATGCTCCCCCCTCCATGGGATTCTCCAGGCAAGAGTACTGGAGTGGGTTGCCATTTCCTTCTCCAGGGGATCTTCCCGACCCAGGGACTGAACCCGGGTCTCCCGCATTCCAGGCAGACGCCTTAACCTCTGAGCCGCCAGGGAAGCCCCTGGTGCCTCCCAGAGAAGCACACGGCATAGGGTGCAGGTTTGATCCCAGGTCAGGGAACTAAGATCTCGTCTGCTGCCCAGCATGACCAAAAACTAAAAAAAAAAAAGGTACATGATCATTTCAATACAAAACATTAAAAGGATGGTTAGCGTGGGCAGTGTCCTGTCTCCAAAAGCCAGCGTGTGCTTTAGACTTTGAGCATGCCCCTATTTGGATGTTGAGTTTCCATAAGAAGTGCTGGATCTGCGTTTAGCTATCAGAAGATGTACAGTTGTCAACGGAGATTCTCACACCTAAATTAGCATTCCTAAACAACTGTCGTTAAAGTTTTCTAATAACTGAGTTCGGGATCTGTATTTAAATCTGAATTCATTAAAATTCAGTCAAATTGAGATCCAGTTTCTCGGTGTCAGCCGCACCTCCAGTGCTCTGTAGGCAAGCTTGGCTGGTGAGCAGGCTCTGGTACCATAACTTCAGACTGTGGTGTGCTGGCAGGCAGAGGCGGGAGTGGCCCCCAAACGTGTGGCCGGGCCGGACCCAGGGAAGTGCTGGGCAAACACCAAGCAGGTGAGCAGGTGCGGACATGGGGCAGGTGGTGGGGGCGGGTGGGGGGAGCGTCTCCCAGGCCCAGCATCCCCTCTGAACGCCCTTGCACCCTCTGGGGCTCCCAGTCCTCAGACTCGAGCCCCCAGAGCCCATAACCCACACCTCCCTGACGACTGCCCGCCTGGCATCCTGGTGCTTAGGACAGCATCTGTCTCCCACCAGCCTTGGCTCCAGGGGGCCGTAGGGACAGCGTTCACCTTGGGAGGCTGCGTTCCCAGGCTGCCTCGGACTCCACGGGGCACCTCACCTCCAGCTGGGGCCAGTTGCCTCTGAAGGCTGGGCAATCTCAAAGGGGCTCCCCCACCCTGTGCCCAGCTCCCCAACACCCCTCTGCTCCTGCGACACTCCGCTCTTTGCTGGTGAACTGCTCTTGAGTGGCAGGGCCGTAAATAGGCAAAGGCGTGGGCTTTGCCTGATCAAAGGGGCCCCTTCAGAAGCCATCATTAGCTGCTATTCTGGGAACTGGTTATTTTAAGGTTCGTGTATTTTTTCTTTCCTGAGGAGCTGTATTAGTGGATGGCGGGGTCCTGAGGTGCTGGCTCTTCAGTCAAACCACACAAGCCCTGTTTTGTCTAGGGTTTCAAAGATAAACCTATAATGAAAGCATCATTTGATGCTAAATGCTGCCATCCCCATTCCTGGGCAGAGGTGGGCAGGCCTGCCAGGGAGTCCCTGTACCCCTCGAGCCACAAGGAGACTTGCTGGCCCCAGGATGGGGCTGCCGTGCTCCTGGAGGGAGCCAAGGTCAGAGCCCAGCGTTCTCACGGCCAAGGCAGCCCCCACAGGCCTTGCCTACGGCCTGGCTCAGGGGGACATCTTTCAGCAGACGGCCCAGCTTTGGCCAAAGATCTGTGGGAAGAGGCCCCCCCGCACCAGTGGCCAGGGGAGTGCACAGTGACATCATGGTTTAGGAAAATGATAATACCCAGTGGTGGCATGCATGTGGGAAAACAGGCATTCTCACACATTGCTGGTGGGGACTCTAATTACTACAGGGTTGCACTTCTGGAAAGGAGTCTAGCAGCGTCTGTGAACATTGGAGATACATGTACCTTTGAATCCCAGGAAAGGAAGCTCCAGGGTCAGAGGCCCACGTACCAGGATGCTAGCCATGCTCTGAGTGCCTGAGAGAAACGAGGAACCACTTAGTTGCGTGAGTGAAGAGCTGAGGGAAGGAGACCCCTCCAGCTGTAGGTGCCCCCTGGCCCGATGGCTGTCAGTGGCTGATGAGTGGCTAAGTCAGAAACCTGAGACGTCAGGAAGCCGGGTTTCCAGCCGCGCCGCCCAGGACAGCCCTGCAGAGGCCCCAGGAGCACAGGGCAGCTCCAGGGCGCTGGGGCTGTCCCAGCAGCAGGCAGCCAGGGGGGCGGCTGTGAGATGCTCCATCCTCGTTTGCTCAAGGTCAGGGTGCCCCTTTCAGTCTGTGTGTGAGCTCGGGGTCGTTCAGGTAGAAACGTGGTGTCCNCAGCCCTGCAGAGGCCCCAGGAGCACAGGGCAGCTCCAGGGCGCTGGGGCTGTCCCAGCAGCAGGCAGCCAGGGGGGCGGCTGTGAGATGCTCCATCCTCGTTTGCTCAAGGTCAGGGTGCCCCTTTCAGTCTGTGTGTGAGCTCGGGGTCGTTCAGGTAGAAACGTGGTGTCCCGTCCCGGTTCCTGCTCTGGCCTCGGTGCTGGCTGCTGGGGCTGCTCTCCCACCAGAAAAACTAGCCCCTAAGAACAGCCCCTCCCCAAGACTCAGGCTTCCCTCAGCACCAAAGTCTTGGTCACTGATCTGAGCCTCCTTTCCCACGGACGCACTCCGTGCCAAGATGGGGGACATGGTCAATCGGGTCCAGACCCGAGGTCCAGCCCCAGCACAGAAGCCATACTCACACATCACTACTGCTCCATCCCACCGGCAGAACCAGCCATGTGGTCCCACCCGGAGCAGTGTGGGGAATGCCGTCCCAGCAGGGCCCTTTGGGGTAATCCGTGTGGTGGGACACCCGTCTCCTCCACCCACGTTCCCCCAGAGAT
Source organism: Neotragus moschatus (assembly GCA_006410615.1). Classification (NCBI taxonomy): domain Eukaryota; kingdom Metazoa; phylum Chordata; class Mammalia; order Artiodactyla; family Bovidae; genus Neotragus; species Neotragus moschatus. The sequence goes on along the minus strand of SJYA01003186.1, from coordinate 64,009 downwards.
GGCAGACGCACCCTGTGACACGGGCCTGCCCACCTGCCCCTACCCGCACACAGCTCCCCTCAACAGCCCTCCCCAAGGCCCCAGGTCAGCAGCCGCCATGGATGGGAACAGCAGCATGGCCAGGGACTCTGCCCTCCGCCCCCAGCAGGACCCCTAGCACAGCCCAGCACCCTAGGGGCCCACATGCTAGACTTAGCTTTGTGGGTGAAGGCCCCATCAGGATTAGGGGGCACCCCGGGACAAAGGCCTGGGAGACTCAGGTCTGACCATCTGACCCCCCGGGCAGGCTGGCACCACCGTGAGCACGAAAGGGTTATGGGTGGGCAGTGTGGTCAGTCTCAGGGCCTGGGCCACCGTCTGAGCCCTTCTCACTCCACCCTCGTCCTCAAGGTCCCACTGACAGGGCTGGAGCAGGACTCCCTCTCGGAGGACCTCTGCAGGAGCCCCGCACCCCACCCCCAAGGTCAGAGGACCCGGTCGCCCATCACATCTGTGAGGCTGGTTTTTGCAGGAAATGTTAAAATCCCACCCCTTCATTTCAGAGGCTCGGTTCCCTGTCCCTGAGTGAGGGCATAGGTCAGATGGTCCCAGGGGACCTGTAGGCCTCCCAGCCCTTCCATCCTGTCAAGGGTAAGATCCGCAGGACCCTGTGGTGACCAGGGGAGCATGTCCAAGAGGCCACGGTCACGGGAGGGAGGTAAGCACTCCACTGGCCTGGAGCTGATGCTCAGGGTGGCATGCCTGTCCCGCTGGGGTCCTGAGCCTCTCCTGACGTGGAAGCAGGCGGGTTGCCCTCATGGCTCACCCCCTCTCTATACTCTGCCAGTCCAGCTCCTCCTGGCCAGCGAGAGCCCATCCCCCTGTGGTGGCAGCCTCACCCCCTCGGAGGCCTGGTCTCCCGGGAAGGAATGTGAGTGCTGGCTTTGGGAGTCTGTTCCAGCTCAGGTTCTAGGCTGGGGGCCTGGCGTGGGGGATGTTCAGCCAAAACAGTGATCTGGAAGACTACACCCCACGTGTCATAGGCCCCACCCCTGCAGGGCTTGGGACTAAAGGAGGCAGGAGGAGACGCACCTGGTATATCCCAGGGATGCCCTCCCCAGGGGTGGGCACTGCTCACCAGCCTCTCTGAGCCTCAGTTTCCCACTCTGCCCGAGGAGAAGGTACATGGGCACCAGGCCACCTGTCCAGGCCTGGCCTCCTGTGGCTGCCGTGCCCATACCAGACACCCAAGGGTCTGCCTCAGAGCTGCCTGTGGCGGGACCAGCCAGGGGCTTCCGAGGCCCCTTGTACCACCTCTTCCCCAGACCCGGAACCGCACGCGTCTCTGCAGTCCTGCCTCAGAGGGGCGGAGCCAAGTCCAGGGCCGGGAAGCCTGGCTCCCACGCCTGTATGTTCTCACATTCACGTGTCTTTCTCTGATGGAAAGGACAAGGCCGCCCACACGTGCAGGTGGGCCGAAGGGGCATCCTCCTCTCGTTCCACAGAGGGCAAAGCCCCGGCCTCCCCTGTGCACTTTGCAGCCAGTGGCTGCAGCTGAAGCCGCCCCCCACCCCGACTCACAGGTCACAGACCCAGGAGGTCACATCAGTTCTCGTGTGTGCGTCTTCCCACTGGTCAGTGGAGGGGGTGAAACTGGTGCAACTAAGGCAGGCGCTGTTGGGAAGATGCGGGGTTTGATCCACACCCAGGCAGAGGAACCTCACGGCAGAGAGCCTGGGGCAGGGGAAGCACTGCAAGCCCAGAGCCTTGGGGCCTGGCGTCTGACTGCAGAGCAGGCGTGAGGGCGGGCAGGGAGGGGGTCGGGGCCAGCCAGAGAGCCCCACTCTGCTGTGCCCTGACCATGGAGCCCGAGCCTCAGTGTCCCCACTTGCACTGCGGCCTCCTGCTCCCCACATCCGGGGCAGCCCCCCCCAGGACCACCTTTGCCCCTTTTCCTGGGTGTTTCTCTCCCACCCCGGCCGGGGGACGATCACCACTCCCCCCAAGTCGGCCTCTCCTGAATGACTCTATTTATAGGCCTCCAATATTGGCTAGAAAGGAAATTTACATTTTTTTTTCAAACTTTAGCTCCAGTCTGTGTTGGCTTCTGTGGGTGGATGGCTTCTGAGAGAGGCTGGGGGCAGGGAGCGGGTGGGCAGGGACTTGCGTATCGGGCCGGCGGGCAGCGCCTGGGCAGCTTGCTCATGGCTCTGTAATCAAGGGCCAGGCTTGGGCTGGGCAGGCTGTCCGGGGGGCTGGGCCGTGAGGGCGCCCCCAGCCTCGTCTTTGTGGCGAACCCTGCCCCGCCGCCTTGGCCAACCTCAGAAAAAAACATGTCTTTTGATCAAAATGGGCCCTTTTTTAAACTTGTCACCCTGCGGGTCAGGGCACAGCCTGCCCCTGGCCAGCCCTGCATATTAAGCAGTGGCTTGGTCACCACCAGAAATAGACGTCCCAACGCAGAGGCAGGGCTGCCCCGCCGCTCCGGGAGGCGACGGGCCGGGAGAGAGGCGGCCGGCCCAGGCCTCAGCCCTGCAGTGCTGCAAATGGCAGGCTCAGAGCCGGGCTGGACTGGGAGTCCAGCGCTCGGGTTGGGGACTGCCTCCCACGCCCTCCCCGCTCCCAGCCCCAGGGCTGCGGAGCCTCTGAGGCTGGGAGCAGGGTGGCGGCCTGGCGAGGTCAGAGACCAGCCCCTGCCTGCCTGGGGGCCCGACGGCAGGTGGCCGGCAGCAGGTCCCGGCTGCGGGCCCACATGCGGCGAGCGCAGCCTCCTCGCATCAGCCCACGGGCCTCCTCATACTGGGCCCCCTCGCACTGGGCCGCGGGCCGCTCGCACCGGGCCAGGCCACGGGCCCCCTCGCGCCGGGCCGGGCCGTGGGCCTCCTCGCGCTGGGCCACGGGCCACGCGGCAGCGGGGCCGTCGGGAGGCACAAGATGGCTGGCGTAGCCGCTCCTGCCCAGGCCGCTCACACACGCGGCAGTGGCCGTGCGGAGCTGTGTTTACTTTGCCGGGTGGACGGCCTCTCGTTGCCCGGGTTCCGAGCACTGCAAAGGCAGATGGAAATTTTTGTGGATTAAACACGGGGCTGAGGCGCGCGGGCTGTTTGGCTTGGCAGCACTCCCTCCCCACCCCGTTCCTGGTCCGCACTCCTCACCGGGGCGCCCATTCATGCCGCCCTCCAGCCCCTCCTCCAGCCCGGCTCCTGCTGGCCTGGAGCAGGGCGGCCGCAACCCCCTCCCCGGGTCTGAAAGAGGCTGCGGGTTGACGGCGGGCTACCGGAGGAGGCCTGCTTCTCCGGGGTAGCTTCTCCAGTGGCGGGGTGGGGGCCCCTCTGACCTCCGGATCCTCGTGTAGGAGAGGCGGGAGGCGGTGTACAGACCAGGCGAGCCGCGTGTGGGGCCCGTGCCCATGGGTCTGGCACCAGAAAATGCCTGGCAGCCGAGCTGGTCTTCAGAAAGGCCTTTGCTGCCTCTCGGGAGAAGCTCTCCATCCAGACGAGACCTGGGCCTTTCGGGAAGGACGGGAGGGTATGCTGGGCTACAGAATAGATCTCCCGGGGTGCAGGGAACAGGGTGCCAGGATATCTGGGGAACTGTGCCCCTAAGCAGAGGGTGCAACCAATGGAGACACTCTGTGGAGTGACCCGCCGGCTCGTGTGAGCAGAACCAGCATACCTGCGGGTTGGGGAGCAGCCTGCAGGGTGGAATAGACCGGTGCAGGGATGGGCCGACCTGAGGGCCGAGAGCCCCGGGAAGGACCCGAGGCTTCGCGTGGAGGGAGGGGGCTTTGGGGCTACCGTGCAACCCGTGTTGTTTTAGCTGTTAGCCTGGCACGTGGAGCATAGACTGAAGGGGGGTGACTGTGGCTGCAGCCGGAGCTACGGAGCCGGCACGCCGCTCCCTGCCCCTTCCTGGCCTGCAGGAGCTGCTGCCCCTGCCCCCACCCCTACCCCGGGCAGCAGGTTGGTTAACGTGCCCAGCTCCCTCTGCCTCTGCCGGCCGGGAGCCACAGGTCAGGTCTCACATGAAAAGCCATCTGTGTGGGCATCGTGGTGGCTAGCCCACCTGCCCCCACACAGGGGCACTCTCTCCAGTAGGGTCCACCCACCCCCTTCCCCGACGGGGCCTGCGGACACCCCGGCAGACCACTAGCACCCACCCCCGGCCAGGGCTCCCTGGGGTAGCGTGAGGCCCTGGCCCGACGCCGACACTAGGGTGGGCCTGTGTCACCCGGCCTCTCAGAGTAGCGCTGGAGATGGGAATTGGTGCGGCCTGGCAAAGCATGTCTGGGGACAGTGGGGGGCCTCGCATCACAGCCCCCCAACGTGTGGCCCACCTGGGTGCACCCAACAGTCACAGGGTCTTTATGACATCACCTTGTGATGGGTCACATCTGATAACCAGTGTGGAAATTGCACTGCACGCTCACTCGCTCAGTCATGTCCACCTCTTCGCAACTCCAGGGATTGAGGCCCACCAGGCTCCTTTGTTGATGGGGTTATCCCAACAAGAATACTGGAGTGGGTTGCCATTCCATTTTCCAGGGGATCCTCCTGATCCAGGGATCAAACCCAGGTCTCCTGCATTGAAGGCAGTCTTTACTGTCTGAGCCACCGGGGAAGTGAAGTGAAGTGAAAGTCTCCCAGTCATGTCCAACTCTTTGCAATGCCGTGGACTATACAGTCCATGGAATTCTCCAGGCCAGAATACTGGAGTGGGTAGCCTACCCTTTCTCCAGCGGATCTTTCTGACCCAGAAATGAAACCAGGGTCTCCTGCATTGCAGGCGGATTCGTTACCAGCTGAGCTAGCAGGGAACCAGGGAAGCCCGCATCTGGAAATTGTGCTATCGAGGCCCATAAGAGTGTCCCTGCACCTTCTCCAGAACCACAAGTGTCCCCAAATGTGAGCCCTCTGGTCTGGACGGAGGGACCAGATGTGACCGCCGCGGAGACTAAAGCAGCCACTGAACAGCAGCACCATTGAGAGCAGCCCTGTGATGGGCTGGGCTGGTTCCTGCCCTGGGAGCGCAGGGGTCGGCAGGCAGAAGCAGGGATGGGCAGAGTGGCCCATAAGCCCCTCTTTCCCAGCTAAAAGAGGCACGTACCCGGTGAGCAGGGCCTCCTCTGACTGGGGGTCAGGGGCCCGGAGACCACCAAGAGTGAGCAAGGTCGAGGGTGGTGTGGCTGGAAGAGTTCCCAGCACGAGCAGCCTGTGCAAAGGCCCAGGCGCCCAGGGTCATGGCCATCTGAGGCTGTGAGAGCGGGCAAGACGGAGCCTGGCCCTGCTCATGAGCTAGGGGCTTTAGGACTCGCCTGAGGGCCGGGCGGCCTGGCTTCCCGGGGAGGATAGGAGGCTGGGGCAAGGGAAGCCCTGGTGAGCTTAGGACACAACCTGTGTGCCTTGTCCTGGGGTGGACGCCTGTGGGGTCGTAGCCCACAGTCCCCTGGACCCGTCGTCCACAGGGCAGACTGAGGGGACAGGGCGTCGGGAAGGACCAGACTTCTAACGAGAGCCTCCGGGTAGGGGCGCTTCACATGGGGGGCATCCAGGGTGGGCAGGTCAGGGGTCATCTCAACTTCTGTTGTGGACCTGTTCAGTACGCGGGTGGAAGAGAAGGAAGATGGAGAGGCAGGGGCTACAGACACAGGAGGGGTGGCCAGACGGGCCCTTGGCAGAGCTGGAGAGGGGAGGACTGGCCCGCAGGCTGGGCCAGGAGGTGGCGGGGCTCACTCTGATCAGGCCAGGCTTCCCCAGCAAGAGCTCGGCCGGGCCCCTGAAGGCTGGGAGGACGTGGGCCTCTGAAGGCACCAGAGAGGGGCTGGTGTGTCTGGGGCTAGAGGGAGCAGCCCGGAGCCACCAGCATCCAAGGACGGCTTTCCGGGGGAGCAGGGCTTGGATCGACCATGCCCAGGGACCGGGGACCAAGGCAGGGCCCACCACCAGTGCTGGGGATGCCCGCCAGGTCCCTGCCCATCTCTCTGAGACCAGGAACCCCGACACCTGCCCTTTGACGGCAGCAGAGCGTGGGCGGAGTGGGTGTGCTGGAAAGCCCTGGGCTGGGCCTGAGTGGTGGCAGGTACCAGACTGCAGAGCCGCAGGGGACGGGATGAGGGGCGGGCGCAGGGCGGCTCGGGGTCCACACCCAGGTAGCGGCCCGTTTGATGACTGAGCCCCGGAGGACTCAGCCTCACCTCCCCGCTCCACGTCTGAGCAACCCCCTCGGCACCGGCTGAGGAACCCGTGGGCGAGTCACCCTCCAGTCTCTGCTTCCTGACTCCTCCTCCCGTTCCCCCGGAGCTTTCCTGGAGTCAAGGCCAGCATCTTGAAGCAGTGGGGACCCCCGTCCTGGGGCCCCTCTCTGCCAAGGGCCCTGCCGTTCCTGGGCCCGTGGCTGGGGGTCTGCGCCGCCTTCCGGGGAGCCCCTGACTTGGCCCCCAGAGACCCGGTGACCTGGCCCCTCAGTCTCCCTCTGCCCCCAGATCAGTGCTCTGCCTGAGTACCTCCAAAGCCCACACCCAGGGGCAGCGTAGCAGCTGCGGGGCAAGGGCCCCTGGGGCACAGGGTGCCCTGAAGCCTGGCTCCCTCCCTGGCCGGAGCATACCCTTGGCACAGCCTCACCCACCCCAAGACCCACCGCGGGGGCTCAGCCAGAGTCCCCCCAGAGTCAGGGTCCTGCCCCCGTTCAGCTTGCCCCCGGAATCAGTTTTCACGGAGACACCCAGCCCCGCTCTCCCTGCCCTTTTGTCAGGAAACTAACTTACTCTTCAGCTGCCTAAACCTGGCAGGAGCCTGTCTTTTCTGGGTGGTGGGAGACCTCTGGGCAGCTGCCTCCCCTGGGCATCGGGTGTGGCCGCCACGCCCCCGCTCCCTTCCAGATGAGGAGGTCGAGGGGCCTCAGCAGGTGAGGGGAGGGCGGCCCATGGCTCTGCTCCCGCCCGGGGGCCACGTGGGGGTCCCTCCCCTGCCGTGGGCTCCAGCACCGCTGTGCACAGCACCCTCATCACGCCCACCCCCTCTGCAGGCACCAGTGCCTCTGCCAGGACCACACCACCCTCAAACACACGGCCCTCCGCCTCAGTCACCAGGGTACTGAGAGGTTTCATTTAGAAAGCATGAACGCAGCTAGGGAAGAGGAGCCCATCCCCTGCCTCCTGCCGGGAGCCAGTACAGCCCCCTTCCCTCGCCCAGCGTCGCCGCCATGGGGGCCGAGGTCCTGAATCGGCTCCGCCTGAGGCGGACGCCAAGGCCAGTGTGCCTGTGTCCATCCCTTCAGGGCCCAGACACGAGCAGAGCCACTCAGCGGTCCGGTGGGTTGCCCTGACCTCTGACGTGACGTAGCGGGAGATGCCCACTGCTCCTCTATGGGTGCCCCCCACCCCCGTGCCTCCCACCCCCTGGGAGCCTCACCCCCCGGGGCCCCTACCCCTGCAGACGAGTCCAGCCTCCGCCTGCAGGCATTCCAGCCCAGGGCCCGAGACGCCAGGCAGGCATCGGGCTTGCTCTGCCTGGGGGTCACAGACCCTCTCCCTTGAGAAGGAACCATCCCCGGAGGGGCGAGTGTCCAGGTCATGGGCCCCCTTGGTGCCCGCTCCCCCACCTCCCCAGCCCCAAGGGGCCACAAACCCCCTGGCCTTGGGGCCGGGCCCCCAGGAGAAGGGCCAGCCAAGCCCGGGGCAGTGGGAAGGCCTTGGGGTTCCCAGGACGCCCAGACTGTGGGCCGTTCTTCCCTGGCCGGTCCGCACACAGGCCTCCTGCTGTGCCCCGCGGCCCTCGCCACCTGACAGATGGGATGGGGCGGCGGGGCAGGGGCGCACACGCCTCTCGATGCCAACACAAGCGGCCTTTATCCTGCCCGTAAATGGTTTCTGTGTCCAGGGAGCTGGTGCCCGGCCCGGGCCTAGCCCCCCGGCGGCCAGTGGGGCGAAACTGGATCCGTGGGGACGGCGGGCAGCGCACAGCGGCAGAGCGGCCCCGTGGCCACAGCGGGACGTTGTGCCGGCCTCACCTGGGCTGGCTGCGGCGCCTGGGGCCCTCGAGGACGCTGGCCGTGGCCTCGCAGCCCCGGGGGGACGTCCTGGGCGGCCGAGCACAGGAAGGGGCTGGGCAGCTGCTGGCTGCCGCCCCCACCCCCTTCGCCAGCCAGCCGGCTGGGCAGGGGCAGCAACAGGCCTGAGGACCGTGGCAGGTCGGCGTGTGCCGTCTCTTACAGTGTCCCCCACTGGGAGGGCAGGGGGCAAGGTTCCCAGGTCAGGGCCATGCGTGGAGGCCTGGCCCACTGGCGGCGAAGCCAGCTGCAGGGACTGTCCCTCCCTGGCCTGTCGTGAGGTGCTAGCCAGGCCCCCAGAGCCCACCCAGAGCGCTGGTAGCCGGGCCAGCCGTGAGTCTGCTACCCGCGCAGGCAAAGCCTCCTCCCAGCCCACTGGCTGCTCCCAGCCCTCACTCCAGGGCCCGAGGGGCCCGGTGGCTGCCTGACGGCCCCCTGTATGTCCAGAAGGCTGCTCGCCATCTCTGCTCCTTGCCCTGTCTCCGCACATCCTCCGCCCCAGCCTCTTCGGGACAGCTTCTCACACCCCTGAGCCCTTGCCCGTCCCCTCCTGGGATGCCCCGGAGAGCTGGCATAGCTCAGGGCTCAGGAACGCCCAGGGGCTGGGGCATCTGAGCCCTGACCTGCCTCTGTTGTCCATCCTGCAATCAGAAGGAACCTGAGAGAAGGTTCCACGGTCCTGCCCACCTGCAGTCCCGGCCCATTGCCGACAACCTGGGGCCTGGCCGGTCCGCAGAACTCATCCCACACAGATCACCTGAACCGTTCTCATAACAGCCTCCTCCCGGGCGTTTGTTGGCCCTGCAGGCCCCCCTCACCAGCCAGGGTCACCTTTAAAATGGCAGCACAAGCCGATCCTTTTAGGCTAATTCACTGGTGACGGCAGAATGATGCCGAGTTCCAAAAAAAACTCTATTTCCTCATTAACATAATTGCAAACAGAACAAACCTTTCTTGGTTTCATGTAAACAACAGCTTGAAATAGTTTATAATCCTTGCAGGTATCAAATTAAGTTTTTACTTATGGTCTGGAAATTAATTACCCTTACCGCGAGACAAATGTGAAAACTGTGTATTTTTGACAAGAAAATTAAGCAGCTATCGGGGAAATGTAACTAAATCGTCGTGGAGAAAATTGTTTATAAATTGGTTGCGTCGCTTGAACCCTCGCCTCTTTGGCCAGGGGCGGGCTCGGTGGTGTGTGTGTATCTGCCTGATTTGGGGCAACACTGGGCCAGCTGCATAAGGAGGGTCCAGAGGGTCCAGGGAAACAGGGCAGGGAGGAGGAGGGGAGGGGACCAGGACAGGTGACGAGGGGCAGCCTGGGGCTACAAGGGAGCGCACAGCTCCCTCAGTGACCAGGAAGGGGGCTCCCGGCAGAGGGCAGGTCGCTGGGGCAGGAGCGAGCCTGGAGCATGAGGTGGGAGGGGACGTGCAAGACAGGAACTCGAAGAGGCTGGCAGGGCCCCACCCCACAGAGAGGGTTTCTCAGATTCTGGGCCAAGGTCACCCAGTCTTCGGGCCCCGAGTGTGACCTGTTTACAATTTTTCATCATTATCTATCCTGTTACGGCAAACCTCTTCCGACACGTTTTCCCCTTGTATTGTGTTGTTTTCCGGGAGTGAAATTTCCAGGTCAACACCAGGAGTCTTGGAGAGAATTTCTCAACATTCTAAGCTGCACAGGGTGGAAATCAGTTCCCTCCATCATGGGAGGTGGCCAAGCAGAGGTCAGCAGGCCACTCGGTTCCAGGGGCTATGTGGAGGCGGATGGCCAGGGAAGGGTGTGTCTTGCATGCCTGCCCTTCACAGCTCCAGGGTCCCACCCCCCTTCCCACCAACAAACACAGACACACACACAGACAACCTCCCCCTGAAGCCCCTTCCCCCAGCCCCTTCTCCACCTGCACCTGGGCAGTGCCAGGGGGGCCTCTGTTTGCTTTGGCCCCTCTGATGTTGTGTTAGGCTCAGGGAAGTGGTAGGGAGTGGCCAGAGCTGGGTATACCGTTGAGACAAGGCCCCTGGGACCCATAACCAGAGAGGCCATGCCCACTGGGCCCTGGCCTGTGGTGGAAGGCTGGCAGGGCAGGAGGGGCAGGGCAGGAAGGGGCAGGACAAGGGCTTAGCATCCACCCATGTGGTGACGTGGACACGAGGCGCAGCACCTCTGTGCCTCAGTCTCCTCAGCCCCAGAGGGGGAGTGTCTGCAGAGACATTCAAAGGCTGGGAGCCCCAAGCAGGCACATGGCATCTACTAGGAGCAACTGGCAACCATGGTTCTCCAAGGGATGGAATAATCCAGCTGAGGCAGGCAGCAGGGGACAGGGGGTCTGGGGGACAGGAGGCAGAGCCCACTCTGGTCTCCCACGCTGGAGAAGGTTCTGGAAGGGATGGGAAGGCAGGGATCAGCAAGGCTCCCAGGCTGGGTACTGGTCATGGGGAGTGAGGATGGCACAGAGCTGGTGAGAGGTAGAAGGGACAGCACTTGGTGCAGGGCCCAGCTGGGGCCGTGCCAGGGGCCAAAGTGGGGCCGCGGGGCTGGAGCCAGGAGGCCAGGGTGAGACTGCTGGACCATGGCCGTGTCCAGCGCTCTGGGGCGTGAGCTCCTCCGATCAACAGGCTGCACCCAGAGCCTCAGGCAGAAGGTCTCAAGGCTGCGGGCTGTGCTCGGCATCTCCCCTCAGGGGCCCAGTGTTAGCACAGGCTGATTTGACGGGACCCCGCCAACGGGCACTTCGACAAGACGTCGATTTCACATAGTTCCAGGGACTGGGAGTCTGAGGTCAAGGTGCCGCCTGACTCAGGGTCTAGAGAGGGCTCGCTGCCTGGCTTGCAGAGGACTGTCCTCTCCCTGCGTCCTCTCCTGGCCTCTTCTCTGCGACTGGCCTCCCCCTGCCTCCTCTCCTGGCCTCTTCTCTGCGACTGGCCTCCCCCTGCGTCCTCTCCTGGCCTCTTCTCTGCGACTGTCCTCCCCCTGCGTCCTCTCCTGGCCTCTTCTCTGCGACTGTCCTCTCCCTGCGTCCTCTCCTGGCCTCTTCTCTGCGTCCTGGCCTCTTCTCTGCGACTGGCCTCTCCCTGCGTCCTCTCCTGGCCTCTTCTCTGCGTCCTGGCCTCTTCTCTGCGACTGGCCTCTCCCTGCGTCCTCTCCTGGCCTCTTCTCTGCGACGGTCCTCTCCCTGCGTCCCCTCCTGGCCTCTTCTCTGCGACAGTCCTCTCCCTGAGTCCTCTCCTGGCCTCTTCTCTGCGACGGTCCTCTCCCTGCGTCCTCTCCTGGCCTCTTCTCTGCACACGGAGGAGAGTGGAAGCTCTAGTGCCTCTCCTGCTTCCAAGGACGCTGATCCCGCAGGATGAGAGCCTCACATTCAGGTTCTTGTTTAGCCTCATCGTTGGTGTTCAGTTGATCAGTCGTGTCTGACTCTTCACGGCCCCATGGACTGTAGCTCACACGTCCCCTCTAAGCCTCTGTTTTCCCATCTATAAAATGGGATGATGAGAAGCCCCAGCTCAGAAGGAGTAGGGCTGCAGTGAGACAGTACATGTTTAGCCAGAGGACGTGCTTGCTATGGCTGCTAAAGAGGGATCCGCTGGGGCTTGGGGCGGCCCTATGACCAGCGACCCAAGAGGTCAGGCGAACCACTCTCCTGTCCTGGAGGGGAAAGTGTGGAGTGTTCTGGACTCTCTAGTCTGCAGAAGAGGAAGACAACAAGACAGTGGACTCAGCCCTCGCCCTCTCACTGTTCCTGGCCAGTAGGGCTGGGCGCCCTGGCACTGCCTCCCAGGCTTGCCCACGCTCACCGTCTTCCCAGCGCCATGCTCGGGCACAGGTAGCTGGACGCCACCCGTGCCACGGCGGGCTCCTTCCAGGGCTCAGGGTCTCAGCCCGGCTCCTCCCACCATCCATGCCTTGGGGATGGTGCTTCTGGCAGCCGCCCTGCCTCTCGACGCAAGCCCAGCGCCCCCAGGGTCCCTGAGAAGTGGGGACAGTGCCGGGGCACACGTGGCCAAGTGCTGACCTCCCCAGGCACCCCCAGGGTGGCTCTCACCAGGGGACAGAGGGGCACCGGGTGCTTCCTCCATGGTCCAGAAAGTAGGGGCTCACAGGGGAGGGGAGCGTCGTCTCCTCAGGACCGCCAGCTGGGAGTGGTGAAGCCACTGTCAGCCCTCCATGGCCTTCTCCTGCAGGCCGGGGAGCACTGCCCACCCCAAGCGCCCCCGTCAGCCCCCAGCCGCAGGACCCTCCCAGCAAACGCTCCGCATTGCTCATGCCCTGGCCGCAAGGCAGGCTGGACCACACCCTGGGTCTAATGCTCCACAGGCCCACCCTGAGGCCCCCACATGGCCTCACGGCATTTGGGGGGCCCGCCCAGGTGGGGGCTGCCCTGGTCACTCTTTCCAAGCAGGAGATAGGGGGGCAGTACAGGTCCTAGTGCGAGCTGAGTACTGGGGCGCCTGCCAGCATGGCCTCTAGGAACCTAAAGACAGAGAAGGGACAAAGCCGATGAGGCTGTGAGCAGCCCTGGACCCCAGCCGGGGCTCCATGCTGGGCAAATGAGGACAAAGGCGTCCACACGGGATTCTGGGGCTGTCCGAACGTGCTCCCAGCCCTCAGCCCGCGTCCAGGAAAGAGGAATAAACAGTGTCCACGGGTCCACCAGGGCCTCCGAGGGGCCTCGCTAGCCTGCACAGAGCTGGGCTTGGCTGAGGAAAGACGCTCCTGGCTGCGGGTCAGCTAAGCCCAGGCAGAGATGAGCAGGGGTGCGGGCCTGTCCTGGAAGCCCTGCAGGCGGGGCAGGGGGGAGGGCAGCCTGCTGCAAAAGTACAGGGTCGCCTGCAGAGGCTTTGTGCTGTGTAGAAAAGGCCGTCTTCAGCCAGATGGGGTTGCCACGTCCCCTAAACCTTGGGAAATGCCCCCAAGTCCCCAGGAACTGCCGAGGGGGCCCTGGGCTCTGGTCAGGAGCAGGAACTTGTGTACCCCTCACCCCTGCCCCCGTGCAGGAAGGGCTGGGGGGGAGTGTGTTGGGGGAGGGCCTGTGTACCGGGGTTCGGGAGTGGGATTCGGAGCGCCTGCCAGGCCTGGGGTGCACAGGCCTGGGCCTGCAGTCTCGGCAGCCCTGCTGCCAGCTCCTCTCCTGCCCACCTGCCCCGGCCTGCCCGCTCCGCAGCTCAGGGGCCAGTGCCCATAGGCAGCCTGCCCCCGAGTGCCCAGGGCTGCTGTCTGCCCAGACTCACCAGGGGCCTCCTGGGCCTTCTGTCCTCTCGGTGTCAGTCACCCCTCCGCTCCCGGCTCCTCTCCACCCTCCTCGTCCCCGCTTTGGCCTCACTAGCACCCACCCAGCTGCTCCACAGATTCCCACACACAGGGGCACAGGGCACCTCTGCGCCCACTGCCTCCAGCCACTGATCCCACAGCCCCAAGGCCAGTGGTGTCCAGCCCAGCCTAGGGGTGCCAGGCCACCAGGGTCCCATCCATGCTGAGCCCCAGGCCTGCACATGGCGGTAGCCCCTAGCACCTTCAGGGCCTCGAAGAGACGAGAGCCAAGGGGGAGGGTGAAGTGTGTGCCCTGGGCTGTGAGCAGGACCGTCTTCAGTCTGGAGTTTACAGGGGTCAGTTCTCCACACAGCCAGCAGAGGTGTCGAAGGGAGGGTATCCTCTTCCAGGGACCCCGGCGGCACCGGTAAGCCAGGCCCCTGTGACGTCACCTCCCAGGAGGGCTGAGGCCCCGCCCCATCAGAGTGCCTGCAGCGGTGGGGCTGGTGGAGCTGAGGTTGAAACCCAGGTCGTGTGGCCAAGCCCATCTGTTTAGCAGGACATGGATGCCCAGGGCAGAAAGGACGGGTGCCCCAGCGGTGCCGGCGCAGTGGGAGAAGCGAGTGGAGGTGGCCGCAGACAGGGCACCTCTGACCCACAGACTGGGTGTTGGGGAGCTGCACACTCCCTCCAGGGCTGGGGGCGGGTTTATCACCACCCCAACCTAAGCATCCTGGGTATTTTCAACTTGACAAGATGGTGCCAGGACTCACACAGAGATGGAATAGCTGTGATGTTTCTGGGGAAGAGAACTGATGAAGGGATGGCTCTGCCCAGTGCTGAGGACCAGGCCACAGCCTTCGATGGGCCACAGCCTTGAACCGGGGAAGACCAGCCCCGTGGGCGGGGGCCCCTCAGGCTCACCGGGGCTGGAGGCGGGCAGGGGATCCCCAGGCGCAGCTCCACGGCTCTGCCCGTCTACGTTCGAAGAGACCGAGGCCTGTGGTCTCGTGGCTGCAGGGCAGCAGGAATGGCCCCAGCCCCCAGCTCCACACAGAACGTGGGGTGACGCTTCTGACAGGCGAGAGGCAGCAGCGTCACGAGCCAGGGGCGATGCTGACGCCACCAGCCGTCTAGGAAAAAATGAAGGTAGCTTGTCCCTGCCAGCAGACAGCAAAACGGCATAGTGATAAGGCCACCATTTATAAAAAGCAATACTGGGACGCGTGTTTGAGCAGCCAGACGTCCTTGGGCTTCAGACAGAGGCGCCCTTTGGCCTCCCTGGTTTAGACTGAACCAGGGTCGGAGATGGGGCTGAGAGCTGGGAGTAAGGAGCAAAGCCTGCAGCACCTGGGGCCCTCCAGACTGCAGATTGGCAGACGACTACCGCCAGCGGTGGCGGGTGCCCATTTTTGGTGTTAAACACTCCAAATCTATGAGAAAAGCACTCAAGAGTAGGCAAAAAAAGAAAGAAAAAGAAAGAAAGAAACCCTAGAAACACAGTCACAAAAGGGCCTCAAAGACTGAAAAGATTCCTCACTCCTTCCATCCTCTAAGCCAGGGCCAGTCAACTGCGGCCTAGTGATCTGGCCCTCAGCCTGTTATTGTCAGTAAAGCTTTATTAGGACACAACCACACCCACTGGCATGTGCCTTATCTCTGGCTGCTCTCACGCTGACAGGCAGAGTTGAGATGTTTTCGGAGAGACCACGTGGCTATGAACCTGAAATCCTTTCCACCTGGCCCTCAATGGGACCGCTGACAGCCCCTACTCTCAGAAGTCAAATGGAAAGACGCACGGTGGGCCACCGTGGACGTGGACGTAGCCCATCTGTGCTGGGGGCGCAGAGGGGGAAGGTCTGCTAGCGGCCGGCCCTTCCCCTTCTGGGGAATGTCAAGGGCTGCAGGCCGTCCCTCTCCCACGACCCTGGACTCCTGCTCCTGGCACTGGGTCCCTGGAGGACAAACGAGCATCTCCACAGAGTCCTGCTCGAGCAAGTTAATCACAGCCTCCTCACGGTGGTGAGAGATCCTAAACAGACCGCATAGCGGGCATTCGCAGGATGCTTGCCTCTGATCGTGAGCGTTAGGGACAGTAGGCAGCTTGCAGTGACCCCGGAAAACGTCCAGAATACACGGTGACTTGGGGCTGGGCAGGGCACAGCGTGAGCCCAGCCTGGGTGGGCATGTACGCGCGTAAAATACCACCTCACGGAAGACACATCAAAACACTACCGCCGTCGTCTCTGGGGGGTGGACATAAAGTTGCAGTTTTTAAAGAGGCTTTACCAGAATTTTCTGGCAGGAGCGGTGTTTGCTGCTGTGACTGGGAAGAGTAGACGTTAACACGGAGAGACCCCTGTGGCCTCACCTCTGCGTGGCGTCATCTCCGTCCTTCCCAAACTGTGGCCACAGCAGGTCGCTGTGCAGAGCAGAGCCTGGCCACCTTGTCCAGGAAGGACAGGTGACCCCACGCTGGGCCATGGGGACCCAGGATCCCAGCTTCAACCCAGCTGGGCTGAGTGGCTGAGCAGCGGTGACCTGTCCCCTCTGCCTGCCCAGCAGTGGCTGGCATCTGCTCAGTGCGTGCCCTGGGGCCACCTGGGGCTTTGTGGGGGCCTCAGACCCCCAGCACTTCCTGGGCTCACGCCCCCCCGACTGTCACCCTCCTTCCCACACGCCCTGGCACCTCCTCTCTCCCCGCCATGGGCCTCACTGGGGCCCTACCCCAGGGCGTCCTGGCCCAGGGTCTGCTGGGGGACGGACCTCCCTCCCCACAAGGAGGCTGACGCCCTCCCTCCCAAGCCGACCACCCCGAGCTGGGCAGGGGGTGGTGGACGCAGCCGCAGCGGCCGGGAGGGCGGCAGGGCCTGCGAGCCTGGGGCCGGCCGGCCGTGACCGCGGGGGAGTCTGGGCTCTCACGGAGGCGCCGGCTCCCTGTCACTGAATGGAGTAAATGGGACAATTAGGGGGCAGTTTTTAAATTGCCGCTTTAGCCCGCTTGGAAGTCTGCTAATTATTCTCTGGGGGAAAGAAATGCAGGTTCATTATTATAATGAGCTTTGGGCAAAATATTTCATCGGGTCTGACAGGCTGCAGCAACTCCTCAGCAAAGTGCTCCGTGGTCGCTGAGGGGGCTTCTGCCCCCCCAACCCAGAGCTAATTGCCCTTCCAGTCCCTGGGCCCTGGTTGTGCTGTTTTAATTCGCTTATGAAAAGGCCTGCTTTGATGTCAGGGAACAGATAAGGACCGCGGGCCGCGAGCTGACGGCCGAGCGGGTCTGCGGCCTCCGGGCCCCCGGCCAAGGCACTGCCATGAGCAAACTGCACAAACAGTCCTGCCTGAAAAAATATGCTTTTGTTTCACTAATAAACCTCTCCATGGAAGGCTCCCGCCGGCTCTGGCCGGTCCTCGGCCGTGCTGCCTTGGGCCTTCCTGCTGGGCACGGTGCAGCCACTCCGGATGGGGACGTGGCCGGGCGGGCGCCAGGGCGCGGGGACTCGGGGCCTCTCCCCGCCCCTCCCCCACCGCCCTTCCGCCTCCCCCTCCTCCCTCCACTCCCCTCCAGAGCGCCTCCCTCACTTCCTGCACACTGTCCTCCAGGCCTCTCCCTCTGCCCCTTTCCCTCCTGCGAACTCAGTCCTGGGGGGGCGCTCGGCCTTGGGGGGGGAGGGGAGGCCAGCATGGCAGGCTTGTCTGTACCACCCCTGCAGTTCCCAAGCCTGGGGGCCCAAGGGTGCCCTTCAGTCTGGAGCCTGGAAGGCAAGGCAGCCTGGTCTGTGTGGTCAGCGGGGTCCTGCTTTGTGGAGAAGAGGCCAGCACAACCCCTCAGCCATCCCGAGACTGCGGGGAGCCTGAGACAGGCCCCCTGCCCACCCTAGGCAACTCCAGAGCCAGCAGCCAGGGGATGTGCGGGGTGCCTTCAGGGGTCCCCAGAAAGTGGCAGGTAGCAGCTGTAGCCCCTCTGGGCCCGGGCCCTCCCCCACCCTCTTGTCACCGCCTCTGGGCCCCTTGCCCCAATCTCACGGGCCTTCCTCAGCCCCGACTCTGCCTGGCCGCTGCCCACTCATCTCCCCTGCTCCATCTCTCCTCCTCTATGCTCACCTCTGCCCTAGGCCCAAGTGGCCACTTGCACCTCCTCCCTTCACCTGTCCCTCCAGGCCCTGCTGCAGCCCCGGGACCTCTCCTAGCAGTGGCTGAGTGGGGTTAGAGCAGAGGAAGCCTTCAGACTCGGCCCTCCCCACTGTGTGCCCCAGGTACCCCACGGGGCCTTGGATTCGGCATCCTTAAGGAGGAGACAGGGATGCCAGCTCCGGGACCTTGGCCAGGATTACCTGGAGCCCTGTCTGCTGAGCACCTGGCCTGGCGCCCGGCACGTGGCGAGGTGGAAGCTCTCGCTTCCCGCCCCCTCTTGTGGGCACTGCTGTGGGTTCATCTTCCCCGCCTGCTGCCAAGTGCCAGACCAAGATTTAGTGCCATCTACTCAGGCCATCAGGAGTCTGATGGGTGCAGTTCAGAGGGAAGGTGTCCAGGCTGACCCAGTACAATCCCCCCACAGCACCCACCCCAGGCCCTACCATGTCCCAGACAGCGGACGGTGTTGGAGGCACTGCAAGGACAAGATGGCACTCCTGGCATCACGGAGCTGCCCCCGGTCAAAAATACACCACGTAATTACAGACCTGGATAATTACTGGGCAGGGACAGAGCAGGGCACTGTGACGGAAGGGAGCCAGGGTGGTCAGGGAAGACCTCCGTGGGAGGGGCATCCGAAAATAGCACTCAGAGTTGCTATTAATAGGCTTCGGGGCCGAGCTGTCCAGAGGAGAAAACCAAAAAAGGACCCTAGTATCTCCATAGAGGACTATCGTCAATTTTTTTCAATGAAAGTGTTCAGACAGATTGATAGCTATTTTAGTTCTGTTTGAATTTCTAGAAAATTAGAATAGAACAGAAAGGTTGGAAAAGTCAAGACCTCCAGGACCTCCCTCCTTCCTCCTAAGGGTATCTCTTGTTATTCCAGAAATACCGATCATTAGTGTAAGGGGAGCAGCTTCCAAACGTTGCTCTTCGTGTTGTGTAGGGAAAAGGGTGGGTAGCTAAATGGATGGATGGATGGTCACTGGGGGTGAGGAGGGCATGGAGGGATGATGGGTGGATGGATGATGGATGGATGGATGATGGGCAATGGGTGGATGGATGGAGGGATGGACAGAAGACTGGATAGATGATGAATGAAGGGGTGGGTGGACGGATGGAAGGATGGGTGGATAGATGAGGCAGGCAGGTGGATAAATAGACAGGTGGATGGGTGGATGTGTGGTTGGGAGACTGATGGGTGGATGAATAGACAGACACACTATCAGAAACTGTTATGAATGTGGTAATGCTCCTTGTGATGTATTCATTTTTCTCAACGCATAAAAGAGGGGAAGAAACTAAAATGGAAAAAAATCACTGAATTAGATAAACATCTCTTCCCCAAAGGAGAAGTTCATTTCTAAATGTCACTTTCATGTCAAAGGATAGCATATTATACAGTGTGGGAAGTTGGGAGCCGCTGTGGGGCTCTGCGGTCCTCTTTCAGCTTCATGCAGTGTTGAGCGAGTCCGCGATCCTGCCCACCCTGCTTCCTGCCTCCTGCTGTCATCATGACGTCTGTCCCGGGATCTAACCTTTGTGTGCCATTCATTCTGCCAGGGTATCTTGGTTCTGTATTAAGGTGGAGCTGGGCTTCACCCTGATCTTTCCAGTCAGTGCCCGTTCCTCAGTTCTTTGTTCTGATTTCAGTCTCCTGACTGGTTGGATTTCGTTCTTAAGTTACTGATTCAAGAAGATCCCATAGCCCTTTCCTGCTGTACAGCCGCCCTCTTCCCTTGCACCATCAGTCTTCAGTACCTCCTCCAACTGGCACCCCATCTCTCAGCCTCCCCCCACCCCATGTCCTGGTCACGTTCCCCCTGGAATCTCCCCACCCACCCTTGCTCCAGCCTGGATTTTTTTTTCCCCCAAGGTCACCTGCCTAACTTCCTTTTGGAACTTACCTGTATGACTATCCTGGGCTGGATTTACTGCTCCCTGGATCTCGTTAATTCTTTGTTGTTTACGTCTTCAGTTTCTTGGGAAAATCTTCAGGGCCTTCCTAATGAGAAGTGTGTGGAAGGTAAGCATTCTGGGTCCTCACACACACGAAAACATTTTCATTCAAGCATTATGCCCTGTGGATAGTTTAACTGGGTATAGAATTTCCAGTTTTCCTTCAGAAAGTCATTTTCCTTCAGAATTTTGAAGACCTTGTCCTTTGCTGTTCGAACATTCAGATTTGCTCTTAGGAAGTTCATGCCTGCCTTTGTAAGTGGTCTTCTCTCTCTCTTTTTTTTTTTTTTCTAGAAGTTTTCAGTTTCTACACTCTAGCCTCAGGGTCTAAGTTCCAGGCAAGTTTCCTTTGTGGTTGATCTTGACCACTGATGGTGCTGGGTACATGATGAGCCCTTTGGAGACTGGAGTCTTTGAGCTGCAGAAAGTTTTCTTTATTGTTTCTGATCATTTCCTTCGCACTATTATCTCTGTGCCTCACTGTATCATGTCCTGTTTGCAACTCCAAGGACTGCAGCACACCAGGCTTCTCTCTCCTCTACCATCTCCTGGTGCTTGCTCAAACTCATGTCCATTGAGTCAGTGATGCTATCTAAACAGCTCATCCTCTACCACCCCCTTCTCCTTTGCCTTCCATCTTTCCCAGTATCAAAGTCTTTTTCAATAAGTTGGCTCTTCACACCAGATAGCCAAAGAGCTTCAGCTTCAGAATCAGTCCTCCCCATGAATATTCAGGTTTGACTTCCTCTAGGATTGATTAGTTTGATCTCCTTGCAATCCAAGGGACTCTCAGGAGTCTTGTCCAGAACCACAATTTGAAAGCATCAGTTCTTTGGCACTCAGCCTTCTTCATGGTCCAGCTCTCACATCCTTGGACTACTGGAAAAGCCATAGCTTTGACTATATGGACCTTTGTCAGAAAAGTGGTGTCTCTGCTTTTCAATACACTGTCTGGGTTTGTCACAGTTTTCCTTCCAAAGGGCAAGTGTCTATTAATTTCATGGCTGCAGTCACTGTCCACAGAGATTTTGGAGCCCAAGAAAAATAAAGTCTGTCACTGCTTCCACTATGTCTCTAGAATTTTGTTTAATCAGATTGAAGACACTTTTTAAGAAACTGTAGGCTCTCGTTTCTCTCTTTTCTCTTTATAGGATTGTGTCCTAAACTTTACCTCTTCCAAGTTCCACGACATCTTGTTTTACTGACCCACTTTTGCGCATCCTCTGGCAACTTCCTTGATGGGTATAACTGCTCCTAGAATCTGTCTGGAAATTCCAGATACATCCTTGTATCTTAAGACTTGCTTTGTTCCTTATCTGCAGAATGGGGATAGGCTGGTTCAGAATCTCTGCCTGACAGGTCAGCACGGGAAGGGCCTAGCAGGTGAACACACAGCTGTCAGGGTTGAGGGCTGCTGCTAGGGGCTCAAACAGCCCTGAAAGCCCTCACTGCTCAGCACCCAGTAGAGACTCAAGCCGTGTGCCCGGCAAACCAGCTCCAGGGCCTCTTCCTCAGCAGCACGTGCCCACCTCATGCTCCTTCCCACCTTTGTATTGCCTTTCCTGTCCCTGTAAGTCATCCTCTCCTTGGGAAGCCCTCTCAGGCAGCCGTGCCCCCGTAACCCCACCTTTGCCCAATGTACAGGGAAGCCCAGAAACCTGATCCTGGCCTCGATTTTCCATTGCAAAGAATAGAAACTCTCCTCAAACTTGCCTGCGCAAAGAAGGAAATGCATTTACTCATTAAAAAAAAAAAAAAAACTCAATGAAAAAAAAGTCCCAGTAGCAGCTTCAGGTATGGCTTGATCCAGAGGAGGATGCCGCGGTGGTGGCACTTTGAGCCTGCTTCTCTGGTCTAGCTGCTCTCCATCAGGTGGCAGGTGGGTCTCAACGGAGACTTACATCCCCAAAGCTCAGTCTCGTGCATCCTGACACTTGCTGCCAGAGTCCCACTCCGCTGCCTAACTCACATTGACCAGCGTGGGTTGTAGGCCTTTCCAGGTGGGCTATTTTCTGATCCGGCTTGTGAATAATTTTCAGGATTGGATGCAGAAGGGAATGACAGAGAGTATGAGCTGGCCCCGCCTGCAGCAACTGCCACAGCATCAGCTGCAGAGCAAGCACCCTGAGGGCTACCCCTGATGAGGAAGTCTGAAGGCTGGAGGGTTCCCACAAGCAGGCAGATGGACCTTCTATCCCAAGGACAAGGGGGGGGGGGCTCCCAAGTCTGAAAGGCCCTCCCAAGCCGTGGGGTCTCTGGAACCTGGCCAGATTTTGCAAATAAAAATGCAGGACACCTGAAACGTATGACGTTTTAGGATGACAGGCACCCCGAATATTTCTTGGTGGCTCAGATGGTAAAGTGTCTGCCTGCAATGCAGGGGACCCAGGTTCGATCCCTGGGTCAGGAAGACCCCCTGGAGAAGGGAATGGCTACCCACTCCAGTATTCTTGCCTGGAGAAGTCCATGGACAGAGGAGCCTGGGCTACAGTCCATGGACTACAGTCCATGGGGTTGCGAAGAGTATGACAAGACTGAGTGGCTAACACTTCACTTCATACCTCCAACCTTCCATGCGCCACACTTATACTATAAGAAGTCATTGCTGACGTGTAGTTCAGATTCAGCAGGGCATCCTGTAGTCCTTCCAGCAGCCTCACTCTGGAGGGTCTCAGACCCCTCTGTGCCTTGGCCCCCTGCCTCCTGGGACTAGAGCAGAGAGGACTGGACAGAGTGCTGCCAGGACCCAGCATGGGCCTAGGTGAAAGTGAGTCTGGCCTTCCCTCTCCCTCCGTCTCTCCCCCCTCCTTCCTTCCCTCCTTCTTCTCTCCCTCTGCTCTCCCCTCCTTTTCTTCCTCCCTCTTGCTGACCTGGGGCAAGGAGGAGGCTCCTCCTCCAACCACACCCTGCTTGCTGCCCGCCACCTGGGCACCATACCACCCCACACACCATGCCCTAGCTGCTGGAGTGGGCCCTGCTCACTCAGAGGATCTTGCCCATCAGAGCTGAGCCCTCATGCCCGCTCAGAGGGGTCCTGAGTCCCTGTCCACAGCAGACAGGGCACTGGGGCGGGGGTGGCTGTGTTCTGGGCCACAGTGATGGACTCGCCACTGTCTACGTCACAGGGAGCTGCCCTCGGGCGTCTAGCCTTCAGCTCGGCTCAGCAGCATAGCAAGGGCGGTGGCCTAGTGCCCCGATGCAGGGAGTTCCTTGCCCAGTGGGTGAGCTGGCCATACAGCTGAGGGACAGCGTGTGCCCTGCGTCCCAGGAGGGGGAAGCCGTGGGCACTCAGGGAGGCCTGCTGGAGAAGGTGGCTCCAAGGCCAGCAGCGGCACCAGGCCGTGCAGTGGGTGCAACCAAGGCCACTTGCAGCTGAAGGAACTGAGGGCTAGAGAGAGAGGAGCAGGGCGCCTGGGCACATAAGTCACAGAGACGGGTCTGAGTCCCGGCTGCCGTCCTCTGCAGCCTCTGTCCGGAGCAGAAGGGCATTTCCAGCAGATGGGACAGCATGTCCAAGTGCAGCCTTCCTTCCCGAAGCAGTGGACCCACACTGTCCCAAGGGGCGCCCCACGATCACTCTCCCCTCACATTCCTGTCTCCACACAGTGGCCAGAGGGATGGGTCAAACAGAAACCAGGCCCCACCCCCACCCCTACCCGAACCCCCCACAGCCTCCCTTCTCCCAGGAACATCCCTAGAGTGCCCCCACGGCCCACACCCACCTCCCGTCCAACTTCACCTTCGCGGGACCCCTTGCCCATGTGCCCCGGAGCCGGCCTGCCCCCTATCCCAGGACATGACCTGAACGTGCACTTTCCTGCCTGCATGACTTCCCCTCTCTGCCTGTGGGTCTCGGCCCCCAGCAACCTGGTCCCTCATCACCCCCCTGACCCTAAAGCTGGGCTGGGTGTCTTGGTGGCCAGACACTTGGGTGGCCCCTGCCATGGGAAGGGAAGCTCCACCAAGGCAGGGCAGGGCTGGTCTGATGCTGTCCCCTGTGTCTGGGACAGAGCCGGGCACAGAATAAGTGACCAGCAAACTCTGCAGTGAACTCGCTGCCCAAATGACTTAACCGTGAGCACAAGCCAGGCTGAGCCAGCCTCAGTCCTGGGTCACAGCAAGGGGTACTCGGGCTCGGAGGGCATTTGTCTCAGCTCCCAAAGCCATAAATGCCCTCTGATTTTCTTGTTGCTGCTGTTCCTGATGGCCCTGCCAATGCCCTGGGCCCATTTCATGGCTTTGTGGTCCCAGGAACCTGACCTCCACCCAGCCCACACCCACGTGTCCCTGTCTATTGACACTCGGGGGACCCAGGCTCCCCACACTAACAGGGGCTGTGCCCAGGTGCCACCTCCTCGTCCCCCAAACCCACCCCCCTTGGGTGTTTGCTCTCTCCCCCAATGGCGCCCATCCACAGCGTCCACCAAAACCCTCAAACAGACTCACCTCATCCCTCAAACTTGCAACTGGTCACCCAGTCCTGACAGCACCCCCCATGCCCGCCCCCCATATCCCCTTTGATCTGGGACCTTTCAGCCACATGGATTGTGTCCCCTGTCGAGAGAGGCAGGGACCCAAGAGATGAGAGAGGGGACACAGAGCGGCCGGCATCTCGATCCCAGGGTATTTTTAGCTGGTGGCAGGCTGTCACTCCAAAGGCCAGTGGCTGCGTCATGAATGCCTTTTGATCTTCTTCTTGTTGCTGTTGCTGCAAGATACCCAGGAGGCAGCTGCTAACTGCTTGTGGAAAGAATGAAGGCAGACACACAGGGACGGAGTGGGGCGGGGGGTGGGAATGAAGTACGTAAGTGGAGGGTAAATGGACAGATGGTTGGGGAGATAGGGGAGAGAGGGAGAGCTAGATGGGTTGGATGAGTGGGCGGAAGAAGGGAGGTCGAATGGTGGGTGGTGGATGCTGGAATGGTGGCTGGCTGGCTGGCTGGGTGAATGGATGGGTGGGTGGATGGATGGGTGGACGGATGGATGGACGGATGGATGGATAGATGACTGTTTGGATGGATGGATGATGGGCAGATGGATGGACGAGCGACAGGTAGTTGGATGGATGGGAGGGTAGAAGACAGATGGCTGGCTGGCTGGCTGGATAACAGGTAGATGGATGGATGGCTGTTTGGATGGATGGAAGGGGCAGGAAACAAGCAGACTCAGATGAGTAGATGCAGGACCTCGAGCGAGGGCTCATCAGTCAGGAGCCTGTGGGCCCTGAGCCTCCGAGACTGGGAGCCCTTCCTGTGTCTCATCTTCCTCTGGGTGCTGAGTGGATGCCTCAGCCGTCCTGCTAAGGCTTAGGTCTCCAGCTGCTCCCCTCTGGGACTCTCTGTTTCTGCTTCCTGGACCCAATGCCTCTGGGGCTGGCCTGAAGCTGGTGAGACCCATACATACCCACATGGGCCTTGTGGACACCCAGGCAGGGGCTCGCTGCACTCGGCTCAGGGAGGGGGCTCTGTGGGCTCTCGGGCTTCTGGAGAGACACACAAGTCTCTTGGGTGGTGCTGGGTCCAGGGCTGGGAGCCCCTCCGCTCTCTGTGGATCCAAACACCTGGTACCAGCTCAGGGTCCCCAGGCAGGGCCCCAGCCAGAGCCTTTGGGACTGGGGGCGAGAACCCTAAGAATATGCACTCCAGACACCCTGAAAGTAGAGTCACAGCCCCCGCGCCCCCAGTCTCAGGCTGGCACCAGCAAGTCGGAGGAGACCCTCCTGGAGGGCGCCCTGTCCTCACACTAGCAGAGGAGGAGCTGGGAGGTGCTGGAGCCCTTCCCCAGGCAAGAGTGGGGAAGAGGAGGCCCAGAGGCACTGGGCTGAGCTGCCCCCTTTCCTGCCAGAACTCCTGGCTCTGAATCCCCACCCTCAGCCTGGGGCGGGCTCAGGGGTCTCAGCCATCTCCAACAGCTGCCTGTGCCGAAAAATTAACCGCCGCTGAGTCACCGCACACCTGTCGGAGCAGGAGGGTGGGGAGGGGTGCAGGGGGCCGGACCAGCTGGACACGCCCGGGGAGAGGGGCCGTGTGTGCCTGCCTGAGATGAACGGGGACAGCTGGCAGCCTGGGCCTGGGAAGCAGAAGGCGCCTGCAGGGGCAGGCCTTCAGCCCGTCTGCTCTCAGCACGCCCCCCATTCCTGCCTCTGTGAACAGGCTGAAGGCCCCGTCCTGGGGAAAGTGGCCATCTTCCGTGTGGCAGTGGAAGGGTTAGCAGCCCTGGGCCCAGCAAGCACCGGCTCCCAGCGATGAAGCCCCACGACTGAGAGCAGTCGGGAGACTAGGACTTGGGCAGAGGGAGGCAGGCCGTGCAGATGAAACAGGAGAGTAACACTCAGTGCCGGTGACGCGGTGCGGGAAGCAGATGGGGGCAGCGCGGAGTTGGGCTTCCAGTCATCTGGGGAGACTTCCACAGCCTCCAGTGGAGAGGGCAGGCCCTCAGCGTGAGATGACACTACCTTCAGCCACTCTTGTCCTCTGGGGACTCTACGGGGGAGCACTGGGTGCTGGGCTGGGCCTCCTGGCTATGCGGTGCAGTGGTTCCTGTAGCCGTGGAAAGCTGAGCCCACTGCCCTGCTGTCGTGGAGGGGGTGGGCTGCCTCCCACCCTGGTGGGGTCCCTGGCACGTGCTTCCCCGTGTACCCTGCCCCTCAGCTTTATTTCTGTGTTCGTCGTATCTCTATACAACTCCAAGATTCCAGCTGGGCACTAGTGGGGTCTGCTTCACAGGTGCCCCCAGCCCCGATCACAGCGCAGCCCATTAAGGGTGCCCCAAAAGAATGAGCACGTGTCTGTGAGCCACAGCCCCACCCCCTGCAACAGGCTGCCCCTCGGCCTAAAGGTCCCCTCCCGACACCTTGATGCCCCCAGCCTCTGAGGACATCCAGGCCCAAGGCTGCCGGAGCCCAGCAGCACCCTTGACGCCCCAGGCCTGCCCCCGCGGGCTGTACCCTGGGCCGTGCTCCCTGCCGTGNGCAACAGGCTGCCCCTCGGCCTAAAGGTCCCCTCCCGACACCTTGATGCCCCCAGCCTCTGAGGACATCCAGGCCCAAGGCTGCCGGAGCCCAGCAGCACCCTTGACGCCCCAGGCCTGCCCCCGCGGGCTGTACCCTGGGCCGTGCTCCCTGCCGTGGCCGAGGCTGTGGCTGGAGGCTAAGCCGGCTACGTGCACGCTGCCTTCCAAGGGTTAACAGACAGCCTCCTCGCCCGCACCAGCGCGTTTGCATTTCACATGAAAATGTTTTTGCTGCAGGCCCGAGGCCAGCATTTTTGTGGTCGCAGTCAGATGTTTTTAACTACATTGGACAGAACCCACGACGGCTCTTTCCGAGGCTTCAGCCAGTTTCTGAGCGCTCCCTCGAACCCCTGTCGTCCAGGAGTGAGGGCAGTACTGGAGCCCCCAGCCCCAGCTTGGTGCAGACATCCACAGCCCCCGGGTGGAGCTGCCCCACGAGGCAGCCGGCCCAGCAGACAGGGCCGGCAGAGGCCACTTAGCCCTGAGTCGAGCCTGGTCGCCCCACTCCCCGGCCACCGCCCTGTGGAAGGACAGTCTCCCAGTTCCAGGTCCCCCTGCCTTCAGAAGGCTCGCTCAGCCGGGGGTCCCTAGCCAGGAGGGCTGGGAGGGTGGGTACGGTCAAGGCCCCGCAGAGCCTGGGGGCAGGGGGCAGGTGAAGCAGACTGACCAGCCCGTCCTTCTCCCCAGGGGCGAAGGCGGGACGTGGGACTTATGGCGACTTTAATCAGTCTTTAGAGTGCTGCTCAGAATTCCAGCCATGGGTCCTGGGTCCAGAGCCAGAGACATTTCAGAGAGCTCCACAGACCCTCCCTCCCCGCTCGGCACCCCTCCCCAGGCTTTGTGCGGGACTGTGCCCATTTGCATTTTAAAGGCCCTGAGAAGGCCTCCAAGTCAAAGAACCTAATTTTGTTTAACCCAGCAGTTCCCAAACTACTGTCCACAAAACCGTTTTTCTTTTCTTCTGGCAGAATATGTATTAAAACTAAACCCACTCTCTTGGCAGAGAAGCCACAGGACCATCTAAAGAAACACAGTCGCCCCCCCCCCACCCTGGGTCCCACGCTGTGG
>SJYA01003186.1:0-34623 GCA_006410615.1 Neotragus moschatus | reverse complement strand
CCCCCAGCAGGAAAAGCTCGTCCTCCGACATCCACACTCTGCACCCCCCCAGTGTGCGCATCCCAGGGCTGCCGGAGTCCTCAGAAAAGGAAAAAGAGGCCTTTCTCAGGCAGAAAAGCCCGCGGCACATTGGAGCCAAGTGCCGGGGGCTGTCAGAACATCGCCGCTCTGGGCGAGGGGCCCAGAAAATGCCCGCATTGTCCCCTGTCCTACGCCAGACCCCCTGTACCCACCCCCCCACACACACACTCAGGCACACACGGGCCGGGGGCCGGATCTGCCCCCGGGATGCCCCCACCCTGCCTCCAGTTGTTGCCAGCCCAGCTGCTGAGCCCCCCGGCCCACCTGTCGGGCCCACAGGTCCCGGGCACCAGCTGCCCGGAGCCCCCAGCCCCAGTCTGATGACCCAGGCCCTCCCCCGGCCCCGGGTGGGCCCGTTCTCAGCTGCCAGCGAGGGGCCCCCATGACACCCTCCCCAACAGGTGCTCCCACAACTGCCGGGGAGACAGCCCAGCCTGGCCGCTCGTCCACCCGCCCCACAGAATGCGGGGGTGGGGGGTGGCAAACCATGTGGGAAGGCAGGTGGCCCGAGAGGGCTGGCCCAGTGTCCAGCAGAGTGGCCAGTCCCTGCCCCAGCCCCACAGGGCTCCCACCCCACATGCTCCCCGTTCCAGCCTGGAAGGGGCCGGGGCAGTCCCACCCCTCTGAAGAGTCCACCCAGCGTCTCCCCAGGGAGAGTGCCCCGGCGGTGTCCCCGTCCAGCCCTCACTGGCTCATTCGTTCGTTCAGCAAGCTCTCCCTGTGCGCTGCGTGTGTCCGGGTGGGCTCGATGGCAGAGGCCCCGGTTCCCTAGGGGTGTCGTCTGTTGGGGAGGACAGATTGTAGTCAAGCAAGCAACCAAACAGCAGCAACAACAAAGATGACTTTGTGGCATGAAGTTTCATGAAAGGAAGAGCACAGGGGCCATGATGAGGCCTCTAAAAGGGGCCGGGAGGGTGTCTCTGTGGAGCTGAGACCAGCGACGAGAAGGAGCCAGCCTTGCAAAGAGCAGGCAGAGTGCAGGGCAGGTGCAAAGCCGGGGGTGGGAATGAGGCTTTCCCGGAGAGGCCACAGAGCCTGACCTCAGGGCTCCAGCCTGACTCTGCCGTCTTTCCTGAGAGCTGGCCAGATGGCCCCACGGGGCTGCTGCTGTGGAGGGTGGGGTGCTCGGGGGAGCCGGGGCACAGTGTGGGTCCTGCTGGGCCGGCACAGGTTCGGGACACAGTGCGTAGTGAAGGCACTGGGCCGGGCTCCCAGTGACACATTCCGGCCTTCTCTTGCCTGAACCCCGGGTCTCTGTCCCCTGAAAGGCCCATGGGCCCATGCAAATGCCAGTTCTGCTAGGTGGTTCAGCTAGGGAACGCCCGCACCCTGTGCCTCCTGCTCCTGGGGCTGCCCAGCGCCTGTCAGCCTGAGCGCTCCGGAGGCCCCACCCCCTTCCACCCACACTCGGTGCGCTGGTCTGTCCGTCCCTTGCCCACCCTTCCGTCCCAAGGCCACTTCCCATTGGTGGAAGAAGCACGGAGGCTTTTTCGTGACACTGATTCACTTATCTGGCTGTGCTCAGGACCTTCAATCTTTGTTGTGGCACGTGGGATCTAGTTCCCTGGCAAGGGATCGAACCTGGGCCCCCTGCATTGGGAGCACAGAATCTTAGTGCCTAGAGCCCCAGGGAAGACCTCTGGCCTAGAATTTTCTTGTATTTCCTTACCCAGTTTTGGTGCCTGGTTTTATTTTGTAAGTTGGGCAGTGTTCCATCTTTGCCTATGACTGGAACCCTTCGTGTGGGATGGATGTTATCCACTTCTTGAAAACACTGTAAAAACAGGGCAAAACACTGGGCTTAGAACCTTTAGGAGAAGAGGCGACTATTGTTTCAATTTCCCCAATGGGTTTCTGTGTACTGGGATTTTCTATTTCATAAGCCACTTGGTCTTGTTATACTGTTCATGGGGTTCTCATGGCAAGAATGCTGCCATTTCTTCCCCTAGTGGCCCATGTCTTCTCAGAACTCTCCACCATTACCAGTCCGTCCTTGATGGCCCTCACGGCACAGCTCATAGCTTCACTGAGATATACAAGCCCTTTAAAAACAAGGCTGTATCCATGAAGGAAAGCTATGACAAACCTAGACAGCGTACTAAGCAAAGGCATCACTTTCCCAACAAAGGTCCATATAGTCAAAGCTATGGTTTTTCCAGTTATCACGTACAGATATGAGAGTTGGACCATAAAAGGCTGAGCACCAAAGAACTGATGCTTTCAAACTGTGGTGTTGGAGAAGACTTGAGAGTCACTTGTACTGCAAGGAAATGATACCAGTCTAGCCTGAATATTCATTGGAAGGACTGATGTTGAAGCTGAAGCTCCGATACTTTGGCCACCTGATGCAAAGAGCTGACTCNGCACCAAAGAACTGATGCTTTCAAACTGTGGTGTTGGAGAAGACTTGAGAGTCACTTGTACTGCAAGGAAATGATACCAGTCTAGCCTGAATATTCATTGGAAGGACTGATGTTGAAGCTGAAGCTCCGATACTTTGGCCACCTGATGCAAAGAGCTGACTCTTTGGAAAAGACCCTGATGCTGGGGAAGGTTGGAGGCAAAAGGAGAAGAGGATGATAGAGGGTGAGATGGTTGGAGGGCATCACCAACTCAACGGACATGAATGTGAGCAAACTCCAGGAGACAGAGAAGGACAGGGAAGTCTGGCGTGCTGCCGTCCATGGGGTTGCAGAGTCAGACACAACTTAGCGACTGAACGACAGCAAAGACACTTTGGATAATTTTCTTCTTCAAAATTATTCGTCGTGTTGAGTTTGTGGTTTTAGGGGCAGAAAATAATGTGCCATCGTAACTTGAGTACCCGGCTCACTGTCTGCGTGTGGCTGTTACTCCCTTTCATTCCTGAGGCTTCGGCACTTTTCTTGCTCAAAGTTTATCTGCCTAGTGACTCTTCAAAACACCAGTAGTTGGTTTTATTGATCAATTTTATTTTTTTATTTTCAAAACAAGTTTGTTAATATCCTCCCTTATCTCTTCTTATCCTTCCCTGGTATTTATTTTGACGTTCTTTTTCTAGCCTCTCGACTTGAAAGCTTAGCCCATTCATTTTCAAAGTTCCTGATTTTTAAAAACTGCTGTAAATACTCCTGGATATCCTTTTGGCAGCACCCCACATGTTTTGTTACGTTATACCTTCACTGCGAATCTCTTCTAAATGAATTTAACTTCCATTTTATTTTAATTTCTCTTTGACCAAAGAATTACTTAGATACATATTTTTTAACTTCCGGATGTATCATTTTTGTTGTCCTCTTTTGGTTACTAATTTCCAACTTTATGTTAAGGTATAGACTTTTTCAGCCTTACTGACCTTTCCTTTCGGGCCCAGTAAGGTCATTTTTGTGAGCTTCCCCTGAGTGTGTAGAGGCAGCATGGCCCTTCTGCTAGCTCAGTCGGCCACTTCCCCTTCATCCTCACTTCGTCTGTCCACTTTTCCTGCTGTGATCCGCCAGCTTCCAGCAGAAGGATGCGTAATTGCCGACGGCATCGTGGATTTCTTTGTTTCTCGGTCTTGCTTGATTTTTTTCCTGTCTGCGCTCTGGGCCCTTTGAGTTGGACACGTCTCCTTCCCTGGGGTGGGCAGTGGCCTCTGCCCACCCCACTCCCCTTCCTCTCTGCTGGGGCTTGCCTCTCCATCAGTCCTGAGGTCTCCCGGCTCCGGGTCCCCTGGCCTTCCCCACGTCCCTCACTTCTCTCTTTCTGATGGCACTGAGCCACGAGGGCACCCCTGGCCCAGCTTGCACACCCTGCTCACCGCCGCTGGCCCATCCTGGCCATCGTCCCATCCCCGGAGGCTTCTTCTTGCCGTGACAGCAGTCGAATCTGAGGCCCATTTCTCCCCAGATGTCACTTTGCATTTCTCCAAGGACCGCGCGTCTGTGCGGAGCCCCCAGGGCTGCCTCCTCGGCTCTGAGCTCACCTGCGTTGAGGCTCTGGGCCCCGCAGGGCTGGGATCAGACCCTGCGAGCATCTGATGACCCTTGTCTCGGGGGTGAGGCCCTGAAGGTCGGCAGAGCTTTGGAGCTTGGGCCTCCTCTACCTCCCAGCTGTGTGGTACCAGGGGCAGAGGGCATGGCACAGGCAGGGCAGCAGTGTGGTGCATGAGGACAGAAAGTGGACCAAGGGCCTGGCCAGGTGAAGCAAGGGGGCCTGGGTGAGGACCCCGCCCCATGGGTCTTCAAGCCAGCCCGGGGGCGGCTCTGGCCAGGTTTCAGGCAAGGCTGCTGTGTGATGTGAGTCGTGGCTCTGTGGGAGCCAGGAACCTGGGGGCTGGTAGGGTGGGTTCAGGTGGGACGGGCATGCACCAGGCCTGAGCTGGAGCAGAGGAGGGCAGGGGATGCCAAAGAGGAGTGCCTGGGAAAAGCCCATCCAGCCCCGGGCACCACAGTGTCCTCCGCCCTTGTGGAGGTTCTAGAATTCTCGTGGCAGCTCCTGGAACTTTGACGGGGTCCTGGTGTGGCCCCCTTGAAGTTCCTGGGGCTGCTCAGAGGCTCCACCCACTCGATCTCCTTCGTATCTTTGCCAGGGTCACCTTCCCCTTACCTGCCTAGTCCTTGAAGTGTCTGTCCCTTTAAGCCCTCCGCCCCGGGAGACCAGTCGTCCACCTCTGAAACAGTGTCCCTGCTCAGCAAGCATATAAGCACAGTGAGGCCACGCAACAGCTCCCGAAGATGCCCCGTCCTGGTGCCCGTGCCTGTGAACCTGTGACCTCACGCAGCAAAGGGGACTTTGAAGATACAGCTAAGTGAAGGTTCTTGAGGTGGGGAATCACCCTGGATTATCCAGGTGGGCCCAATGTCATGGCAAGGGTCCTTATGCGAGGGAGAGCCGAGGCTCAGAGTCAGAGAAGGGGCCGAGACAACAGAAGCAGAGGTCAGAGAGAAAAGATGCCACGTGCTGCTTTGGAAGTAGACGCATGGGCCACGAGCCAAGGATGCAGGCACCTCTAGAAGCGGCAAAAGGCCAAGAGACATTCCCTCCTGGATCCTCCACAGAAGTGCAGGCCTCACGACACCTTGACTTTCACCCAGTAAGGCTCCTGACCTCCAGAGCCATAAGAGAGTCAAGGCATGTGCTGCTGGGCTTGTGGTAGCTTGTGAGAGTAGTGACATGGCTGATGCGAGGGCTGAGCCCTGGGATAGAGCAGAGGAAGTGACAGACCCTCGGGCAGCTTGGGCTGTAGGAGGCGGGGGCGGCGACTGACGCTGCACAGAGGAGAAGGGGCGACAGAGGAGGAGTTGGACGGGTGGCATCGCCAGCTCGGGGAACAAGAGTCTGAGCAAGCTCCGAGAACCGGTGGAGGACAGGGAAGCCTGGCGTGCTGCAGTCCATAGTGTCGCAAAGAGTCAGACCCGACTGAACGGCAACATGTCAATTCTATCTCAGTAGAACCAGGAAAACAGAAAAGATCGTGCTGACTGCTACAAGCAGAGCTAAAGACACACGGAACAGGGGTTGTGGTGCTGCCCAGGGAGTTACTGAAGTCATCTGAGGAAGCATGAGTGGAGATTAGCTCAGCTAAGCACAGGGATGGAGAGAGCCTTCCAGACAAGGAGCCACACATGCGAAGACCCCAAGGCAGCGAGGAACAGGCCTGCCGTGTGCATCTGCGAGGATGTAGAGAGCTGAGCACAGAGGCGGGGTGAGGGAGGGTGGAGAGACAGGCAGGAGCAGACCAAGGAGGGGACACTCGGGGTGAGCACAGGGGGCGTCCCGAGGACATGAGGCAGTGGGGCTCTATGAAAAACGTTGCATCTGTAAGGTCACTCTGAAATTCAAGAGGATAATGTAATCATTAAGCCAGAATAGGATCCTGTGGAACAGCAACAATTAGAACCAGAAAGAGCTCTTGAAAATGTAAAATATGCTGCTGAATTTAAAAAAAAAAAAAAAAAGCACACAGTAAAAGATTGAAGAAAATCTCCCAGAAAGTGGAATAAAGACAGAGAGATGGAAAATAGGGGGGGACAGCCAAGAAGCACGGAGACTCGGTCCAAGGAGATTCAACGTCCAACGCCTGAACATTCCAGAAAGGGAGGCGAGAGACGGCTGAGGAGAGGAGGCAGCCAAGCAAGGGGGAGCCCACGGAGAGCCTGGACTAAAAGGGTGGCCACCGTGTCCTGTCCTCCAGAATCTTCCCAGAGAAGTAACTAGGGACCTGCCCCATCCAGGGCTTCAGAACAGGTTGGTTTTCAGTAGAGAAGACTTAGAAAGAGGCCTCCAGCCTTCCAAAGGAAAGCACAGTTCTATACCCAGCCAAAGTATCTATCACGCCTGAGGAGTCCACGAAAGCATGTCTGAAAACACAGGAGTTCATGAAGTTTACTTTCCACACCTTTTCCTAGAAAGTCACGGAGAAGGTGGTCCAGCAAAGCGTGGGAGCAAATGAGGACAGAGAAAGGCAAGGGAGGCAGGGTGGGTTCGAAATCAAACCTGGTACCAAGGGCTTCTGAAACTGCCAGCAGTGACCCCAAGGAAGGTGCTGCTAGGAAACAGGGGTAGAATTATGGCCCCAAGGGGACTGAGCCCTGGGCAGAGATGGCATTGTGGACTGAGTGACGATAATGGTGAAGCAAGCCTGGGCAAGGAGAGGGAGGGGACGCGTGACCAGGGCTTTGAGAAGGCTCAACTCTCCCCCTCCAGAGAAGGAGCTATACAAGATGTCTCAAGTAGGCAGATCAGGAAACAATACGGCAACAATATTCCACGAAATAGTATGACAATGATAATGTGTGTTCCTCAAGGCTGGTAAGGGAAGCCTTAAAAGTAGCTGCCCCATGGATGGGACAGGTGTGCAAACTGATCTGAACGGTTCTTTTCCTTTTTTTAATATCCGTTTGTTTCTTTGGCCATGCAGGTCTCAGTGGTGGTACGCAGGGTCTTTGATCTTTGGAGCAGCACGTGGGGTCTTCAGTTACAGCTCGTGAGCTCTTAGCTACAGCATACGGGATCTAGTTCCCCAGCCAGGGATCACACCTCGGTGTCCTGCATAAAGTGCGCAGGGTCTTAGCCACTGGACCACCGCTTCAAGGGAAGTCCTTGAACGGTTCATTTTCATTATAAGCTATACAGTTGGATGGTTGGATGGCATCACTGACTCAGTGGACAGGAGTTTGAGCAGGCTCTGGGAGTTGGTGAGGGACAGGGAGGCCTGGCGTGCTGCAGCCCATGGGGTCCCAAAGAGTCGGACATAATGAGCGAATGAACTGAACTGAACTGAAGCTATACGGCCAGTGCATCATTTGGGTTACACTCACACTACCCACCCAGCGAGTCTCACACATGCGCGCACACTCGTGATAAGCACTTCTCACAAGAGGACACGTGAGATGATGGTGGGGTAGTCAGAGGAGACGGGGAGAGCGGTGAGAGGCCATGGCCGGAGCCCGGGCAGAGGCGGGGGAGAGAGCCACCGGGTGGAAAGAAAGACGCGGCAGGGGGTGTGCCGGGGATTAAGTCCTCAGGCTCAGGGACAGGTTGGATATGGGGGCAGGAGTGGGGTGTCCTCAGAGAAGATCCCCCCAGCTCAGGTTTGCCGTCACAGTGGTGAGGGGCTCAGCAAGGTGGTTCCCAGCAGGGAGCATGGCACAGGCGGAGGTGCCGTGTGTCTGAGACAACCATGGAGGGGGACTTGCTTGTGGTTGGGGTGTGAGGCTCGGAGGAGGTATTGGCGAGGCTGAGAGAGCTGCTGGGAGGTGGCATCTGAAGGGTGAGGTCACCCCGAAGAGAGTTCCCGCAGAGGAACCCTGGGGCGTCCCAGAAGCTGCGCCGTGGTGACTGCAGGGAAGACGGGAACCCAGCCTGGGACGTCCCCCTGGGTGGGGCCACGCAGGGCCATGGAGCTCCTCACCCGGCCTGAGTCCATGCTGTTGCTGTGTCCCCTCTGAGCCCACCAGGCCCTGTGCTGACCTGATCGGGCATCCGGATCCCGCCGCCTGGGTCACCAGGCCCCCATGCTGGAGTGCAGTAGGTGCCCCATAAATCCTGGTGGCCTGGGAGGAGGAGGAGGGGGCCATTCGGGGCAGGGGCGGCTGGGTGTTGGTTGATAGAAGCTGGCTCTACCCAGAGAGGGGCCTGGCCGGAGCACTGCCCACCGACTCTGCCGTCCACACGTCAGTCCACGCACAGGGATGCTGCAGGAGGAGTGGCATGCTTGACCTAAGCCTGGGGCCTGAAGCCGAGCTTAGACCCGCAGGGGGACAGCCATGTGCCCAGAGACGGTCACAGAGCAAGTGGAACCCGGAGAGGGCCAGGGGTGCCGCTTCCCAAGCCGGGGCTGAGGCCGGGCGGGCGGGAGCGGGAGAGCGGGCTGGCTGGGCGTCGACGCCCTGCAGGGAGCACACCCAGGCCGACAGGGGCGGCCCACACGCTTGGAGTCCTCCACCCGCCCCAGCTCAGCGTCCTTCCAGGGAAATGGGCGTTTCCTGCGGGAGCTTTCAGGGGCCCAGGCGGGGGAAGGGAGCAGGGCCGTCCGAGTCGTCCCCTTGCCAGCATCTCTCTGGCACCGGCTGCCAGAGGCCCCACCCCGTGTGCCCACAGTTACACCAGCGATGCTCCCTTCTTTGGGTTAGGAGTCATCTTCAACAAATATTTTCTGAATGTCTGCTATGTACTAGGCGCCGGGAACACGGGGGGGGGAAAGTATGTGGACCTGCCCTTGAGGGAGTCGTGTTCAATGGGGCCACGGACAGTAAACAGACAATTAGTTATCTACCACGGGTGGTGGGGGGGGGAGGTGTGCCCAACGCAGTTAGTCATTCGCACCTCAGTATGAATGAGCGTCTTCCCTGCCTCGCTCGGGAACAGACTGGACTGAGGAGGCTCACTCTCCGGGGCCGGGGGCACGGGTGGCAGGGAGGGGGCAGGGAGCTACTCCCCACCATCGCTTCTCTGGTTCCCCAGTCCCCAGGCTGCACCCCTGGGGCCCCCGGGAGGCCCTCCCTCACATCCACCCCCACCTGGCCTGCTCCCAGCCCCTCCAGCTTACCCCCCGCCCCAGACCCTCTCCCCGAGGCCTTGCCCTCCCCACCGTCCTGGAAACGATTTTGTTGTCTGCAGAGATCATGTGTAGCTGCCTGTGAGTTATAAGTCTCCGGAGCAAGCAGCCTGTTACCTAACCAGGCCTGGCTCATGCCAATGTCTTGAGTAATTATTGGGGGGCGGGGGGCCGTCCAGCCCGCAGCAGAGCCTCTCCAAGGGAGTGCTATTGTTTTCCATGTCAGCTGTGCCTTGGAAGGAAAGAGGGCCTGGCCTTTGAGAAATGAGACAGAGTGGTGGAGGGCAGCTTAACCCTTTGCAAACCCCCCCCCCCATGACCATGCTGCCCAGCTCCACAGGGCTGCCTGACAGAGAGCAGGCTTGTCGGGGATCAGAACCCAGGCCAGGCCCGGCAGCCGCCACTTGGCAGCGCCAATGGAAACCTCTGTGCGGTTACGCACAGACAGTCATGGAAACTCGGAGGACAGGGGCGGTGGAGGGCTCGCGCCAGGCCCGGCTCCGCGCCCTGCCCCCACGCCTGCTGCCGCCTCCCGCAGGTCTCCCCCCCACCCCCCACCACAGCTCTGCAGCTGTCGGGGAAGGGGCTCTGGGGCACGTGGGGCAGGGGGCGGGGGCTTGCCCAGCCCACCTCGCCTCCTCCTCCAGGCCCGAGGCAGAGCAGAGAGGGAACCGGGAAGTGGGGCTCCCAGAGCATCTCTGGTGTCGGGCCCCAGCCCAGCCTCCACCCAGATCTGTTGACTCAGTGACTCAAGCACTGACTGGAGGCCAGAAGTGGCCCCACGTGCTGGGGAGGCCGTGCAGACCCCTTCCTCAGGAAGCTCGGTCCAGGGAGAGGTGGACCAGAAGTCAGCAAGCCGAGGGGTGGGGCGCCAAGTCACAGGGGCAGCAGGAGCGGGGGCGGGGAGGGCGGGGGAGCGGATTGGCAGCAAGTGAGCAGTGGGGGAGCTGGGCGGGGGGAGGTCTCCAAGGAGGTGGCGTGGAAGCAGAAACCGACCAAGAGTGGGCTGTGAGCCGGAGAGACGCCCAGGAGCAGGGGAAGGGCCGCCAGACCCCACTCCTGACACCGATGCTGCTGATGCCCAGGGTCTGAGCCCCACCCCCGGGGCCTTAGGCAGTTCCTCAGTTCTGGTTTGGGCTGAGAGGGACTCACTCACTCACCCATTCACTAAGCCATTCAGCAAACCTTTACTCTGCTGCTGCAGGCTGGGGTGAGCGAGCCTGGTATACTGGGGCACAACAGCTCCCGGGCAAGCGGGACTTGGGTTAGTGGGACGAGGTGGCAGTGGAGTGCTGGTAGGGGTCAGACTGAGGCCTGGCCGCCCCCACAGGGAGTTTGCATTTATTTTCACTCAATCAGAAGCTGGAGGTGGGTTTTTAGCCCTAAGCCCAGAGGTGACGTGCTCTAATTTGCGTGTTTCTGAGCTCTGTGTGGAGTGGAGAGGTTTGAGGGTTGGGTGTGGAGAGGCAGAGAGAACAGCTAGCAAAACGATGGGCAAGAGTCACAGCAAGAGGCTTGGACCCAGCTGTTGCTTAGATGATGAAACTGGTGGCAGCCTAATCAAGAGAGAATTCTGCCACTCCTGCTTGGAAAGATTGACGGCCAAAGAAGGAGAGGGTGGCAGAGGATTAGATAGCTGGATGGCATCACCAGTTCAGTGGACGTGAACTTGGGCAAACTCTGAGAGACGGTGAGGAACAGGGAGGCCTGGCGTGCTGCAGTCCGTGGGGTCGCAAAGAGTTGGACACAACTTCGCGACTGAACAACAGCAAATCTACCGCCCACAGGGTCCCAGCTGAGCTGGAGCGTGCAGGGCTGAGGCATGCACAGCATTCAGGGGCCTTCTCTCCGTCTACCTCACTGTCTGAAGCACCTGAAAGAGTTTATTTTCAAGCTGGGATTCCTACGCACTCTAACACACAGATCTGAGACATGCATAGCCAGAAGCCTTGCCTGCCACACACCTTTTCTCAGAAAGCTATTCCAGGACATGCTCCAGCAAAAGGAAGGGAAAACCAAGATGGGAGAAACGCAGCATTCAAGAACCAGGGGCTCTAACACCCCCCCCAAAAAGAGGCCAAGGATGTTCACAGCAAGATGGGGGAAGAAAGTCTAGCATTACAACCATTTAGCAGGCCTAGAGAGTAACTAATCCTAGGGTCCTAGGAAGAAACTTCCAGAAGAAAAGAGTAAGGCTGCTAGGTTGCGGGTGTTCTCAGCAGAATGAATAGAAGCTTTACGACTTCTGACAGAGAGGTCAAGAATGAACTAGCGAGAGATGCTGAAAACTAAGCAAATCATAAAAAATGTTTTACCCGGGGGAAAACAAAAGGTTATCATCCAAGACCGCATGACTTGGCTGAAGATAGCCGTTAACATAGTGATATAAAGTTGGATGATGTTTATGTCAGAGGCAAGCAGTAAATGATTAGTTAGCCTAGAAATGCAGTATAACTGTATTGAGAGGATGGGGGAACGGCAGGGGGCAGGAGGTTAAGTGGTCACTAGATAGTGTCGGAAACTTTGGAAGCAGGGGATAGCCATGTAAGCGCGTGGTTCAGAAATACTGAGGTGAAGCCAAGAGATAGCGGAGAGGGCCGAGGGGCTGCCTGTGGGTCAGGAACTGGGGACGAAAGATGGAGGCTCGTGGGAGCTCCCTTGGGGCGAGTTTCTGCTGATGCTGCGAAAACTCCAGAATAGGGGAGAGGACGGGGGAGCAGGTGGAGCCGGTCAGAAAGTTGAATGTGTCCTCGGGTTTGGGACAAGCTGGCGCATGGGTGACCGGGCAGCCAGACATGTCCACGGACGGGGGCCAGCTGGTCCCCACACAGCCCCCCGGTGGACGGGTGTGGGTCAGGGCAGCAGGGAGAGGGGCGGGGTCACGGTGGGCACCGCCTGCCCACCTTTAACCCAGGTTGACAGGGGGACCGGGCCTGTAACCCAGGCGGTAACAGGGCACCCGCAGGCTGAGCCAGGTCATCACAGAGGCCTCCGACCATGCCAAGTCTGCTCAGCATGGGTCCCCCCGACCCAGGCCTTGTCCCAAGGAGCTCCTCCTCTCTGCCCCAGGAGCAGGGAGGGTGGGTAGGGATCGCAGGATGGCCTGAATCTCTCATCAGCCACAGGTCAGCCCAGGCCAGGTGGGCTGAGGGCCAGCCCAGGGCCTCATTCCGGGGTGGAGGCCTCCCTGAATTTCCACTCACCTTCCAAGCATTGTGGGCCTTCCTGGGAGCCCCCACCATTAAGTGGCCCTCCAGCCTCTGACCCACCCTGAGGTCAGCCTGCCCTGGCCCCTCTGGCGCCCTGGCCACTGGGCCACGACCTAGGGACCAGGGCCGGCCACTCCAAAGGTGTGGCGGCTGGACGGAGCTGGGCGCTCGAGTGCAGACGTGGGGACAGTGAGGACAGCCCGCTCACTGGCCTAGTTCCCCAGGGGAGGAGCCGTGGGGGGCCTGCCCGGGATCCTGGTGTTTTGGAGATGGACGGGGCGGAGGCAGTGCCCTGCCAGGGGGCAGGTGTGAGCCTCCATTGCGCCAGCTGCATCCCTCCGCGTCCTCGCCCTGCAGAGGCAGAAACAAAGGCACAGGGAAAAGCCAAGGAGGCCAGGTCTCACGTTTGCACGTGGCTGGGGACCCCATGGGAGGGGAGCCACTCTGAACTGCACACTCAGCAGAAGGGAAGGTGGGCCAGGGGGCCGGGGCAGGGCGGGGCGGGGAGAGGGCTGGGAGCAGAGCAGGGAGCTCCCCACCTCCTCACCCACTTCCTGGACAAGGGTCTCGGGGTGGGGGGTCCAGGTGCAGCAGCAGGCCCTCAGCCACATGGGCCACCCCACACTGGGCACCTGCATAGCCAGCTGACCGTGCAGAGCCCCCGGGGGGCCACATGCCCACGTGAGTGGGTCACAACCCAGTGATGCGAGGGACTCGTCAGGGGAAGGTGAACTGAACGCAGGCTGGGGCAGAGGCGGCACTCAGATGGCCATGAGGAAAAACAGCACAGAGGAGGGAGCCGGGCAGAGAGGAAGGGACAGAACCCTGGGGCCTGTCTTCCGTCTACAGGGGCTGCCCCTGTCGAGAGTGGGGGAGACCGGGAGACAGACCAGAGGCAGGGAGGCCGTGCTGGGTGGGGGAGCATGCGGCCCGGAGGCTTCTGGCTCACAGGCTGTGGGCCCCCCGAAAGGAGAGAGAACAGGCTTAGGAGGGTGTGGTCATGCCCATGAGGTAGGGAGGTCCAGCTGAGCCCCCAGCCAGGCCCCCAGTGCCAGGGAAAGGGCAGGGCCCAGCCCCACACAGGTGGAAACCCAGCCACTTCCCCTGGAAGGCACTGGTCCCCCCTCACCTTCCCCACCGGGCTCTTCCAGACCCCAGGGTCCTCACCCCTGGCCCAGAGCCCCCGCCCAGCCCCCATCTTGGGTCCAGCCTCGGAGGAGCTGTCTCAGGGAGNAGCCGGGCAGAGAGGAAGGGACAGAACCCTGGGGCCTGTCTTCCGTCTACAGGGGCTGCCCCTGTCGAGAGTGGGGGAGACCGGGAGACAGACCAGAGGCAGGGAGGCCGTGCTGGGTGGGGGAGCATGCGGCCCGGAGGCTTCTGGCTCACAGGCTGTGGGCCCCCCGAAAGGAGAGAGAACAGGCTTAGGAGGGTGTGGTCATGCCCATGAGGTAGGGAGGTCCAGCTGAGCCCCCAGCCAGGCCCCCAGTGCCAGGGAAAGGGCAGGGCCCAGCCCCACACAGGTGGAAACCCAGCCACTTCCCCTGGAAGGCACTGGTCCCCCCTCACCTTCCCCACCGGGCTCTTCCAGACCCCAGGGTCCTCACCCCTGGCCCAGAGCCCCCGCCCAGCCCCCATCTTGGGTCCAGCCTCGGAGGAGCTGTCTCAGGGAGTCTGGGCCTAGAAGCAGGAGCCAGAAGTGGGGGGCGGGGCCATCCTGGACTTGGGCCCCAGGAGCGGCCCTCCTGTCTCCGACAACTGCCTCCTTGTCCCTGGCCCTGGCCCGCTGAGTTGTGGGGCCACCGTTTCTCGACCCGGACCAAGGCAGGAAGGGCAAGGAGACTGGACCCACCTGGAGGGCTCCCAAGCATGGCCCCCTGGGCTGGAGGTGGTCAGCCTGTATGTCTGCTCTTCCAGCCCTCCAGCCCTGGACACTACCCTGGATCCTGCCCCGTGAGCCAGCTCCCAGGTCTCTCCCACTCCCCAGTGTAGGGCCCAGCACGGCCCTGGTGGAATTCTGCCTGTGTGCACACACGTGCTCACACTCACCAGAATTCAGGCACACTGGCCAAGCCCCACGCCCCTCTGCTGGTCGCCCTGCCTGGGGCCGATCTGGGCTGTGGGGGCTCCGCTGGGGGCCATGCACCGTCCCGCAGTTCTCTACTGAGCACTGTGGTGCACCAGGCCCACCGTGACAGTGCTGCCCAGCAGAAGCCCCACCTTCCAGGAGCTGAGCGTTGGCGCAGGGGTGCCAGGCAGGGGAGTCCCTCAGAAAGAGTGGGCTGGCAGCCCTGAGGGGGCACTCAGAGGACAGAGGCAGCTTGAAGCGTGTCAGGAAAGAACCTCCCTCAGGGGCAGCAGGTCCAAAGAGCTTGTGGCAAGTTGAGACCCGGATAGGAGGCCTGCGGGTCTAGGGCAGCGAGGAGGACCTGGCCGAGTCGCGACAGTTTCGAGACCGCCGCAGTGACCTTGGCCTTGACTCTGTGGCCGCGGGCAGCCCCTGTTTTAACACCTCCCTCCTGGAAGAGGGGAGAAGGCTGAGGTGCCTAGATGTGCTCGGAGGGCGGGCCAGGTCAGGGGCTCCTCTCGCCCAGATCAGGCAGCAGAGTGGGATGGGGAAGGGGCGCAGGGCTGGGGGCAGCTTGTCAGGGAGCCGTGTGGAAGCGCCCCTGCAGGGCAGCCTCGACAGGACCAGTCCTAGAGAGGGGGTCCCCCGCCTGGCGCTCCCAGCGGCACACCAGCCTCCCTGTCCACGGGCTCAGCCATGGTGGCATTTCCAGAGCCCTGTGGAGAGGCCCGTGCACCTCGGCCCGAGGAGCAGGCTCAGCGGACATGTCTCCACACGGCGGGCCCCCAGCCTGAGCTAGTGAAAGGGAGTGCTCAGAGGGCCCAGCTTCTCAGGTTATCATTCTGCTAAGCCCACCTGGATGGATGCTGTGTTGCAGCCTCACGCTCCTGTTTTAAAATGGCCGGAAGGATAAACAGCAGATCGCTAAGGCAATCCCCTGGTGAGGGGCGGACCACAGTCAGACGGGCCAGGCAGGCCAAAGGGGGACGTTTCGTCACAGCGTTTTTTACTTTTCAGGGATTATGGTTTTGAACAGTACGACCCAGCTAGTTACATCTTGCAAACTCTTGTAAGGGGGCTGATTTAACTGCAAGACGTCTAGCTGGGCAGAGCATATTGCTGGGGGGCGGCGAGGCCAGGGGGCATGTGGGCGCTGTCCTGGAGGCCAGCTAGCCGGAGAGTCAACAGGCCCCAACTGCCCAGGGAAGGGGCTCTGGGGCCTGGGCGGTCAGGACTGAGCGGGGACAGGTGAGGGTGGCCACAGAGCAGCGAGGAAGAGCCAGGCCGGGCGGCGGGGTGCAGGGGAAGGGGTCAGAGGCAGCTGGGAGGTGCTGAGGGCCTGGGGGCTCATGGGGCCTCCTTCTTCCCTGAGACTCCCTGCAGGCCCGAGGAGCTGTCCAGGGGAGCTTGACTTCCCTGCCCTCCAGGATATCCCAACCACGGACGCCTCAGTCTCCATTCTGAGCTGCAGGGAGGGCACTGAGGCCCAAAGTCCCGCAGCCCATCGTGGGGCGTGGACAGCCTGGCAGTGTCCTCGCTTTCAGGGAGGTGGATGTTTAGGATGAAACCAGCACCCAGGCAG
Source organism: Neotragus moschatus (assembly GCA_006410615.1). Lineage (NCBI taxonomy): Eukaryota > Metazoa > Chordata > Mammalia > Artiodactyla > Bovidae > Neotragus > Neotragus moschatus. The sequence goes on along the minus strand of SJYA01003186.1, from coordinate 18,667 downwards.
ACGACAGTGGCTGGGAGGGGTCAGTCAGGGAGGAGATGGCAGGCAGATGGAGCCGGGGGGCCGTCTCTGGAGGAGACCCTCGCCTTGGGGCCTGAGGAATGAGACGGTCTGCTGGCTCAGGAAAGGGATGGAATGTTCTGGCAAGTGGACCAGCCAGTGCAAAGACCCTGGGGCGGAGAGGTGGGCACCGCACATCCAAGGAACTGACGGAGCCAGAGCAGGGCAGGAAGGGGCAGGGGCCAGACGAAGACTCCGGGCCCAGACTCCGGGGACCCTCTGGCCAAGACAGGGCTGGGTCTTTGTCCGAGAGCTGTTGGGCAGCTGGCAGGGGTCCTACCAGGGCACGACAGGGGTGAGGGCAGAGGAAGGGCTTCTGGACGTGGAGCTCAGAGGGCGAGCAGACCCCAGGGGCACTGCTGGGCAGCCCGGGGGCTGGTGGGCCCAGCACTCCTGAGCTGCCCATGCCCTGGCACCGGGGGCCCAGGATGAGGGGGGCCCAGAGGGCGGCCAGGGGCAGATGGAATTGCGACGACAGAGCCACTGGGCGGCCCCTGCCCACCTGCCCGCACGCCTGCCCAGGCCTGGTGTTTGGCTGGGCTGGCTGAGCGCGCGCTGGCTCCTGGTACAAAGTGTTCTGCCCGGCATCCCTGGCTTCCGGGACTTCGAGGCTCGTCAGAGGGGCAGCGCGTGCAGAAGGGGGAGGCGGGGGAGAATCAGATGCAGGTGGGGCCTCCGCCCGCCGCCAACACAAACACGGCCTCTCGGCTTCCAGCCCCTTTTTCCAGCCTGCCCTACATTCCCGCTCGCCCGGCCCCGAGCAGGGCAGCTCAGCCAGCCAGCCTGGGGCTGCCCGATGTGGGCAGGGCGGGCGGGCAGGGCGGGCGGCCCCCGCTTGGCCTCCGCCTGCAGGACCCCCCTGAGGCCCCAGCTAGGGGCTGGCCAGCCCACTGGGAGACCCAGCCACACATGTCCAGGGCCAGTCGCCGCCCCCTGCCTGGCCCACCCACCACGTGGCCGTGGGCAGCTTCCTGGCCTCTGTGTATCCTGCTACCCACAACCCAGGCCCCCTTCCAGCGGTGAGGTGGGGGCAAGCAAAGAGGCTTCTGTGCAGCCCAGGAAGCCGTGTGCCCCCGGCCCAGGGCCTCCTACCCTGCAAGCTGCCGCAGGCACCTCCTCCCCGGGGTCCACCCAGGGCAGCCTCAGGGGCGCACAGTCAGGCAGTGATTGTGGACCCTGGGCACAAACGTGGCCCCGTGGAGCTGCGGGGGGGAGGGAGGGCGTGGCGCAGGGTCCAGCACGTGGATCAGAGCCCCCCACGGGGCTCCCGCCCTTGGTGCGGGGAGGGGGCAGGGAGAGACAGAACATCGAGTAAGGAAACCAGTGATGTCAGTGAGCGTGCTGGAGGGAAAGGAAGTAGGCAGAGGCCCGCAGGCAGGTCACAGCATTTCGCTCAGGGCCCAGGGCAGCCTTGTGGGGAGGGGAGATGTGAACAGAAACGTGGATGGGGTGAGGCCGTGAGCCACGCGAGAATCCAGGGAGATAGCCTGGCGGCGGGGGCAGGGCAGAGGGGAGGCCTCACACTGGAGCTGCCTCGCAGAAAGCTGACCACCTGGACCCCCAGCCAGGACTTCCTTCTCTGTCCAGAGTCTAAGGTGGGTCTTGCAGAGTTCTGAACAGAGGAGCAAGATCTGTGGGGCCAAGGGCAGAGGTCACTGAGGTTGTCCATGCTCCCCTGACCACCATCACTGCTGGACGCCCTGGACAGAGCCACAAGCGTCCTCACCTCCAGAAAGACATCTCTGCCACCCGCATGCAAAGCACGTCGTAAGGCTCCCATGACTGAGGTGGTTCACTAGAGACTGCAAAGCATCGATAAAAAGAATGTTCCATCCTTGAGGGAAGTGTAGTCTTCAGGGAAGATCGACAGGCCAATCGCTGAAAACAGGTCTCAAAGCTCAAGTGAACCCCGCACGATTCAACGATTTAATGGTAAAAATCTAAAAAATTCTAGAAAGAAAAAATTGTTTCGAGGTCAGAATGCGGAAGGCTACTCCAAGCATGCAGAAAATCTGGAAGCCAAAAGAAGAAGATAAATAATTCTGACTACACAAAAAGTGAGAAAAACAAATAAAACTTCTGTATGACCAGACCAAAAATAATAATCACAATTGCCATAAACCGATTCACAAGACCAGTAGCGTGCTGAGGCCAAACAGTCACGATGTCCGTGTCAAAGGACAAACTTTCTCAGTATTCTGAGACCCCTTACGAGTCAACGACGATGAAAGGCCTGACCAGTACCACCCTGGGGAAGGAACAGGCTGTAGGCTTGGAGGACCTGCACCCTCTCACCCCACTCCTGGGGCCCGGGAGGCAGCAGAGAGTCTTTATTCATCCAGCAAATATTTGTGAAGCACCAACTCTATTCCACATGAATTTGCGCCTTTAAACTGTGGTGTTGGAGAAGACTCTTGAGAGACCCTTGGACTGAAAGGAGATTCAACCAGTCAATCCTAGAGGAAATCAACCATGAATATTCACTGGAAGGACTGAAGCTGAAGCTGAAGCTCCAGTCCTTTGGCCACCGGATGCAAAGAGCCGACTCACTGGAAAAGACCCGGACACTGGGAAGGATTGAAGGTGGGAAGAGAAGGGAGTGGCAGAGGATGAGATGGCTGGATGGCATCACCGACTCAACGGACATGAGTTTGAGCAAGCTCCAGGAGACGGTGAAGGACAGGGACGCCTGGCGTGCTGCAGTCCATGGGGCAACAGAGTCGGACCCAACTTAGCAACTGAACGATAACACTTAATCCGGACTATGTTCCGGGTTCTGGGGACATGACCGTCCAAGGCCTAGCCGCCACAGGAGGTTTCAGTGATGGAAGGGAAGCCCACTCCACCTGAGCTGAGGTTATATGTTGTGGTGGAGAACAGTTTTTCAGGCAGAGGGAATGGCAAGTGCAAAAATCCTGGGGCATGATCAGGGGGCTGTGCTCAGGATCTGAGAGACAGAGCAGGGTTGGTCAGGGAGGGCTGTGGGGGCTGCAGAGCTCAGAGGCTTCGGCAGGAGGTTGGATTTCACTCTGGGTGCACTGGCAATCCTCTTAGGGAGGCAGCGCAGCCTGGCTGCTGCCTGGAGGGAACAGGGGGCAGGTGGCCAAGTCCAGTGGAGGCAATCGCAGTAGCGCCAGCCGGGGATGCCACTGGGCTGGGCGGGGGCTGCCCAGGAGGCTACACTCAGAGCGTGTGCCCTAGAGAACAGGCCGGGCGTGGGCGAGCGCCGGGTGGACCCAGCGCTTCTCCGTGTGGGTGTCGGCGCCCCTTTCTGAGCCGGGGGCAGGCCCAGAGCGAGTCAGAATTCCTTTTGGGACCTGCTGGGCCAAGATGCTGTGAGACCTGCTCACCAGTGGAGCAGGAGCGGCCTCGGGGAGCACGCAGAGCTGGGGCACAGTGCTGAGGATGTTTGCGTAGACAGGTGCGGGCAGGCGGGGGTCCCTGGGCTGGGTGTGGAGGGCAGGCGAGGTTGTCCTGGTGGGTGACCAGGGGGCAGGTGGGTGTGGCTTGTGATACAGATCCCGAGGTCCACCCGCTCAACGGTCAAGCTGGACCGAGTCACTGCTGGGGGTCCCCAGCAGAGCCCAGGCGCCTGTGGGGCTGCCCCCAGGTGAGCGTGTGTCTGTGGGGCAGGCAGAAGGACCTTATTCCCAGCACAGCCATCTCTCAGAGGGAAGCAGCCTGTCCTCCTAAGGGGTGGTCTGCAAGCGTCCGCCAGGGACACACAGGCCCCCAGAGGGGCCTGGGGGTGACCAGGCTGTTGGCCATGCTGTGCCAAGGACCCGGCTGAGAGGTAACTGACTCAGGTGATGGCTCAGACCACCTGCCGCCCTGTAGGCAGAAGAGCGAGAGGTTTGCAGGACCAGCTGGGACACAGTCCTCGGTCTGCAGCCTCTGAAGCGCCCACCCTGGCTGATGCGTAAGGCCAGACCGAGGCACGCGTCCCGGGGGTCAGTGCATAATGGCTGCCCCATCGTTTACCTCTTCTGGCCAAGGCTCACCCCCGCCTGGACTCCACCTGGACAGAGGACCTTGGGGAACAGGAGAAGGGCTGGTGTGTTGGTGACCACAGGTCCCAGAGGCCTGTCTCCCAGTTAGGAGAGCTCGATCGGCCCCCAGGCAGAGTCCCTGCGCTGAGCAGCACAGCTCGCCCCCTGAGCGGCACCCTCCCAGCAGCTTCACTGGCTGGTGGCAGCATGCTCAGTTCCGTGGCACGTGCCAAGGCCCAGGGGCCCTGAGGTCCAGACAGACACACGCGCACCCTTGGGCAGCTCAGGGAATGATGTGGTGGTCTTGTGCAAAGGAACTGTGTGAAGATGGCCCAAGCATTCTTGCACATTCAGTCTCCCTGCCCTTATAGAGTTGGAGCACTTGTGTGCACACACGTCGTGCACACGCGTCTACGCACACACAGGCTGACCAGCCCTCAGGCCATGCTGCACACGTGCAAATTGCTAACAATAGTCACAACAGTGGTCATCAGGAGGCTCAATCCATGCTTGCTGGGCGCCAAACCCCCTTCCAGTGGTTTCCTGTATTCATTCATTGAATCCTTACCACCTCCTCCTGAGGGAGACTCAACCAACACGCCCATTTTACAGATGGGGAGACTGAGTTCAGGGAGGCGAAGTCAAGGTCATCCCACCAGGAAGAGGCAGAGGCAGAACATGAGCCCAGGAGCCTGTCTACTACCCAGGCCCTCCTGAGGACCCTGCCCGACTGCCATGTGGCCCACACACCCAGAATGCGTCTGGGGGCCTCCCGCGGACCACAGGGCACACACCCTGGCCCGGGCCGGCTGCCATGGGCCAGGCTCCAAGGCCGTCTTCCGGGCTACCTGGGTGCACCTTGTGCCACAGGACCAAGAACTCAGCCGGCCGGCCGGCCACCCTGGGGACTGGCAGTAAAACCTCAGCAGCTAGAAACAAGGCTGACTTTTCCCCAAGAGCTGAAGCAGTAAAACAAAGCCATAAACACAACTACACCGTCTCCGGCCGCAAACGCCGACGCCGTGCAGCGCTGTGAGCTACTCCCACTCGTACCGGCTCTGTGAGACCAGCCAGCCCATGGGCTCTAACGAAAGGGTGATTTATGGGTGTTGTTCCCGCGCTCTTGCCATGGGGGAGGGGTGTTCCCAAGTCCCGAGGAGTCAGGGAGGCCCAGCGCCAGGAGCAGGACCCATAGGCCCCGTGCGTGCTCTGGGGCTGGGTCTGGCTGCCACTGGGCAGGGACCTCCAGGGACAGCTGGGCCCAGGAAGGCGGGTACCCTGCACCACCCTCCCCTTCCTCCTTGGTAGGAGGGCTCCTGGGGACTCTGGGGTCCAGGCACTGGGCCGGGGAGCTCCCGGCATGTTTGTTCCACATGTGTGAATGGAGCCCCTGTGTGCCGGCCAGACCAACAGAGGAGCGGGGCTCCTGGGGCCTAATTCTGATGGGAGGCCCAGATGAGGATGGGCAGACGCAACCCCATGCCAAGGGCCTTGGAGGAAGTACGGGCCAGTGGGAGGTGGGGGCAAGGGGAAGGCCATGGCAGAGGAGGATGAAGGCCTCAGATCAGTGCCTCTGGTGAGATCTGAGGGTGGGGGTGGCTGACGCAGGCGGGTGAGCAGCAGGAGAAAAGGCCAGGCCTGGGGCAGGCACGTGCCGCCGTGTTTAAGGACCAATAAAGTCGCCTGGAGTCAACAAGGAGGGAAGAAGGGTGCGTGAACACACGAGTGCGTGCTAAGTCGCTCAGCTGTGTCCGACTCTTTGCAACCCCATGGACTGTAGCCCGCCAGGCTCATCTGTCCACGGGATTCTCCAGGCAGGAACAGAGTGGGTTGCCATGCCCTCCTCAGAGGGATCTTCCCAACTCAGGGATCAAACCCATGTCTCCAGTGTCTCTCACCTTGCAGGAGCCACTAGGGAAGCCCAAAGAAGGGTGAGGGGTTGGAGGCCAGAAAGCAAAGAGAGACAGGTATGGGGCCACACGAGGGACTCAGGCTTCTCCTGGGAGTGAGATGGGAGCTCAGGAGGGTCTGTGATGTGAGCCGGTTTGTATTTCAAAAGAACCACCATGTAGAAGCACATTGCAAGGGAGGGCCGGCTGGCAGGCTACTGGAATGGTCCTAGCACATAAAACTGGCTCTCTGGCCTGGTCTGGGAGCCATGGAGGAGTGGGCACTGAGGTTGGGAGCCTTCTTCTGAGATGAGAATGGAAGGGACAGGGTGGGTGCTGAAAGGCAGAGGCCTCAGCAGAGTTGCAGGGGAGCTGTGGTTTCACGGCCTGGGTTCAGGCCCAAGGCCCCGCAGGGAGAGCGTGCAGGTCTTGGGTACGTTCCTGGCCTCCGCCTGTGCACCCAGGCTCAGGAGACAGCAGACCACAGTGGTCACAGCAGGCTGGTCTCCCGTGCTGGTCAGTGGGGAAGGGCCAGAGGACACCAGGGCTGCATCCGGTGCCCCTCCCCTTGCTGCTCGCTCTCAGTGACATCCCCTGCCCTCCACGTGGGTGCTCAGCATTACCTGCATGCCCTGAAGGGCACGGGGGCAAAGGTCATAGGTCGCCGGGACACCTACTCCCCTCCCTCACCAGGCTGCAGAGTGAGGGCCAGGGTCACGGTGGGGGGAGAAAGGGCATTTTATGGGGACAGAGGACCCAGGAGTCCTGGGCGGGGGGTGCGGGGGGCCTAGGACCACCGCCTGAAATTTGCTCCGCAGCCGCTAGGCCCAGCGAGGCAGGGTCGCCCTCTCAGACTGAGTCCTTCCCATGTCCAGTGGGGCCCGATGTCCGAGGCTGCAGCCAGACTCTTTAATAGGGCAGGCACGGGCCCCTCGTCCGCCAAGCAGCACTCAACACACCCCGAGTCCTGCGTGCTGTCCCGTGCTGGGGCTTCTCACAAACCATATGCGTGCGAGGGGCAGCAGGGGGGAGCAGCCCACCCATGGGACCAGGAGGTGTGATTGGGGCCCCACGCAGAGCAGGTGGGTTTCTGCTCTGAGCCCTCCAGCCTGAGGCTCCCTTCCCGGCTGGACAGTCCCTCACTTGGCGGGCTCAGCACCCCTGCCGTGGGCCTCCAGACCTGCCCCACTCTTGGGCGGGCCTGACTGGGTCCCTCAACCACACCCAGGAGCTCACGGCCTCGGGACCTCCACCGGATCACCTGGCTGTGGGCTCAGGGGTAGCTGGGAGCAGGGGCTTGTGACCTGGGCAGTGCTGGGCCGTGCAGACCTGCAGCCAGGGCGTGAGGGGGAAGGCAGCCAGGCTGGCGGCAGCCTCTCTGTGCCCCTGCCCCGGCTCTTCGCTCCCATCCTCCCTGCAGCCTGTGAAGCAGGCAGGGAGTGGGGCCATAGAGCCATGGCGGGAGGCCTGCAGGAGGACGGAGTGGGCCTGAGCATCACGGCCCAGGCCCATCCCTGTGCTTGGGCGGCGCTCGCGGGGCTCCAGGCTCCCCTGCATATCATCACCCACCTGGAGCCCCAGCTCCCCGCAGCCCAACTGGGCGCGTCCAGCCCAATACTTGGTCAAGCATGTTGAGCATCGCTCCCTGAGAACAGCTCAGTGACCGTTGGTCCAGGAGAGGGTGAAGACAGGGGAGCACCCAGAGACTTCTGTCCCATGACCCCGCAGATGGTCCCGGGGTGCCCGGAGAGGAGCCCTGCCCTGCCTTCAGTGGCCCCGCAGAGACCCTGGCCCCCCGAGGTGCCCCCAGGACCAGGGGCTCCTCCCCGTGAGCCACAGGAGGTCTCGGCCCTGTCTCCCGCCCATCTTTGGCCCGGACCGCTGGCGGGTCCAGAGCTGGGATCAAGGCCGAGCAGGTTCTGCAAAAATTTCCCTTGAAAGACTCTTTTTCAAGATTTTCTTTTGAAAACAAATTCATAACCACATCAAACAGGAATCCCGTCGCCTTGGGTTTGATCATCAGCCGCCCGGGGCTCTCGAACTGGCTGTTATTCTAATTGCTTTTTTTCTCCTCCAAAGGCCGCGAGTCGCCTTACGGTTATTAATTTGGTGAGTTGAGGCAGGAACAAGGGCGCTTTTGTTGGCCTTGCCCTTTTAGTCACTATCAAATTGCAAATGGTAATGAGATTCAAGCTCCCCCAAACTGATGTGCCCCCGGGGTTCCTGGGGCACACCTCCCCGTGCCCACAGTGGGCACTGCCTTCCCGCTGAAGGTGGCGGTGCCTGCCTGGGCACCTGTCTGGACCAGTGACTTCTCTGCAGCTGGGGCTCAGGCTGCTCCCTCCAGCCGGCTGGCATTCTCATGGTTGTCGTTCAGTCGCTCAGCTGTGTCCAGCGCTTTGGGACCCCGTGGACCGCAGCCCCCTGGGCTTCCGTGTCCTTTGCTGTCTCCCAGAGTTTGCTCACACTCCTGTCCACAGGGTCGGTGATGCCATCCGACCGCCACACTCTGCTGCTCCCTGCTCCCCCTGCCCTCCATCTTTGCCAGCATCAGGACCTTTTCCAATGTGCCCACAGAGTGGCCATCATATATGAAGTGAGATACAGGCTCTCTGCTCAGAGTCAGGGGTGGAGCAGGGCGGGGAGGCGACCAGGAGCTGTCTCTCTGGGACGCACTCAGCCCTGGAGAAGCGGGGCATGCTCGCTGAGCCCATGCACAGGTCCCTACACGCCTATCCTGCTCCATCCTCAAGGAAACGCGCCAGTGGGGAGCAGGATTCCCCGCTTCTCAGCTGAGAAACTGGGGCCCAGGCAGGAGACCCTCCAGCCAGGGCTTAGGGCGGCACCTCACGTGGCCGCCTGGACCCACCTGGCCAGGCTTACCCCACACAGAGGGGTTGGGGCATCGGCCACTGGGCAGGGCAGGGCAGGCTGGGCTCAGGGGGCCAGGGGGGAGCAGCAGACAGGCCCAGGTGGTGTGGGCTCACCCACGGAGCCCCAGGAGGGGTCCTGGCTTGGGGCGGGGCCCTGGCCCACCTGCTGGTCACCACAGCCTGGAGCTGGACCCGGCGAGTGAAGGAGAGGATCTGTGTCCAGAGGGCTGGGGGCCGGACAGCCAGGGGCCCCCTGCAGGGGTGCTCAGAGGGCGGCCGGAGAACCAGGGGGATGGAGCGATGGCCTGGAGGATCTGGCAGGGTCTGGGTGGGTCGGTCAGCTTCCCCACTTCCCCACTTCCCCATCACACCAGCCATGACACTTCACGCTCCTCCCCAGACCCACTCCTCTCCTGTATGAGAAGGAGGGACGTCCAGGCTTTGGGCCGGCTCTGGGATTCTGGCCCAGATCCCAGCTCCTCACAGTCCCCAGCAGTTTGCCTAGTGGGACTGAGATGCCAGGTGAGCCCCTCAAAGCCCCCCTGACGTAAGCACCAGCCCGAGGGGCCAAGGTGGGCTTGGCACTTGAGGGCCAAGGGCAACAGGAAGGGCCCTGGGAGACCTCGAGGGCGAGCTCACCCGTGCTGTCGGCCCCCGGGACGGGCCCCTTCTGCAGCCAGGCCCAGGACCCCACCCCTTCCTGAATCCCAGCCCTCCTTCCATTTCCTATTTTCCCAAGAACACCCCCATGGAGGCTCCCAGATCCACTTGCCTTTCTGGGGACTTTCGACAGATGTTCAAGCGCCGTAAAGTGAAAATGTATGAAACCACAGATTTTCTTCTGTCATGTATTTGGGGCTTTAATGGAGGCCAAACCAATCAATAACCAAGCCGGGGCCCGCACAGTGAAGCAACATGAAGTCTTGCTTGGACCAGCTGTGTGCAAGGCTCGTTCAAGGTTACCGGGCACCCAAGGTCCCCCCGATGGATCTCCCAGGGTGGCTTTGGGACTGGGGGGCCAGTCCTAATGGCAGCAGAGCCCAGAAATCTTGGACCAGTGAGAGGGGCAGGGTTTGGAGGTGATGGTGGGCAAGTCCCTGCCATAGGCCCCTCCAGCCCCTCTCCCAGGAGCACTTGCTTCTTCTAAGCCCAACTTGGACCCCCCGCTTGGGCCCCCTCCCAGGAATGTCTGCTTTAGTCCTTATGGACCACCCTTCCACCCCACCCAGGTCTTCCCAACATGGATCCTGGAGGTGGGGGCTGCAGCAGTCCCAACCAGAGACCCCAAATGAGACCCTTCTCCTGGGGCCTCAGGAGAGACCCCTTCTCTCATCCCCGCCCAGCCAGCCCCTCTCCTCCCCCTGACTCAGTGTTCTCCACAGGAGGGAGGCTGTGGCCTGCCCCTAGCCCTGGGAAACCTGACCTGGGCCCCCTGGGACCTGGCTACACAGGATCCAAGGCCTCCTCACCCTACCGTCTTTCCGGGGCCAACTGCTTGGCTGGCATCCAGCTCCGTGTGGCCCCGCGGTGGGGAGACTACAGTGGACAGTGGGCCCAGAGAGGTGCCCAGGAGTCTGGCCACGATGGCACACACTGCACACCTCTCAAATCCCACGTGTGTCCAGGTGGACGGTCAGCCCCAGCCACCTCTGCCCACCTGTGCTCAGCCCCGTGCTAAGCCTTAGCCAAGCCGCCGCGGGGCTCTCACCCCCAGACGCGCTCTCCCGTGGGGCAGCTCAGTGCTCCTGGGGCCTGGCCCTTATCCCTGACTGTCCGGGTGCCTCCTCTCCCGGCTCTGCCATTCCGAGGCTCCCCAAGGTTCCAGGTCCCCAAAGTGGGTATTATTTTCTGACAGAGACCCCGGGGAAACAGCTCCCAAGGGTGCTGCAGGCCCAGGGGACAGCCGTGCCCCCCGCCACAGTCTGGCCCACTTGGGGTCGTGTTCTGTCCCTCACCCCTGCTCGGAGGGTCTGGCCTCCTCTTCCCGCTGGGCTCATTTCAGCCCCGTCCCCTCCTGGGCATCAGCCACCCCTGCTAAGCACCTGTGGCCCCAGGTCCATCCTGCCTCCAGCTCCCCTCCAGTTTCATGGGCAACCCCACCTCGTGGGCTGGGCAACCCCGTGTTCAATGAAGGAAAGGCTTTGGTAGAAGCGTGGTGGTCACATGGCCCTGGCTGACCCTTGGGCATTGGCATGAACAGGGTCTGGGTTCTCCAGAGACTAGTGAGTCCTCTAGCGAGTCGGGGATGGGGCTGGGACGACGGGATGGCCTGGGGCACGAGCCCTGTTAGGGGACATATGGGGGAGTCGATCGAGGAGGAGCCCCGACCTGTGGCCGGAGCCCTTTGGCAGAGACAGCCACTCAGCCCCTGGGTCTCGGGCAAGGGCTGCTGAGCGGGACTGCTCCGGACACGCATATGGACACTCACCGACACGCACAGGAGCCACGGACGCCCCCAGACACGCACGCATGTGCCCCACAAGCAGGCCCGGCCCGGCCCACCCTCAGGGAGCCCCGACGGGAGGCCGCCTGGCTCACCTCTGCTCCTGTCCCCGCAGGTGACTCAGCTGGACCAGCGGCTGGTGCTTATCACAGACATGCTACAGCAGCTGCTGGCGCTGCGCCGTGGAGGCCCCCCCGGGGGCTTGCCCCCCAGCACGGCGGGGGCCCAGGCTGCCCAGCCCTCAGGCGGCGGCTCCACCAGCCCCGAGCTCTTCCTGCCCAGCGACGCGCTGCCCACCTACGAACAGCTGACCGTGCCCCACGGGGGGCCCGACGAGGGCTCGTGATGGGGCGCAGGGCGCCTGAGAGGGGAGGCCCGCAGGAGGCCCGCCTGGCCCACCCTGCCCCCCATCCGGCACGGCTCCACCGGGCCTCGGCCACCTCTCGAAGGCGGGAGGGCACGGTCCCGATCCGCCAGGCCCCTGACACCCGGTGGGCCACGCGGTGCCCTGGCCTGGACTGGGGGGCTCGCCGAGACTGCCCCTCCCCAGCCGGCGGGTACTAGACTTTGGCTGGGTGTCAGGGAGACAGTTCTCAGCTCTGAGACCAGGGGCCCACAGGCTGGCGTGACACTCAGGACGAGGCCGGCGGTCAGGCCGGGCACTCGCTCTGTCCCACGGCCAGGAGGCGGCAGGGCTACGTGCCGGCCCTGGGGGCTGCCTGCAGGGAGACGGGGGACAGCCTGGACAGGGTCTGTGAGGACCCTGCCCCAATCTCAGATCCAGGACCCAGGGGGACTCATGGAGGAGGCAGGCAGGGCAGGGCAGGCCCAGCCCAGCCGAACAAAGGAGGCCTACAGTCAAGGCCCCATCGTGGCCTGAGAGCCCGTCCTGGGACCCTGGAGTGGGCCTGGCTCCCTGACACCCCAGAGATGCTGACCCTGGAGGAGCTGGGGGAGCGGCTCCTGAGGCCACAGCTTCCAATGGGAGGGCCAGGCCCACCACTGCCGAGAGCTCTTCACTGGGGGCACTGTCCAGCAGTGGAATAGGGGTGCTGAGTCCCTCCACTCTGGACTGGCAGCTTCTCCTACCCATTCCGGAGAGAGGGGGGCCTCGAGCCGCCTCCACGTGCAGGCCCTGCCTCCAGGTCCCTCCCGGTCCGAGCAGCTGGACAGATGGTCACCCCCACGACCGCAGGGGAGCAGACGGGCACCACCATCTCTAACAAGACGTGTGTCCTCCCGGGCGCTCCGCCCCACCAAAATCAGAATAATTTGTGGTGATTTGGAATCTGTGCTTTAATGAATTTCACGGTGTGATTTTGATTCTTAATTGTGCAGGTTTTTCGTAATAAATGTGGAATCACAAAATTTAACTTGCCCTGTTCTCGCCTCCACTCCTGGGGAAGCAAGCACCCATCTTTGGAACAACCTGTCCTCCCATAGAGCTGCCGCCCACCCCTCACCCCATCCGCGCCCACCCTGGTGAGGGGAGGAGGCCAAAAGCCCCAACCCACTGCCCTGAGGGTTCTGGGACCCAGGAGCACTTTGAGGCCAGGCTGCTCCTGCCCACCCCAACCCAGGTCAGACCCCAGCCCACCGTATGAGCTTTGCTTCTGCGGGAGCCTTTTCCGGGAGAGTCTCCCGTCCTCTCTCCATCAGGTAAAACCATTCCCTTGGTCTCCAGCCAAGCTCAAAGCCCACTCCTGCAGGAAGCTCTCTCTGATAGGGCCTCATGAGACCATCCCCCTCCCCAGGCTTGTAACGCTTCGAGGGGGAAGTGGTGATCAGGTGGGGTCATGGCCCCCCCAACAAGCAGCTTGGGCACCCTGTTTTCAGGGCATGTACTCCACACACACTTCTCAGACCTCGAGGCTTAATTCCTAATTCCGGGATGCCTGCCCACCTCCCACTGCTGCCCACGGGCATCTGGGCCCCTCACTCCTCTGGGGCCCCACTCCATTTGCCCTGCGCCTGCCTAGAGCCCTCCCCCACTGCACTGGTGGCAGACAGCCCTGGAGGCAGGTGCCCAGGTGGATGCTGAACTGCTGGTCCTCACCGAAAGGCAGCTGGGGCCTGTTAGGAGGGGAGGGGCCTGGGTCCCACTTTGCGGAGCCCTAGGGATCTCCAGAGTCCAGCCCTGGCTCCTACCGGAGGAACCGTCTAGCCTGCCGGGCACTGGCCGGCGAGGGGGAGGGGAGAAGGGGCCGTGAAGGCCGGGGCCCTTCCCACCCCTCGCCCCTGGGGGGAGGGGCAAGAGCAACAATTACTGGAAAGGCAAAAGCTGTTGTTTCCTTGTTGAGTAAATATTTGTGGAAACCCCAGGAGGTGGCTGGCGGGAGAGCAGGCCCTCCACGGAGCCCCCGCCCCGCCCGCCGGCGGCATGGCCCCCAGCCCAAGGCTCGCTCGGGCGCCCATCTGGGCCGTCGCGGCCCCTGCACCCAGCCCGGCTGTGTCTGGCGTGTTATCGACTGCACACAAAGTGCCCAAGTGCTTCACTCCTGGACGGGCCATTGCAGCCCTCTCGGGTGTGAAATGCAATTTACCTGAAATAAAGCCCAATTATGGAATTAGCTAATTAAAGCCGCGGCGGAGGCTGGGCTGCCGGCCGGCGCTCGGTGCCCGCCAGTGCCCGCAGTCTGAGGGAGCAGATGGCGCCCCAGCCGGCCGTGTGGCGGCATTCCTTCACTCGGCCCCCGATAACTGACTTGCACAGCACACGGCCATCTGGTGGGTGACACGTCCTGTGCGCCCCGGACAATGGCCCGGCGGACCTCTCCCGGAGAGGGCCGTCGCCTGGGCAACCGTGGCTTGTGCAGCCCAGGCCCCTTCCCAGCCCCGCCCCCACCCCTTTGTGGGCCTCGCCCGGCTGCCCGGTTGCTCCCGCTGACAATGTCCGTGAGCATTTGTCCCCCGAGTCCGGCCTTTGTCTCCCAGTTGGGCTTCCTTGTTGGGGTCCTCGGTGCCCGATGGGTGCTGGGAGCATCTGCTGGAGGGACGAGGTGTGGGGGCCTGGGGGGCCTCCCCGGCCTGCTTCCTGGGACGCCCAACTCCTCTGCCTGCACCCCTCCCCCACCAGTGCCCCCTGGAGCAGGGCGGAGGGGTGGCACCTGGAAGGCCAGTCTCTGAGGCCAGTGTCCACCCCCAGAGGCCCTCCCAGTCTTGGGTGGGGGCCGGCCCAAACCGCTTGCCCGCTCCCCAGCCGGGGCAATGGGAACAGTGTCTCTCAAAGGGGCGTCGGGGAGGGGCTGATGACAGTAAGACGGTTCATGCACACGGTAGGTGCTTACTAAAGACAACTGGTCCAGGAGGTGCCTGCTTCTGGGGCCTACCTCCTCATTACAGCCACAGTGCCTGGCTCATGTGCCCCTCCAACCTCACCCACCAGGTCCCCTCCGACCCAGGGCAAGTCGTCCACACCCTGCTGTTCTGCGGCCTCAGCAACTCTGGCCCCCACTGCCCAGGCCTTCTCCTCTCAGCCGTGTGGTCTCCAACCAGGCTGACCCCCCATCTGACAGCTGGGCCCTGCCCCTTAGCGGAGCCCCGAGCGCCAGCAGCCACAGCCCCCTCCCTACTCAGGACCGTTTGTTTTTGCAGGCAGCCCCTCACTGGGCAGGGTCGGGCGCTGTGCCCTCCAGCCTGCCCTGGAAAAGGCTGTATGTGGGGACTTCGAGGCCCCCAGGGGAGCCAGAGCCCAGGAGCCTGGCACAGGGCCTGTGGGCCTGGCCCACCAGGCACTCGAGAAGCGCCAGTTAAATTAAGGGGTAAAAGTGGGGCTTGAAACTGGACAGCTACATGTCAAAGAATGAAACTAGAACACCTCCTCCCACCGCAAGCAAAACTAAGCTCAAGACGTAAGGCCAGAGACTGTAAAGCTCTTAGAGGAAAACACAGGCAGCACACTCCTTGACATAAAATCACAGCAAGCTCCTCTATGACCCACCTCCTAAAATAATGGAAATAAAACCAAAAATAAACAAGTGGGACCTCATTAAACTTTAAAGTCCTGCACAGCAAAAAGGAAACTATAAACAAGGTGAAAAGAAACCCTCAGAATGGGAGAAAATAACAGCAAATGAAACAACCGACAGAGGATTAATCTCCAAAATATACAAGCAGCTCACGCAGCTGAATACCAGAAAAACAAACAGCCCAGTCAAACAGTGGCCAGAAGACCTGCGCAGACATCTCTCCAAAGAAGACACACAGACAGCTAGCAAGCACCAGGAAGGGGCTCAGCACCACTCACTCCTGGAGAAACGAAAATCAAGCCTACAGAGACACATCACTTCGCACGAGGTCAAAAAATCTATAAACAGTAAACGCTGGAGAGAGTGTGGAGGAAGGGAACTCTCTCGCACTGCCGGCAGGGATGGAAATTGATATAGCCACTATGGAGAACAGTGTGGAGATTCCTTAAAGCTAGGGATGAAACTACCACATGACCCAACAGCCCCACTGCTGGGCATGTACCCTGAGAAAAGCATGACTGAAAAAGAGACGTGCACCCCAGCGTCACTGCGGCGCCGCTGGCAGCAGCTGGGACACGGGAGCAACCTGGGTCCCATCGACAGCCGAATGGACGGAGGAGCTGTGTACGTGTGCACGGCAGGATGCTACTCAGCGGTACAAAGGAACACACTGGGGTCGGTTCTAATGAGGTGGGTGAACCGAGAACCTATTATACAGAGTGAAGTAAGCCAGAAGGAGAAAAGCAACCATCGTATATTAACGCGCACACGCAGAGTCCAGAAAGACGGTGCTCATGAACCCCTTCTCAGGGCAGCAGCGGAGGGGCAGACGTAGAGGGCAGACTCGTGGGCCCAGAGGAGGACGCGAGGGCGGGACGCACGGACGGAGCAGCCTGGAGACGTGAACACCACCGTGTGTGAGACAGAAGCCGGTGTGTGACGCAGGAGCTCGGCCCCGTGCTCCGGGACAACCTGGAGGGGTGGGAAGTGGGGAGGTGGGAGGGAGGGACGCACGAGTGTCCGTGGCCAGTTCACATCGATGCATGGCAGAGACCAGCACAGCCTCGTAAAGCAATCTGGGCACCGCAGACATGCCCAGACCCAGCAGGGCACAGACTGGCACCCTGAGAGAGGGTCGGGTGTGCACTCCACCTGGGGGGCCCGACAGCTGGGGTGGGGTAGGGTGGGGCGGCAGAGGGCAGGCGTGGGCCACGTTCCAGGGCGGCCCTGCCCACAGCCTCGAGCCAGCATTCACCCGGTGGGGCCCCACTGGGTCACCTGCAGGGCCGGACACCCCCTTCTGAACACGAAGCCCAGCCCCAGCGTGTGAGGCCCTTCCTAGATCCCCGGAACCCTGTTCCCAGGACAACCGTCAGGGCCCCAGACCCCAGGGCTCACTGGGGGTCTGAGAGGGGGTCTGTCTCACCATTCCTAGCCCCAGCAGCACCCCTCTGGGCTGTGGCCCCATCACTGTGGCCCCGGGGCCTGGGGGGCTGGGGAAACCAGGCCCTGCACGGGTCAGCCAGGCAGCCAGGCCTGGAGTATGCTCAGAGCAGCCGGGCCTGGACAAACAGTTCAGCTCCCATTGACCTCTGAGAGCCGGGGGCCAGAGGCCGGGCCCTCTGGAACCTGCCCGCCCCCACTCAGGCCCCTTCCAACCTCACCGTGCGGCAGAACCCTGGCGGGCAGCCCCAGGGCCCAGGAGTAGGAGACCTCTGACCCCACTGGCCAGCTGCTGCGTCTTCACCTGCTCCGGCTCCAGCAGTCTAGGCCTGGGGGGTGAGGGGGCTGCGGGGGTCACAGTGGCTCTTCACTCTGATCAGGGATATTGGCCTGAGGAAGGGTCTTCTCTGAAGCTGGGGGGTCCTGCCAGTTATGCCCCAGCCCGAGGCCTCTGAGGCCAGGATGCCAGCCCTTCATTGCCCAGACCTCAGGTGCCAGCTGTGTGACAGGAGGGAGGGGTCCACTCTGAGCCCCAGGCCCTTCTCTCTCAGCGGGTCCCTCTGGGGTTCCCTGCAGCCCACCCCTGCCCCCAGCCCCCAGGCACCTTAGCGAGATGGATGGTGGGGGAGAGGGAATGCCCTGCTCTGGGCAGACAGGGCAGACGCCAGAGAAAGCTCAGATCCCCTGTCCCTGCACTTGCTGTTCAGCCTCCGCCCCGGGCCTTTGTCCCACCTCTGTGGCACCCAGAGTCACACCTGCCCCGCCCCGCCCCCCCCCACCCCTAGGCACTGACCCTGCAGCCTGACCAGGCCCAGAGGCAGCCCAGGACAGGCGCCCACTGGGGGCCTGGCACACTCGCTCCTCCTGCCTCTGGATGTGGACCCCAGGCTCATGGTTCGGGGGTTGAGGCTGAGTTGAAACCGTGTCACTGGGACGAAGCAGTAACCCCCGCCCCTCTCCCACCCAGCCCCCTCCACACGCTGCTCGCAGACTTTCCCCAGGTTTCCAGCCTGAAGGAAGCCTGTGCTCTTTCCGAGCAGCATCAAAGTGGGAGCCGCAGGCTGCCCGGATAAGTCAGGCGGCAGCCTAGCCTTCCTGCCCAGCCTGCGGCCCCCGAGAGCTGGTGGGGGCCGAGCACACGGGGACAGGGGGACCGGGCGCTCGGGAGGCACACCGATTGTGCCAGGGGGAGGGAGATGCCCAGAGCAGACAGGCCTCAGGGCACATGAGTCCTCCCCACCCCCACCCCCCAGTGCAAATGGGGAAACTGAGGCCCAAGGCAGGGCCAGCCCAACACGGCACCTGGTTTTGTGAATTTACGTCAGAAAAAGCCTCAGAGAAGAACAAGACTGCCAGTGGCAGAGAATGTTTTTTTTGGTGGGGGAGGTAAGCCAGGAAGTCAGAAGGCAGGGAAGAATGGGCTGGCTAAAACAAAGAGATGGCCTTCTCAGACTGGGTGGTGAGGCCAGAGAGGCCAGATCCAAGGAGTGTATCTGGTGGGCAGTAAGGAGGAATAAAGCTAAAAACCAGCTAGCAGAGAATTCCCAGGCAGTATGAACAGAGCTTCTCTGCTGGCCCACCTGGGCCAACGAGCCAGGAAACACCCAAATGCAGGACATGCCCACTGGCTCCAAGAAGGCTGCCACTGCGCCTGCCGTGAAGGAAGATCCCAAATTCCCTTTGGATCTTCAAGAGACCCAGTTACAAGCCTAACTACTGACTCAATCTACCAAACCTCATTGAATTACTTTTGGTTGTTTCTTCTTAGCTTTATTCCTCCCCACTGCCTACTCCTTATACACACAGACATGCACACACAGACAGACACAATACAAGCCCGTTCCCATCCTGACTCAGCCACAGAGTGCCAAGATGCACACTAGCTGTGCGCCCTTGGGCACGGCCCCCAAGCTCTCTGAGCTTCTTTGCAGCCCCACCTTCTCAAAGCTGCCAGCAGGGCGCAAAGCCTAAAGAGAAGAGAGGACGAAAGCCGCAGGAGCCTCAC